>JAPDPK010000181.1:0-600000 GCA_031772115.1 Heritiera littoralis | reverse complement strand
AAATAAGTAGAATACTAATTTGCATAACTCCTTTTCTAGATTTTACATGGGTCAACAAAAACTTGATCAAATGCTAGAAACTCAAAGAGCATTCTTTGATAGAGAAGGGTTAGGCTATAACGCATCTAACAAAGAGACTCATCTTAAAAACTTCCTAGTTAAAGATAGAAAATTTGCTTTGTGCCCATTATGTAACAAACTAGGACATTCTTCACAAGCATGCACCTCTAGGAAGACCATAATTAGAGGAAAAATGGCTATCAAGATTTGGGTGCCTAAACATGTTTTGAATTCAAATGATGAGTCTTTAAAGTTGAAATGGATCCCTAAAGCATCAAAAATTATTGATACTAACTCTCAAGGACCCAAGAAAATTTGGGTACCTAAGATAAAAGCTTGATGTGTTTGTAGGAGGAAGAGTATTGCTACAAGGCTAAGTCCAAGGAGCATTGGTACCTTGATAGTGGATGCTCTAGACACATGACGGGAGACAAGAGCCAATTCAAGTACTTAAAGCATAAAAGTGGTGGAGAGGTCACGTTTGGAGACAACTCCAAAGGACAAATTGAAGGAATTGGCTCCATTGGTAACTCTTCCTCAACCATTGAAAATGTTTTGTATGTTAGAGGCTTGAAACATAACTTGCTTAGTATTAGTCAATTGTGTGATAAGGGATTTAAAGTTATGTTGATGATTTGTGTTGCAATGTTGTTAATGCCAAATCTAATCAAATTGTGTTTATTGGACATAGACAAGGAAATATTTATATTGTGGATTTAAATGAACTTAATAGCAAAAATGTATGCTTTGTGGCTACTAGAGAAGATGAACCTTGGTTATGGCATAGAAGACTAGGCCATGCTAGCATGCATGTTTTGTCTAAGTTAGCCAAAAGAGACTTAGTAGTAGGATTGCCTAAGCTTCAATTTGAAAATGACAAAGTTTGTGAGGCATGTGTAAGAGGAAAACACAAAAGAATTTCATTTAAACCTAAGAAGTGTGTCACTACCTCTAGATCACTTCAACTTCTTCACTTAGATCTTTTTGGACCAACTAGGACAACTAGTTTAGGAGGTAAACACTATGGATTTGTGATAGTTGATGATTACACTAGGTTTACTTGGGTGTTCTTCTTAAGTGTTAAAAATGAGGCCTTAGAAAAATTCACTGTTTTCTCAAAACTTGTTCAAAATGAAAAAGGTTACTCTATTTCAAGCATTAGAAGTGATCATGGAAAAGAATTTGAAAATCTTGGTTTTGATATATTTTGCAATGAAAATGGTATTAGCCATAATTTTTCAGCTCCTAGAACTCCTCAACAAAATGGGGTAGTTGAAAGGAGAAATAGAACCTTAGAAGAAATGGCTAGAACCATGCTTTGTGAAAATAACTTACCTAAATATTTTTGGGCTGAAGCAGTAAACACTTCTTGTTATGTTATAAATAGAGCTATGGTAAGGCCTATTTTAAAGAAAACCCCCTATGAGCTTTATAAAGAAAAAGACCTAACATAAGTTATTTTCACCCATTTGGATGTAAATGTTTTGTTTTGAACATTGGTAAAGATAATTTAGGAAAATTTGATGCTAAAAGTGATGAAGGTATTTTTCTTGGCTATTCTCTAAATTCTAAGGCCTATAGAGTTTTCAATAAAAGAACACTTGTAGTAGAAGAGTCAATACATGTAATCTTCGATGAATCAAATATCACTAGTAGAACCAATCTTGATGATGAAGTAGAGATCTTTGATGAACCTATAGTTGATCCATCTCAAGATAAGAATGTTAGAGAACAATTAGAAGACCTTACTATTAACAAAAATGAGGAGTCCATGGAACAAGAAACAATTGAGAAGGAATCTAGGTGTCCTAGAGAACTTGGATATGTGAAAGATAATGATATTGTTGGAGATCCAACCATTGGAGTTAGGACTAGGTCAACATATAGAAACATATGTCAACATGTAGCTTTTGTGTCACAATTTGAGCCAAAGAAAGTGGATGATGCCTTGAATGATGAAAATTGGATCATGGCCATGCAAGAAGAATTAAATCAATTTGAGAGAAGCAAAGTGTGGACATTAGTAGAAAGACCTAAAGATTATCCCATCATTGGAACCAAATGGATATTCAAGAATAAGATGGATGAAAATAGCATTATTGTTAGAAACAAGGCTAGGTTAGTGGCTCAAGGTTATAGACAAGAAGAAGGAATAGACTATGATGAAACCTATGCTCCGGTAGCTAGATTAAAAGCCATTAGGATGCTACTTGCTTTTGCATGCTACAAGGATTTTAAGTTATATCAAATGGATGTGAAAAGTGCTTTCTTAAATGGTTATATAAATGAAGAGGTTTATGTTGAGCAACCTCCCGGTTTCGAAATCCAAAATTTCCTAACCATGTTTTCAAACTTTCAAAAGCCTTATATGGATTAAAACAAGCTCCTAGAGTTTGGTATGAAAGACTTTCAAAGTTTTTAATTGAAAAAGGTTTTACAAGAGGAAAGGTAGACACAATCTTGTTTATTCAATCTAAGGGTCATGACTTATTAGTAGTTCAAATTTATGTAGATGATATCATTTTTGGATCTACAAATGAGTCATTGTGCAAAAATTTCTCTAAACTAATGCAAGGTGAATTTGAAATGAGTATGATGGGAGAATTAACCTTCTTTCTAGGACTTCAAGTTAAACAATGTAAAGAAGGTATTTTCATAAATCAAGCTAAGTACACTAAAGATTTGCTCAAAAGATTTGGAATGGATGAATCTAAACCTTTCTCTACACCTATGAGCACAAATATTAAGCTTGATAAGGATGAAGGAGGAAAATGTGTAGACACTAAACTATATAGGTCTATGATTGGCTCATTGCTATATTTAACTGCTAGTAGACCGGATATAATGTTTAGTGTATGCTTGTGTGCTAGATTTCAGTCATCCCCTAGAGAATCACACCTACAAGCAGTAAAAAGAATCCTTAGATACCTCAAAGACACTTCCTCCTTAGGACTTTGGTATCGTAAAGATTCTACACTAGATCTCCATGCTTATTCCGATGCAGATTTTGGTGGATGCAAAGTGGATAGGAAAAGCACATCGGGAACATGCCAATTCTTAGGAAGTAGGCTCATCTCATGGTTCTCTAAGAAACAAAATAGTGTAGCTCAATCCACCACTGAGGCTGAATATATAGCTTCCGGAAGTTGCTGTGCTCAAGTTTTATGGATTAAGCAACAAATGAGAGACTATGGAATAGAAATGAATCAAGTTCCCATTAGGTGTGACAACACTAGTGCCATCAATCTTATAAAAAATCCCATCTAACACTCTAGAACCAAGCACATTGAGATTAGACATCATTTTATACGAGATCATGTGCAAAAAGGAGACATAATTCTAGAGTATGTGGACACCTTGCACCAATTAGCTGATATTTTCACAAAGCCCTTAGACAAGGAGAGATTTTGCACTCTTAGAGGTGAATTAGGCATTATGAATGCTCCTTGAATTGATCTGATGAATGGCTTAAGTTGGTTTGATTGCAAGAACGAAATTGGAAAATATATTTACCACTTTCAACTCATGACCTTAATTTGCCATGTTACTGTTCATGAACTTAGTTTTTTTTTTTTTTTAAGGTTGAATTGTTGAAATTTGTGTGTTTTGATCATGTTACATGTTCTTCATTAGCCAACACCCACTTTCTGATGTTTAAGATAGGTTCACAATCATGTTCACTTGATTCTCAAAGCTGTTCAGCATATTCTCAACATTTTTCTGCAATTTTCTGCATTTTCCTGCATTTTTTCTGTAGTTTTTCAAACTCATTCATGCATCTCAAGTGGAAACAATCAGATTTTGAGTTTAAGATAGTCAAAATGCATAAGTTTCATTGGTTTCAAATCATGTTTATGCATCACGAATGAGGCAAGTGACTAAGGAGTCAATACTTCTTCAAATTGGATTGATTCCAGGGTCATTGAGGCCTAAAATTCTGGGTTTTGAATATGAGGGATCGATCCCTTTTGCCATGGGATCGATCCGTTTATTCCAGAATAGGCAAGAATACACACTGCCAAAAAGGGCTCGATCCCATCCTTAAAGGGATCGATCCCTTCGATCAGACCTTCACGCGTACCCTTGTTAAAAGGTCGGGATTTCACTCATTTTCACTATTCCTCTTCCCCATCGTCCTCAAGCCTTCCCCCTTCTCCATTCCTCTTCACAAAATCTTCAAGATCTACTCCGTTTCTTCACCAAATCGCTTCCTTTCTTCACCATTCTTCATCTTTTCTCCATCTCTTTCACTTCTCATCATCTTTTCTCACCAAATCCTCAAGACTCTCGATTTCCTCTCTTCCCTCTTGTCTTTGTCACTATTCATGCCCTACATCTCATAGTAAGTATTTCTTACTCATTTTCATCTATTTCTCTTGCATTTCACGTTTATTTGCTCATATCTTGTCTACCCATTTGCATATCTTGCATTAATTTCCTCTCCATCTAGGTTTTCACTTCATTTGGCACTAGTCTTTTCTAGGAATTTTCCTTAGCCTAGTTGTAGTTATTCATAAGAAATTCCTTATCATAATTGTTAAATGCATATTGGGTTGTGGCTCTCCGCTGTTGATTAGATCATATTTCTCACACACATTCACCCACAGTTCTCCAAACCTGTGCCCATCACCTGCTCGACAAAACTCCTCTTTGAACTTTCCCTCATCATCCTTTCTTCACATGGCTCCCAAAGTCAAACATGCTGTCTCTCGAAAAAGATCTCGTTCCTCCTCTTCCTCCGCCTCCGTTCCAACCGCCTTTAATCGCTGCTTTAGGAATGCGGAAGAGAAAGACCGTTACCATGCCCTCTTTGCCCATATACGCGTCAAGCACTGCCACCCAATTGACTTCGGTTTTTTGGAATCGATTAACTTTCCCTACTTGGCCAAATTTGACGCCTTCCATTGGACATACTTTCTCAAAATCAACACTCCGGTTCCTATGAACATTATTCGAGCTTTCTTTTCCAATGCCAAAGTTATCTATTTGCCTAATAACCCATGTAAGGCGGTGGGAATTCAATCATTTGTTATGGGTCGGGATACTGAAATCACTAAAGATTCTCTTTCCCATGCCTTTCGAATTCCGGAGCATGGACTTGCACGTGAAAATGTCAACGTCCCCTTAGAATTCAATATCGTCAATGACCGTGCAGGTGACCTTCCCGTCTTTGCTCGTCTTCTCCATATCATCATCTCTTGGAATCTTTGCCCACTTGGCACCAAATATTCCCAACTCCGGAGACTTGATCGTTTTTGGCTTCATCACATTCACTCACCTGTTGGCGATCGACCGGATCTTCTCCATTTCATTCTCCACGATTGGATCAAGATTGTTCTTGGCAAAGTTCAGACAATTGTCTTCCCATAACCACTTGCCTTCTACCTACTCGACCACGGTATCGACTGTTCGTGTGAGCCTGGCGTCCTTCCAGAGGCAGGCCACACCATCAACCTTGCTACTTTGCATAATCTTGGCTGGTACTCTTGTCAGCAAGGTGATACCATCGTTTGGGAAAAGGCCCATGGTGCTCCAGCATCTCCCAGCCATGATCCGGAAGAAGGCGGTGATGAAGGCGACGACGAAGAGGCAGCTCCTGCCGCAGCCACATCCTCAGCCCCATCCGCCTCGACCTCGGTCTTTCTTGACCAGATCATGCTATCGCTTCAAAACCTCCAGACCACCGTTACTCAACGCTTTGATCATGTCGACGCTCGCCTTGACACCATGGAGGCTACACAGGCTACCTTATTTGATGAAGTCCAAGACATCCGCATGCAGCATGAGGACTTCGTGGATCAGTATCATAAGACATTTCCCAGGCGTTGATTTTGTTCCTTGTGTGTAGGGTGTGCATTTTCCTTGTTCTGCTTAGATGTTTGAACCTCTGTGCTATGTTTGTTGAACTTCACTGTCAGATTTTGTTTTTATCTTTGTAAACTTTGTTAGATGTTTGAACCTCTGTGATATGGCATGTTATATATTTCTTGTTATTTTATCATTCTGCCATGGTTTGTCTATGTTCTTCAATATCTTTCATCGACCTATTGCTTTAAATTGACTAACCAATTCTCTGTGTTTCTTATTACTGTTGAGGGGGAGTACATCATTTTTTATTGTTTGCTATGACAAAAAGGGGGAGAATTAATGTGATAAATTCATCTTGGTACTTAAAAAGGGAAGCTAACATTGAGGGGGAGCAAATATTAAGGGGGAGCATTGGGAGCATTATTTTCAAAAATTTAAGCAATCCCATTTCCTAAGCAAATTTACCTTAAGTTTTGTCATATCAAAAAGGGGGAGATTGTTAGCTTTAAATTGACAAGTATTTTGAAATGACAAAATTCAAGTAAGCTTAAAAAATGATTTTTCTCTAAGTAAATTTGCTTTGAATGAACTCAATAATAGAAAATATTTTAAACAAGTTTTGGACTGTGATTTCAACTGAAAAAGGTCAGTAAATACTCTTAAGAAAAGTGTTAGAAGTTTTTGAACTGACTTAGAATCACAAAAACCACAAACAATCTCAAAGTGCAGTTAAAAACATGCAGGAAGGGAGTCTGGTTAAAAGGGATCGATCACCTTGGTAAAGGGATCGATCCCATTTTGGCAGTAAGGTTGACAAAGCTCCAGCAACAAGTTGGAATGGGTTCTGGATAAAAAGGATCGATCCCTTTGGTAAAGGGATCGATCCCTTTGCACGAGACCATGCAGTAACGGCTAATTTTTGAGGGTTTCAACGGGAAGATTTGCATTAAATGCTTCACCAACTGTTCTATCCGTTGGGTGGGTTATAAATAGAGGTATTTATGAAGTTTGGAGGCAGAACAAGCATTCCAAAGTATTCAAGCTTCAAGAGAGAAACTAAAATCTGAAAATCTTTATTGTAACTCCATTTTGTGAGATTGTTTTCTGTGTTCTTCACCCATTCACTGAAAAATCATATATTCAAAGGGGTGAGCTATCCTTGTAAGGTCTGATATTGTAGAGTGTAGGAATACTACAAGGGTAGAGGATTAGAAGGAGATTTCTAAAGTCTCAAGAGAAATTGTAAGATGTCTTGCCACACCTTCAAGTGGTTTGTAAACATTCTCAAGGAAGAAGTGAATCAAAACCTTGACAAAGAGTTCAAGGAGAGAAGACGTAGGCAAAAAATTGGCCAAACCTCTATAAAACTTGTGTTTGCTTCTCTTTCCCTTACTCTTATTTATTGCATTTATTTCATTGTTGTTTATTTGACTTTGATTGTGCATTAAGAGTTAAGAAAATTAGAAATAACTAGAAAAACCGATTCACCCCCGCTCTCGGTAGAGCCAACACACTTAGTTAAAGATAAAATTAAGATAACATAAGATTATATGATACCTCTTTTAGACGTCCTATAGGTTTTAAAACTTTTCTTACACATAAATGAAATCTTAACCTAATTCAGAAAAATTAGACCAAAACCTATCATTCTTATAAAAACCGGACTCACATTTATAATTTCTTAAGGATGGATTCAAATAGATAATCAATTACACCTAGATAAAAAAAATTGTGACAAATCCTTTAAATTAATATCTAATGACCTAGCACCAAGAACCGTTATCACACACAAAACATAATCAAATGTAATCCTTAAATCTTTTTTTCCCCCAAAAATTCCACGAACGAAGCAAGGCCAAAAAATTTGTCAAGTAAGACCTTGAGTTCGAGGACAAACATCAAAGTCTCAGGCACATAATCTGTTTTGGACCTTAACCGCAAGCAGTCCTTAAAGCGCATCAAGACAGCCACAATCACAAACATCCTCCACCCCCGCCTCTGCCCTACCAAAATTCAAAACACCTGTTTGTGGTGTGAGGAAAGAGAGGGTAAATTTTGAATTTGTTGGAACCAGCAAGAAAACAATGCTAGAAATATGGAATGCTACACATTTACTATGGAGGAACGTAAGAAACATATACAGCAATCCATGTAAGGAGACAACTCAGTACAGCTTTAACAATCAGGAGCATCAATAACCTTCACAAATCGACCTTTCACACGCTTCCTAGTATCAGCTCTTGCCTTCCTCGATTCATAGCGAATGTGCTTATCATACCTGTTTGTGGCACGGGTCAAATTTTAATAACCAAATTATTTTGATAAACAGGTTATTAGATGATAACAAGAAAACCATTACGGAAAAGGTACCTTCGTGTTTTCTTCTTCTCCTTGTAACGTTGCATGGCATTGCCTCTGTTTTGTGCCAGCAACTCAAGATCAGCTTTGCTAGGAGCTGCTGGCCTTGCTTGTTCACCCTTCGCAAAGAAAGGTTGTTCCATGAAGTGAACATCATTAGAACTGCTAGAACCCTTGGGTTTACCAAAAGCTGAACCGGATGATGGCCTTGCTATTGGAAGGTTGTTACTCTCAGACATGGCTGGTCCCTGACTTGCACGTGGATTACTTGAGTTATTCTGCATTTTCAAGCTCCATAATCAGTACTCACAAAGTCTTTAATATTAGCAAAACAAAGCTGCCCATCTGAGCGAGGAGATTGATGAGTCATGTGGAACAATTTCCGATCAAATTTCTAACTTCTGACCTGATCCTACATATATCAAACAAAGAGAACTTGGAACAAATAAACCATCTACATATATCTCACACACACACACACACACACACACACACACACACACAACTTCTGACCTGATCCTACATATATCAAACAAAGAGAACTTGGAACAAATAAACCATCTACATATATCTCACACACACACACACACACACACACACACACACACACACACACACACACATATATATATATATATATGCCATCACTAATTTAACTCTCTAAATAATGTAAATAATAATGCATGATGCACTCCTTCCACTAAATGAACAAAAAAGTAGACCACTAGAGAAAAGAGTAAAACAATAAGAAAACATCAAAAGAGAGATTAATAAGAACAGTGAACATAGGCAAATGGTGGGGAACATACATTATTGATTGAAGCCATATCGTGTTGTGAAGAAGGGTAGCTGATGTGGCACATCTCCCCAATCAATTTGGCATTAGTCAAAGACGCCTCTTTCATAAGTTCACTGAAGTTCTTAATCATGAAACCAGCATCACTTCCCCACCCAACTTCTTCCAATTGGGATTGGCTACACTCCTCATCCCTTGACCGCCCTAACTTAAAATCCCATATCTGTAACAAATTCTAACCATGTTACCGTTACTGCTTAAAATTTATACAGCTACTAACATTTTTAAGAAAATAAAATTAAAATGAAAAAACCAAGTACCTGAGGAGTTTGACCATTTGAATTAGCATTCCACAGCACATTTCCTCCATCTGCAACGTGTTCGCTCTCTTGCGTTTGCATCATAAGCAAAGAAGTAAACGGCGTTTGCGTTTGCTGTTGCGGCTGCGGCTGCAGCTGTGGAACTTCTTGTCGAGCCAAAAAGTCGTCGTTCGCTTCCACGCTTGACAGCTGATTCTCCCCACCTCCACCGCCACCGTCGGCGACATCGCCACCCATGAAATCTCTTTTCATCAAATCCACAAGCTGCTTATAAATAACGTGCTTGCATTTCCCATTCCCGATATTCTGCTTCTTCAACATCTCCCCGTAGCTAAAACTCTCGTAAGGTACCATCATCTCTTGCACGCTCGTTTTATAGACCCACGGTTCCACCACCGGCATCATGAAATCTTGTTGACACCTATTCCAGCTCCGATCCAACGGTTTTTTCTCTTCGAGATCGAATCCCCAAGCCGAAGCCAGCTCCAGAGCCGACGGACAACCAGAAAACCCTTCCACAGGGGTGCGATCGTGGGCAGCCGACACAGAGCAACTACCGTGCGCGTCCCGATCACACTCTTGACAAAGCAACAAATCATCGGTTGCGCAGCGAACGGAAACCGGTTCGGTGCTACAATTATCGCAGATCTGAGAGCGTAGGTGCTTGCGGGAGAGCAGGTTCGCGGAGTGGACGTGCTGGTCGCAGAATAAACAGAGCTTGGCCGAGTCAGCTCGGCAGTAGAGAACCGCTATTTGGTCATTGCAGAAATCGCAGGGTAACGTTTCCTTGCCCTCCGGTTTAGGACTAAACATAGTTTGGGGAATTTCGTTAGTATTATCTTTTGCTTTTGGGTGTAAATATTTAAATTTGAAAAAGAAAACCCTAACCAAGAATAACAAAAAGCGGATGAGGGTTAAGGTTGAGACTTGAGAGGACTTGATGTTTGTTTAGAATAGAAGGGGATGAAAAGAAAACAGAGGGGACATTTTCATCATTATTTTCTATTTCTGGAGAGTAATGTAATGTAATGAAATGAGCACATGAGAAGTATGGGGAAGTTGTTGCAGTTAGACTTTGCAATGATGGACTCAATAAGTTGTTGAGAAAGGATAATGATAGTAATAAAAATATGAATTAAATTTTGAGAAGTTATATAAATATATAATAATAATAATTAAAAATATATATTTGGTGTATTTATATAAATTTTAAAATTATATTTAAAGTAATTGAATTATATACACTTAATTATATTTTTCTGACACAATAAATAAATTAATTAATTAAAAATATTGCGAAACAACGACAGCAAAGAAGATGAAAATTGCCATAAAGGTGGAGCCCAGTTCTGAAAATATCTTTGCCTTTTTTGCTGATCTGGATTCCCATCCACTCTCGTGCAGTAGTCATACTCTAACTCACACTAATTAGTATCACTACTGTTGAAAGATGCAAGGGCCGGTGAAATGAAACCTGAAAGAGATTTTTCACCGATTAGTATCACTACTGGAGTGTTTATTAGATCGATTTAGTAATTAATGTATGTTGATTCGTGTGAAAGGAATTTAGAATCTCTTAAATAAGATTTAAAGTTTGAGCTTTATAAATAGAAAAAAATGAGTAGATTTGACAATTTTATACACGATACGGTAATACTACATAAAAACGATATAAATAAAAGACATGAAGATGATACGAGCTAAAATGAAGTAAAAATCATATAGAAAAATGTGAAATGTTTAAAATAAAGTTTTTGATTTTTCATGTTTACACGAATTTTGATACAATTTTCGTATTTTACATTACACGAATACAATTTTACGAGACACGAAAACGAATTATAAATACGAATTGTTAGGCCTAGTCGGGAGAGCTCTCCCATTTCAAGTTAGATTGTAACTTAACTCCAGATTAATCGAAGCTCAAAATGACCTTCAAATATTGGAGGGTTTTGACCAAAAATTAAAAAGATTGATTTAGTTAATTTTAAATTCAATTATATCATTTTATTTTTATTAATTGAATTAAATTCATAAATTAAAAAATATATAATTGATCAAATTTAATTGGTTTAATTATTGAATTAATCAAATGATAAAATATATTTGAGTTAAATTATATTTTATATTCTTAATTTTTCATATTTTACATAAATTAAATAAAATCATCCATAATATATTTAAATATTAAAATATCAAGTTAAAAACTCTAGTGCCATTAAATTTAAAAAATCATTCAAACTCCAAATATACAACATTAATTGTTTTGATATATTATTATTATTATTATTATTATTATTATTATTATTATTATTATTATTATTATTATTATTATTATTATTTCCAAAGTTTAGAAGTGTGTTTCTTAATAGTATTTAAAAAATTTCATTCATTTTCCCTCCATATCTATATCGGAGAATTCTCCATATCTATATCGAAGAATTCTATGTTAAAGTCAAATTTTTAACTTTATTGTAGAGTCAACGTAAACATATATCATTAAGCATAAATTTTGTATCATTAAACGTAAAATATGTTAAAAATATAATAAACATAGAGAATAAATATAAACACATCTTGCAGTATAATTATTATTTATTAATTCAAATTTTACGTTTTGTTGGCTGTACGAAGAGAAAAATGAATAAGTTTTTTTGACTAAAATTAATTTCTAAAAGCTTCTTCAAGCAACTTACACAATTGACACAATAAATTCACAAAAAATAAGTAAATAAAGAGTGTAAGGAAGAAGATGCAAACATAGGTTTTATAAGGTTAGGCCAATCTCTTATCTACGTCCTCTCTCCTTAATCCTCTTGTCAAGGTGTGTGATAACCGTAAATTTTCCATTTATTGGAAATTAGAAATATTGAAAATAAATATTGGAGAAATTAAATAAGAGGAAATAGATAAAAAAAAAATTTGCGAGAACAGGATAGCGGTGAAAATCCCGAGAATTAAGAAAGTGAAAGAATCGGGAAATTGGTGTAAAGGAAATTAAAGTGGAAGTGAAAATAAAAATAATAGAGAGAGGAGAAGAATTAAATTGGATAAATTAAAATCCAAATTAAATAAGGAAAACGAGAAATGAAAATAAAATATGTTTATATAATTACAAATTTTATAAATGTATTTTATACAAATACGTATGTATTTAAAATACTATATAGTATATTTTAATATACTTGGTATATATATGGAAATATATACTATTTCATGAATTTTAATAATACATATGTATATAAACATAATATTTCATGTATATATAAATATATACATATATATACATACATATATAGAAAATGTAAATGCTATTTTATATTAAAGTTTGTAGGTATATATGTTGTATTATAACATTTATATAATTCTATATATACATGTCATTTATTTTAAAGTATGTAAATATACATATGTATACTAAATATATGTTTTGTAATATACAAGATATATAATTTATATCTAATATATAATGTATTACAATATATATGAGATAATATATGAATAATATGTAGTATATATTATATGTATAAAATATAAATTATAGTGTATAATATATAGTATATAGTATACTAAAAAGGGAAAGCTAATAAAACTAAAAGAGGAAAGAAAATAAAAGGAGGGAAATCTGGGAGGGATCCCGACCCTCCCAGTCAGGCCGTCGGTGGCGGAGATGCCACCGGCGCCGAGAGAAAAAGGTGCAGACGACGTCGCCGGCAAAGGAAGAGAGGGAGGAAGCTGTCGGTGGCGGAAGAAAAGAAGGAAACAGAGGCAGAAAACGAAGGAAAACTGGGAAGGAAAAAAGAAAATGCCGACGGCGATGCTGGCCAAATCGGTGGCCGCTAGGGATGTAAACGGGTCGGGTACCCGCTAGATTTGGGATACCCGAACCCGAACCCGATTAACTTTAATAATACTCTAACCCGATTAACTACCCGATCATTTTTATTTATGCTACCCGAACCCTAACGCTATAAAATATAAATACCCGTTTAACTACCCGAACCCGTTTATTAAGTCAAAGTTTGATTTTTAAATTTAAAATTAAAATTAATTTTAGAATAACTTAATTAAAACATTATATTAATAAATTTAATTTAACTCATAAAAATAAATTAAAGTTAAAAATTACAATTATAATATATAATGATTTCATTTAATTAAATAAAACATTAATAATAAATAATTGATATATAAAAATATAAGTATTGTATTTATTAATTACTATTTATAATCGGGTTCGGGTAGCGGGTACCCTAAGATAACTACCCGAACCCTACCCTAACCCGTGACGGGTAGTAATTTCACTACCCGAACCCTACCCGAACTCGATTATACACTGCCCTAATCTTACTTAAACGGGTCGGGTAACACCGGGTACCCGTTTATAGGGTACCCATTGCCATCCCTAGTGGCCGCCACTGCCACCGAAGCACCGCCGGAGGGAGAGGAACACGATGGAGGTCACCCGAGGTGCAATGGACGGCAGAGGAAGGCCGGCGAAGAGGAAGAAGAAACCGAGGCAAAACCGCCTCGATCCGCCGCCATGCTGCCGATCCAGGGCAAACGGAGGGCACCGGCAAGTTCGTCGTGCAGCCGGCCAGCTAAGGGACGCCTGAACTATCGGAGAACCGGCCGCCGGCGAGGAACCGACGAGGAAGGACACTGACTGGTCCGGCTGGAAGAAAAAGGAAGGAAAAAGAAAAAGAAAAGAAAAAGGAAAAAGAAAAAAAAGAAAAAGAAAAAAAAGAAAGAAAGAAAGAAAAGAAAAAGAAAGAAAAAGGAAGAAAAAGAGGAAAAAGGAGAATTTCGAGAATTCGAAAAATTCCCGGAAATTACACAACCCGGACATTTACGAAAATTCGGTAAGAAATTTCCCGGAAATTTAATTTCAGAAAAATTAAATAATTTATGAAAAAATTCTAAAAATTAGAATTTTAATTCCAGAAATTATTTTTAGCAATCGGGATAAGGAATCGGGAGAAATGGAGTGCGGGCGCGATCGATAAGCGGAAGTCGCCGACCCGAAAAAAGGTAAGGGATGCATGTGTAGTACTGTAAGGATACTCAGTCTGCATATTTTAAATTGAAATATTTTATGCAAATATTTTATGAAAATTATTATGATGCATGATTTGTTGAAAATAATTTGGGAAGAAGTACTGGCTGAAAGATTTTCCGCGCAGGAGGTTAGTAAATCGGCAGCCGTTATGCTGCCGAAAATTTTAGAAAAACTTTATAAAATCATATTAAGTGATTTTATTTCCGAATTTCGATAGTAAATCACGAAACATGAGGAAATTACTAAATTTCATAAAACATGAATATAATGAGATGGAATTTTAAAATATTCATGTATTCGAGAATGGTGACAACGAAATCACCGAAAATTCTCAAAATAGATAAATTACATGAAATACGAGACGAAAGATGAAGTGAAATATAGTGAATATTTTTATGAATATTTTTATAAATATTCACTAAAGGATTTTAACCCTTATGGTTTTAAATTATGGAATTTTATATTTATATAAATTCCATATAAGTTTATTTTATGATGAAAACTACGGTTTTGAGATTGGTTGACATTCCTATCATGCGGATGCATAATATGTGATATGTTTAGTCCTGGTCGACACCTGATCCGCGACCCACAGAGGACAATATAGATTATGGTCATAGATTTGACCGGTTTATTTCTGTACCCTTCAAGGTTATAGTATGATAAGATTGATGTCTATCTTAGACTCCATAAATGATAGATGATTGTACCGTGTGAGCCATCTCTAGAATCCTTCGGGAACTAAGTGCTACACGTGTTCTGATGTGTTAGTAAAGGCCAAACCGAGCAAAGACTCGATGATTGTACCGTGTGAGCCACCTCTAGAATCCTTCGGGAACTAAGTGCTACACGTGTTCTGATGTGTTAGTAAAGGCCAAACCGAGCAAAGACTCGATGATTGTACAGTATGAGCCACCTCTAGAATCCTTCGGGAACTAAGTGCTACACGTGTTCTGATGTGTTAGTAAAGGCCAAACCGAGCAAAGACTCGATGATTGTACCGTGTGAGCCACCTCTAGAATCCTTCAGGAACTAAGTGCTACACGTGTTCTGATTTGTTAGTAAAGGCCAAACCGAGCAAAGACTCGATGATTGTACCGTGTGAGCCACCTCTAGAATCCTTCGGGAACTAAGTGCTACACGTGTTCTGATGTGTTAGTAAAGGCCAAACCGAGCAAAGACTCGATGATTGTACCGTGTGAGCGACCTCTAGAATCCTTCGGGAACTAAGTGCTACACGAGTTTTGATGTGTGAGTAAGAAATTTTTGTACCGTGGGAGCCACCTCTAGAATCCTTCGGGAACTAAGTGCTACACGAGTTTCGATGTGTGAATAAGGAGTTTCTATACCGTGTGAGCCACCTCTAGAAGACTCAAGGGACCTAAGTGCTACATAGATTCTTTGTGAACTATAGGGAGCCACCTCTAGAATCCTTTGAGCACTAAGTGCTACACGAGTTCCTGGATATGACACTTATCTCCATTGCTAGTTAGAATGGACGTCGTAACTGAAGCAGTGGATTGGGGCTTACGCCTAAAGTGATTAAATAATCGGTTATATGGGAATAGACTTTAATAGCTTATTTTTCTCTTTAAAGTACGGTACTAATTAAGAAAGTACATTAAAACATGGAATGAGTTTTAAAGAAATAAGATGATGATTGAACTAATATTCTTTTCAAGGAATATACGAATATTAATTATTTTATTTAAATGCTTTATTTCGTAGAAGCATTATTTTGAAAAGAATATGAAAAAGGTTATGAAAGTTTTGAAAAAAGAAGAGGATTTATTAATTCAAAAGGAAATGAAAATTTCTCTCTACAATTGCTTCTAGGTTCCGTAACAACTATGGTATTCTAAAATACCTACCTTACTCTATTTGGATCCCTAGCCGACTGTAGTATCCTTCCTACATGCGAGCCTAGAGCCCATAGGAAAAATGAAAAAGATTTTTAGCATATAGGAAGCTGAATATCAAGTGAGGCATATAATTCTCTTACTGAGCCATGGTTTTGCTCACCCCTTAATTTTCAACATTTCAGGTTTTGATGAATGTGAGTTCAGTGGATTGTGGATCCTGGCTGTACACGAAGGACAATGTGTCATACCAATTGATTATTTGAGGTATGATCATTTATTCTCTGTATTTAGACACGTCAACAGTACTACTTATCTGATTAGTTACGATAGGGGATGTGTATAATATAAACAATATTATGTAAAATTGTTTAACAGTCAGTACAAGTGAAGTATCGCAGACAGCCCAACCGGTTAAGTTGTGTACAAGAAGATGAAAAATGTGGTCACGGGTCGTGACAAGGTGTTGATTCAACTCTTCTTGTAAACCAATACACACCACTTCAAAGTATGGGGAGACCACTTACACTTCTTTTTTGATGGCTAAGGAAAAAACCTTTAAACCCTTTCTAAAGTGACTACCCAATCACTCACAAATTGAACCTCACTAGGTTACTCTTCTCATTAGTACAAAGAAGTGATTAAAAGAGAAAGGTTGTATACAACCTTTTGAAGGTTGGATTATACAGGATGAAGAGCAATGTGATTGAAGAAGATAGAATTTGAGCATTTGATGCTTACTTGAAGTTAGAAGACGATGAATAGTGTTTCTTTGTCCCTTCAAGCTCTTAAATGTTGGTATTTATAGTGCACCTAATGCTGAGGACGGTTGTTAGAGCATTTAAGGCAAATCTTCCTATTGAAACCCTCAAAAACTAGCCATTAGGAGACTTTCTGCATGGAGGGGATTAATCCATCAAACTGTTCATTTCTTCAAGGGTATTCTGCCAACAAGGGATGTATCCTTTTACTGTAGGGGATCGATCTCATCTTTATAATATGAAAATTCTCGGTAGATTTAAGTTGAAAAATGTGTAATCTTTGGTTTTAAATTATCCCAAGTTATTTTTCAACTTTATTTAGATATTTCTAGACTTAGTCAAATGAAAAGTTAGTCCAAAATTTATTAAGTAATTTTCTAAGAATTATATTGAATGAGTTTAATGGAAAATTACTTAATGCCATATTTTCTAAGTGCATTGTCCCAAATTTAAAATCTATAATTTAAATATGAACTTGCACCTGATGTGGTTGTAAAAATCATGAAAGCTTTATGCAAATTTACAAATACATGAAGCATTTAATTGTGCTTAAGTTTTTGACATTTCAAAATATTTAATTGTCAATTTAAAGCTAACAATCTCTCCCTTTTTGACATAACAACACTTAAGGTAAATTTGCTTTGAAAAATGCTCCCCTTTAATTAAAGCATGAATTTGAATTTATTTAACAAAATTTACCCCACTTGTTTCTCCCTTTTTTTGTCATAACAAACACCAAACTCCCCCTTAATGAATGCAAATACAATAGACAACAAAGGAGTTATTGACATATGAATGGAGAAAGAAGTAATCATTTACAATTTAAAGCAACAATGGATAAGAAACAGCCATAATGTCATTCATAGGCATTCAAAAAGTCAGATGTAATCATGATTCATAAGCATAAACATTCATAAAGTCATAAATTCATAATCATCTAAATAGCTAAAGTATTAAAGTAGACTACGAAAGCATGGATAAGAAAACAAAGTTAAGTTGCAAAATATATCCATGGAGACTTAAAAGGTAACAATTAGACAGCAAGGTGAGAATAATCTAAGGCCTTTTCGGAAAGGTCTTGTGATAGTGATCAATAAACTCTTCGTGCTAGTTCTGGATGTCTTGAACCTCGTCAAACAGAGATGTCTGAGTATCCTCCATGTAGGAAAGGTGGGTGTTGACATCGTCTTGAAAGGCAGTGAAACGTGTGGCGACATCATGTTGAAATGCTCACTGATTAGCTTTAAATACTGTAAAGCAAGTGTCAAATTGTCGATGCATTTGCATGATCAGGTCAAGGCAGGCAGTAGGAGCAGAGCTTGACTGTAACAGTCCAGTGACCCAATAATACACATATTATTACACAATTTTGTCGGTTGGGCTGTCTGCGATACTTTACTTTTCAGTTACATTTAAACAATTTCATATGAAATTATAATATGAATTACATCCCCTATTTTAATTCACAATAAAGTAGTACTGTAGATAAGTCTAAATACGAAAAATAAATGATCGTACCTTATATAGTAACTCAAGCTGTCGCATCGTCCCCAAATGCACAGCCAAAATCTTTAGATACCGGACTCTCAGTCCTTGAAAATCTGAAATGTTAAAATTAAGGGGTGAGCAAATCACAGCTCAGTAAGAGAGTTATATGCCACACTTGATATTCAGCTATCTATATACTGAAAATATTTTTTTTCACTTTCTTTAAAATTTCCTAGATGGGCTTTAGGCTCACATGTAAGAAGGATACTACAGTCGGCTAGCGATCCAGATAGAGTAAGGTAGGTATTTTAAAATACCTAACTTGTTCCGAAACCTAGAAGCAACTGTAGAGAGTACTATATCAATTGTTCTCAAAACGATATAATATTCGCTTTCGTAAAGTAAACTATTTATATCTCTTCACTTCAGTATATTTTAAAACACGTGACAATTCAGTAGTAAAATAATGGTTTACTTCTGTTCTCATCAGTACAGTTAAAACACGTGACAGTACAGTGGTTTATAAATATCCAAAATCATTGGATCAATAAACAGTAGTTTTCGGTACTATTTATTAATCAGTACCTTACAATTCAGTAAAACCGTATCTTATAGCTCAATAAAACAGTAATATTCAGTAAAACAGTATTTCGATACGGTTTAGTCAGAAAACAGTAAACAATAGCTACCAATTTAGTAAACAGCATACGGTAGCTTTCAGTTCAGTAAACAGTAAATGGTAGCTTTCTTTTTAGTAAAACAATAATCAGTTGCTAGCATTTCAGTAACCAGTACAGTTCAGTAATAAACAGTGTTTTGGTACGACTTTGTTCAGTAAACAATAAATAGTACAGTAATTTAGTACAGTAAATAGTACAGTACAGTAAATAGGATTCCGTAAATCCTTTCAGTAAACAGTAAATAGTAAACAGTGAGCAGTAAGCAGTAGGTGAGACTAGGCAACACCCTACAAGTAAATCATGCTATCATCGTCCACTAGGGACATAGTAACAGTAATGAGATGTCACAACCCGTGACCACATTTTTACCCTACTTATACACATCTTAACCGGTTGGGCTGTCTGTGATACTTCACTTGTACTAGCTGTTAAACAATTTTACAATGTATTGTTTATGTTATACACATCCCCTATCGTAATAAATCAGACAAGTAGTACTGTTGACATGTCTAAATACAGAGAATAAATAATCATACCTCAAATAATCAGTCGGTCTGACACATTGTTCTTCGTGTACAGCCAGGATCCACAATCCACTGATCTCACATTCATCAAAACCTGAGATGTTGAAAATTAAGGGGTGAGCAAAACCACGGCTCAGTAAGAGAATTATATGCCTCACTTGATACTCAGCTTCCTATATGCTGAAAATCTTTTTCATTTTTCCTATGGGCTCTAGGCTCGCATGTAGGAAAGATACTACAGTCGGCTAGGGATCCGAATGGAGTAAGGTAGGTATTTTAGAATACCATACTTGTTACGGAACCTAGAAGCAACTGTAGAGAAAATTTTTTTCTTTTTGTTTTGAATTAATAAATCCTTTTCCTTTTTAATCTTTCATAACCTTTTTCATATTCCTTTCAAAATAATGCTTCTATGAAATAAAGCCTTTAAATAGAATAATTAATATCCGTATATTCCTTGAAAAGAATATTAGTTAAATCATCATCTTATTTCTTTAAAACTTATTTCATGTTTAATGTACTCTCTTAATTAGTTCTGTCCGTTAAAAAGCAGAAAAAGTTATTAAAATCTATTTCATTCTTTGACATTGGTCGAATCCACGAATCACACTCACTTACTTATCGTCACAATATCCTACGATTTCTCATACTAACATCGGAACACGTGTAGCACTTAGTTCCCGAAGGACTCTAGAGGTGGCGCCCACTGTTCAATCATCGAGTCTCTGCTCGGTATGGCCTGTACTGAAACATCGGAACACGTGTAGCACTTAGTTCCCGAAGGACTCTAGAGGTGGCTCCCACTATTCAATCATCGAGTCTCTGCTCGGTATGGCCTGTACTGAAACATCAGAACACGTGTAGCACTTAGTTCCCGAAGGACTCTAGAGGTGGCTCCCACTGTTCAATCATCGAGCCTCTGCTCGGTATGGCCTGTACTGAAATATCGGAACACGTGTAGCACTTAGTTCCCGAAGGACTCTAGAGGTGGCTCCCACGGTTCAATCATCGAGTCTCTGCTCGGTATGGCCTGTACTGAATATCGGAACACGTGTAGCACTTAGTTCCCGAAGGACTCTAGAGGTGGCTCCCACGGTTCAATCATCGAGTCTCTGCTCGGTATGGCCTGTACTGAAATATCGGAACACGTGTAGCACTTAGTTCCCGAAGGACTCTAGAGGTGGCTCCCACGGTTCAATCATCGAGTCTCTGCTCGGTATGGCCTGTACTGAAATATCGGAACACGTGTAGCACTTAGTTCCCGAAGGACTCTAGAGGTGGCTCCCACGGTTCAATCATCGAGTCTCTGCTCGGTATGGCCTGTACTGAAATATCGGAACACGTGTAGCACTTAGTTCCCGAAGGACTCTAGAGGTGGCTCCCACGGTTCAATCATCGAGTCTCTGCTCGGTATGGCCTTTTCCGTTTGACATATTCCATGTCATGTAAAATATTTCCCTTTTTAACATGTCACCTATCATTTATGGATTTTAATATAGACGTTAATCTTGTCGTACTATAAACCCTGGAGGGTAAAGGACTAAACCGGTCAAATCTATGACCATAATCTATATTGTCCTCGGTGGATCACGGATCAGGTGTCGACCGGGACTAAACATGTCACATATCATGTATCAGCATGGTAAGAATACCAACCAGTCTCAAAACCGTATTTTTCATCATAAAATACACCTTTATGGAATTTATATAATTATATAATTCCATGATTTAAAACCATAAGGGTTATAATCCTTTAGTGAATATTGATAAAATATCCATAAAATATTTACTATATTTCACACTTCATCTTTCGTCTCGTAATTCGTGTAATTTATCTATTTCGAGAATTTTCGGTGATTTCATTATCACCATTCTCGAATACATGAATATTCTAAAGTTCCATCTCATTATATTCATATTTTATGAAATTTAGAAATTTCCTCATGTCTCGTGATTTACTATCGAAATTCGGAAATAAATCATTTAATATGATTTTATAAAGTTTTTCTAAAATTTTCGGCAGCATAACGGCTGCCGATTCACTAACCTCCTGCACGGAAAATACAGTTTAAAATCTTTCAGCCAGTACTTCTTCTCAAATTATTTTCAGCAATTCATGCATCATAATAATTTTCATAAAATAATTGCATAAAATATTTCAAATTAAATTATGCAGACTGAGTATCCTTACAGTGCTGCACATGCATCCCTTACCTTTTTCCGGGTCGGCGACTTCCGCTTATCGATCGCGCCCGCGCTCCATTTCTCCCGATTCCTTATCTCGATTGCTGAAAATAATTTCTGGAATTAAAATTCTAATTTTTAGAATTTTTCATAATTTATTTAATTTTTTTCTGAAATTATTTTCTCGGGAAATTTCTTACCGAATTTGTAAAATCCCGGGTTGTCGAATTTCCGGGAATTTTCCGAATTCCCAAATTTTCCTTTTTCCTCTTTTTCTTCCTTTTTCCTCTTTTTCTTTCCTTTCTTTCTTTTCTTTTTCTTTTTCTTTTTCTTTTTCTTTTTCCTTTTTCCTTTTTCTTTTCTTTTTCTTTTCTTTTTTCTTTTTCTTTTTTTTTCTTTTTCTCCTTTCTCTGGCCGGACCGGTTCAGACCGGTTTGTGCCTCATCCCGCCGGTTCGGCCGGTTCGGTCGCCGGCGGTCCTCCTTTCCGCCGGTTCACGCCTCCCTCAGCTTGCCGGAGTTGCGGAGACGCCAGATCTGGTCTCCGTTTCTCCCCATTGCCGGCGATGGTGCCGGACCTAGGAGGGTGGGTTTCGGCTCCTTTCTCCTCCGTTTCTTCCTTCCTCCGCCGTTTCCTTCACCGCCGGTGGTCTCCTTCACCTTTGTTGGTCCTTGCCGGTGGCGTTGTTGGCGGTGGCGGTGCCCGGATCGGCCGGCACCGCCGATCTCCCTTCTCTTTTTTCCTTTCGGTTTTTCCCCCCTTCGTTTCGCGTCGTTTTCTTCTCTTTCCGCCTCGGGCTGCAGCCGTTCGCTTCCCCTCTCGCCGGCGACGTCATCCCTTCCTTCTACCCTCGCCGGCGGTGGCAGCTCCGCCACCGGCGGTCTGGCTGGGAGGGTCGGGCTCTGTCCCGATTCTCCCTTTCTTTTTTCTGTTTTCTTTCCCTTTTTGGTTTATTTTCCCTTTCTATTTTTAGTATATGTTTTACTATATATTATATACTATATCATATAATTTATACACATAATATTTACCATATATTACACATATAATATTATTTCATATATATTGTAATACAATATATATTATATATAGATTATATATATTGTACATTACAAAATATATATATATCTAGTATATATATATATATATATATATATATATATATATTTATATTTATATACTTTAGAATAAATAACATTTATATATATATAATTATATAAATGTTATAATAGAATATATATATATACCTATAAACTTTAATATAAAATAACATTTACATTTTCTATATATGTATGTATATATATATTTATATATACATAAAATATTATGTTTATATATATATATGTATTAATTAAATTCATGAAATAGTTTATATATATATACACCAACGTATATTAAAATATACCATATAGTATTTTAAATACATACGTATTTGTATAAAATACACTTATATAAAATTTGAAATTATATAAACATATTTTATTTTCATTTTCTCGTTTTCCTTATTTAATTTGGATTTTAATTTATCCAATTTAATTCTTTTCCTCTCTCTATTATTTTTATCTTCACTTCCTCATTTCTCAGGATTTTCACCAATATCCCGTTTCTCGCAAATTTATATTTATTTCGTCTTATTTAATTTCTCTAATATTTATTTTCAATATTTCTAATTTCCAACAAATGGAAAAATTTACGGTTATCACATGAGATCTATGGCCATGATCTATAATATGTCCTCGGTGTACACTTGCTAGGTGACAATCTGGGACACTGATGACTAGCTGGTCAATCAGCCACATGACAGTAACAGTATGGTATAATGCATGAAGCTCGAGGCCTATGTCTCAAAACAGTGTAATCGTACCATAGCCTTCATGGATTTTAAACACAGTAAATTAAAATATTTCACAAGTATCCATAAGGCTCACATGTAATAAATCATCACCTTTATGAAATAATTAAATTAAATAACATTTCTCAAAATATTTCATAAAGGTACAAATCATATTTTCCATACGGTGAAAACAGTTTAAAAATCATCACTGTAAAATATAAAAGGTTATAACTGTGTTTTTCACCGTAAAATATATACGCACGTGATGAACAAAAAGTTATATTCTCGCAAGTGCACGAATCAAGGTAGTATAGTGTGTAAGTACAAGAGTCGATCCCACAGAGATTTGCTAAATTTATTCAATTAAAATTCAACTACTTATCCTTTAAAAAATTATAAAAGCCAAAAAAAAAAAGAATTATCTAAGTATCTAATTAACTAATGAAATTAATTAACCTAAAATAAATAAATTAACCAATAGAGAAAAGCCTAGGAATTTGATTTCACCAATACATTGCAATTTTATATCTTCAATCTTAAAAATCTCAATTCAATTCTAGGGTTCATTCCTCCTAATATATGATTACTCTGTTTGATGGCAGCTATAATCAAGTATTTTTAATCATTAATTACCTATGATGTGTAGCATAATCAATGACTAAAAACCCATTAAGATTAGAAGAACATATAACAAGAACCAAATAAATATTCTAGCTTGATGTATGCATCAAATATTTATTCAATCATTCAAGAGAGCTATACATGGCTTAGTATATGATGCGTACCCTTACCATGTCTCAAACAATCAATTAATTTATATTAAAGGTGGCCAATCAATAACACATATTAAAAGATTGAATTAATCACAATGAATGATACTAGAATTTAAGAATTGATCAATTAATCATAAAAACATAAAATATGCAAGTAGGCTCAATCAAATTCCTAGTAAATAAATTAGTTCATGCTTAATCTAACAAAACACATTATTAAATTAATAAGAGTCATGCTTAATCAAACAATAACTAATTCAAAAAGTACACTATATCTATGTAATTTAATAATGCATTAAACATTAAATATGGTTTGAAGCCATTCAACCAAGCTTTCTGCAAGTGCAACGAAAGCACATGGACATCACATCCATCAACGCTTCAAGTAACTCCAATTTAATGTTGTCTTGCTTCAAATCGTTTCTACACTGGCCCACTTTAGCAGCAGCGCAAACAAGCCATGCGTGTCCCCTTGTTTCGGTTCTGTTTTGCCTTGAGCAATTCACCGTTTTGCAGCAGCTTCAATTTTGTCCTCCAGTCAGCCACGTTGCAGCTATTTTAACAATTTAAATTGCAGGTATCGGTTCTGCTACAGTAGCTACTCTTCGGTTTTGTAGCCACAACTCTCCAAGCTCTTCTTTGTGCTCTGCTTCGGTTACTGCTCTTTCTTCTTCGTTGAACCTGCGGCAAACACAAGGACCAGCTACTCTGTAAAATAGAAAGAAACACAGTAGAAGAAGAAAACCCAAAACTCCTCCTCAACTTCCACCCCTCTCCTTTTATAATTTGTTTTCTATCCTTAAAAATTTCTAGGGTTTCTTTTTAATCAAGCAATAAATCTCAACCCTTTATTTTATTTTAATCCTATGGTCCAAAAGTCTTTAAAACAAATCAGAATTTAATATAACTTCAAACAATATATTTTCCAAAATTTATTCAAATTACATAAATTATTGTTTGATTTCACTCAATAACTTCCAAAATTAATTCCAAATCACTTTCTCTAAATTAATTCACAAGATACATAAAACAATTAATTTTACACAGGAATATAGCAATAAATGTGGTAATAAATAATAAAATAATATAACAAATATATTATTATCAAATACCCCCAAACCTATATTTTTGCTAGTCCTCGAGCAAAATTAAAAGAAAATGCACTTGTTTGTGACCTTTAAGAACAAAAGTGAAAACACAAGGACACCCAAAATTTTCCACTCAAATTTAAGTAAATTCATTTCCACTTGATTTCCACATATTGCCTCATGTATACCTCACATCTATAATTCAAATAATTGTGCAAAATACAACTCAGTAATCTTGTAATTCAAATGTTAATGAACTCAAATCATGATATCAAATATGTGTGTGTTTAGCCAAACCCAAATTCCTTGTCAGTACTCAATTAAAATTATGCAACTCATGAATAACTGATGTGATCTCAAATTTTTTTTATTTTTATTTTATTGACACTCCAAAGCCTTGCTCTTCTTACATCTCTCCACTAATATAGACAATAAAATCAACTTAGATCAATAGATCTTTATTAGCTTATAATGTTTGGCCAAGGTATTGGTTAACAAAGAAAGGGAAGGTAAAAATCAAAACAAGAGAGCTAACAATGATAAAGCACATACTAAATTTTCTCTCTTCCTTTTTTTTTCTTTTTTTTTCACTTCCTTTTTCTATTTTTTTTTGAACTCCACATATTTATCTCCATAACCCCCAAACCTATCTCTTTCATGCATTTGTTTGTGGATGACAATTTCCATGACACAGTTTAAAATCCTTCTTCTTTCTTTTTTTTTTCATCACAATGGAGTCAAGTCATGATCCAAACAACTTTTTTTTTGGGAACCTCTTCTTTTATTAGCTTGAAAATATTTCTTAAATCACATCCCTTCAATGATAGATATGTGCATTAAAGCTCTCTTTAAGGGTGCATTAAAGCTCTCTTTAAGGGTACATTCATTGTTTTTTAGGCTAATTTGGGTAAGGGCAATGAAGTTACAAGAAAATTCGAATGGTGGCTATTCATATGCTTTTGCATATGCCATTCTTTCCATAAGGCTCAATGGGGTATACTAGTGAATAATTTGTAACATGGTAGGCTTGAATGCCTAAATCATCTCTAAGTCAATCAATTGCCTATGATTTCGCCTCAAGTGTAATAAAACAAGTTCTAAAGTGTCATGCATGATTACTAATTTCACAAGCTCACATAATCATTCACTAAGTATCAACAATTCATAAGAGTATGACTTAGGTGCTCAATTGTTCTTGAATCATGAAGTGAATAAAATTAACACCTAATTATTTAATTACCTAAGTATGCATTTCTCACAATCACTTAACCATAGAAAAATTCTCTCATATTCATCATAGACTAGTGAAAAATCATAGTGAAAAAGAAAAACATAAATCCAAGTAAATTTTTTAAATTTTTTTAAAATTTTTTAATTTTTTTTGCTTTTTTTTATTTTTAAAAAAATAATAAACTAAATAGACACAACTAAACCACACCCCCAAACCTAAATCAAACTTTGTCCTCAAAGTTGAAAAACAAAGATTAATAAAAGAGTAGGAATGTGCACACTAAAAAAAATAAAAATAAAAATAAAAAGAATGAAAAATCATACCTAATTGGGTTGCCTCCTAACAAGCGCTTTATTTAATGTCTAGGCAAGACGGAATGCTAGGTTTAAGGCTTCTCCAAATCAACAAAATCCACTATCTGGCCCTTTGGAATGCCTTCCAAGTATGGCTTCAATCTATGCCCATTCACCTTGAAATTAGCTCCTGTTCTCATGTTCTCAATCTCGACTGCACCATAAGGAAACATTTTTCGTACCAAAAATGGTCCACACCACCTTGACTGCAACTTTCCTGGAAAGAGACACAAACGTGAATCATAAAGTAAAACTTTCATACCTGGTTTGAACTCTTTTCGGAGAATGGATTTGTCATGGTAAAGCTTTGTTCTCTCCTTGTAAATCTGTGATAACCGTAAATTTTTCATTTATTGGAAATTATACATATTGGAAATAAATATTGGAGCAAATAAATATTGGAAATAAATATTGGAGCAAATAAATATTGGAAACAAAAAGAAATAAAATAAAAAAAAAGAAAAGAAACAGAATCGGGAAGACTCCCGATTCTGTCTTCTCGAAGGGTGACCGGCCCTTCGCCGGAGAAGGAAGAGAGGAGAAGGGAGAGAGGACGTCGGCCGGCGAGATAAGGGGGGAAGATAAGGTGACCGGCGACGGGAGACGGCGAAAATAGGAAGGAAAATCGAAGGAAAAACCGGCGGAGGCAGGGAAGAAAAAAAAGAAGAGAAAGTGGCGGTGCCGGCGAAATTGGCCACCGCCAATGCCACCGAAGCTTCGCCGGAGGAAAAGGAAAACGTGGGAGGCCACGGTTCAGGCAGTGAACGGCGGAGGAACGCCGACGGAGGAGGAGGAGAAGAAACCGAGGCAAAACCGAGTAGATCCGCCGCCGTGCCGTCGATTCGTGACGAACGGAGGCCAGATCCGGCTTCACTGTGGTTCCGGCCAACTGCTGAGCCCCTGAGCCGTCGGAGAACCGGCCGCCGGCGAGGAACCTGCGAGGAAGGAGGCAGACCGGTCCGGTGGGAAAAAGAAAAGAAAAAGAAAAGGAAAAGAAAAAGAAAAAGAAAAGAAAAGAAAAGAAAAGAGAAAAAGAAAGAAAAGAAGAAAAAGAAGAAAAAGGGAAAAGGAATTCCGGGAATTTGGAGAATTCCCGAGAATTCAAAAATTACGAGAAATCCCGAGAATTACGGGAATCGAAAATTCCCTCAATGACCGAGCCGATGGAATCGGGCGAGGTGAACACGGGCGCGACCTACGAGAGGCAGTCGCCGACCCGAAACAGGTAAGGGAGACATGTGCCACCTGTAAGGATATTTGGCCATGTTTTTAAATTGCATTTAATTTTATAAATGCTATTAATAATTATCGATTTTTGGTGTGATGATTTATCGGTTGAAATTGTGATGAAACACCGGTTGAAAATATAAACTGTATTTTCCGTGCAGGAGGCTAGCCAAATCGGCAGCCGTTATACTGCCGAAAAATTATGAAAAATTACATAATTTACCGAAAATCACCGAAAACCAAAATAAAAGATTTGATTTCACGTGAATCGATTTTCGGGTACGAAAATCGAGAAATTAAGTAAATTTCATAAAACATGAATATAGTGATATTTAATTTTAAAATATTCATGTTTTCGAGAATGGTGAAAAGGAAATCACCGAAAATTCACCGGTAGGTGATATTTCACGTGAAATGAGATGAAAATGAAAAAGAGACTGAAGTGAATATTTTTATAAATATTCTTAAATATTCACTTGATTTTACATAAAACCTTATGGTTTTAATTATGGAATTAATTAATTATGAAAATTCCATAAAGGTTAAGAAATGGTGGAAAACCATGATTTCGAGACAAAAGGTCTCTACACGTGTTTCTAGAAGAAAACATGGTTAAGGGATTTTGAAATTGGAAAGTAAATAATTTATTTTTACATAAATTATGAAAACATTTGATTTGAATCCCGATTTCTTTGAAAACCATGTTTTGAATAAAAGGCACGGGAAAGCGTGCGTATGTGTTTTACGGTGGAAAAGGACAGTTTTGCCCTTCTATTTTTACAGTGATGATTTTGCAGACTGTTTTCACCGTATGGAAAACATGATATATACTTTTATGAAATAATTTGAAAAATAGTATTTATTTTATAAATTTCATAAAGGTGATTATATTTACATGTGAGCCTTATGGATAATTTGATTTATCGTGTTTAAAATCCATAAAGGCTATGGTACGGTTTATACTGTTTTGAGACTTAGGCCCCGAGTTTCATGCATCACACTTATACTGTTACTGTCACGTGGCTGATAGACCTGCCAGTCATCAGCGTCCCGGATGTCACCTGGCAAGTGTACACCGAGGACACCATATAGATCATGGCCATAGATCGCATACATACTGTTTACTGTGTCCCTTTGGGGATGATTACTGGTCCATTATTGGATGATGATAGCATGATTTAATTGTAGGGTGATGCCTAGTCTCACATACTGATTACTGTTTACTGAAAGGATTCACGGAATCCTATTTACTATACTATACTGTTTACTGTGCTAAATTATTGTACTGATTACTGTTTACTGATGAAAAATCGTACCAAAACACTGTTTACTGAATTGTACTGTTTACTGAAATGGTAGCCATTGATTACTGTTTTACTGAACTGAAAGCTACCATTTACTGTTTACTGAACTGAAAGCTACTGTATACTATTGACTAAATGGGTAGCTACTGTTTATTGTTACTGACTGAACCGTATCGAGATACTGTTTTACTGAATACTGAATATACTGTTTTACTGAACTGTACGATACGGTTACTGATTTGAAAAGAGAAATAAATGTTTATTCTAAAAGAATAACATAAGAATTATTTCTAAGATAGAAATAATCGAAGAAGTAATTATCAAATGATTGGATATTTACAAATCACTGTACTGTCACGTGTTTTTACTGTACTGAAGAGAAGAGAAGTAAACCACTGTTTTATTACTGAACTGTCACGTGTTTTAAGGTATACTGAAAGTGAAAAGAGATAAGTGGTTTACTTTGTGGAAAAACGAAAATTATATCGTTTGAAAACAACGAAAATAGTACTCTCTACAGTTGCTTCTAGGTTCCGGAACAAGTCAGGTATTTCAAAATACCTGCCTTACTCTATCTGGATCACTAGCCGACTGTAGTATCCTTCCTACATGTGTGCCTAGAGCCAGCTAGGAAGATTTTAAAGAAAATGAAAAAAAAATTATTTTCAGCATATAGATAGCTGAATATCAAGTGTGACATATAACTCTCTTACTGAGCCGTGGTTTGCTCACTCCCCAATTTTAACATTTCAGGTTTTGATGATGGTGAGATCCAATAGTTGTGGATTACGGCTGCACATAAAGGACAATGTGACAGACCGACTGATTTATATAAGGTATGATCATTTATTTACTGTATTTAGACATGTATGCAGTACTACTTGCTTATTAAGTAAGATAGGGGATGTATGTAATATAAACAATGTTATGTAAATTTGTTTAATAGTTAGTAAAAGTGAAGTATCACAGACAGCCCAACTGGATGAATTGTGTAAAATAAGGTTAAAAATGTGGTAACGGGTCGTTACAAAATCTTTGCATTCTCATAAGCTTCATTTCGAACCTCATCCAACTCATTCAGTTGGCACTTCCTAGCTCCACCAGCCAATTTGTCATATGTTTTATCCTGCACAAGATTAGAGTCAACAATTGAGTCTAAAACATCAACTGAGAAGCAATCGTTAGAATTTGTAGATATTTTAAAGAATTAAACACAGAAAATTCCACAGTCTCATCTAAGACTGTCATGGTTAGTTTTCCATTTTGAACATCAATGATTGTCTTTGTTGTAGCCATGAATGAACGTCCAAGCAAAATGGGTTGCTCATGCTCATTCTTTGACTGTCTCTCCATGTCCAAAACTACAAAATCAACAGGAATGATTAGTTTATCAATTTGAACTAAAATATCCTCCACAATGCCTCTAGTATATCTAATTGAACGATCAGAAAGTTGAAGAGACATTGTGGTAGGTTTTAGCTCCCCTAAACCTAATTGCAAGTAAACAGAATAAGGCATTAAATTAATGCTTGCACCCAAATCCAACATTGCCTTTTCCTTCTTTGAACCTCCCACAGTAATGTTGATATTAAAGCTCCCAAGATCTTTTAATTTAGGTGGTAAATTACTTTGAAGCACAGCACTTACCGTTTTCGAAACCATTACCTTTTCATTTGGCTCATACTTACGCTTGTGAGTATTCAATTCCTTTAAGAACTTTGCATAAGATGGAATGTTCCTGATCATATCAAGTAAAGGTAAGTTCACATTAACCTTAGACAAAATATCATATATTTCAGAAAATGACTTATCTAATTTGTTTTTCTTGAGTCTGCTTGGAAACGGAATAGGAGGAACATAGGGGTGTTGAGCCTTGTGTAACTTAGGAGTTTCACAAGATGGATTGGACTCCTCACTTTGATTTGGTTCTTCAATATCCTTATTTTTGCCACCACTTGAACTTTTATCTTGTTGCTTCTCCTTGGCAAGCTCATCACTTGCAGGTAAGGTTAAACTTTCATCAGAATCATCATTCATTTTATTATCAAATACCTTACCATTTCTCAAAATAGTAATAGATTTGGCTTGCTCAGGTTGGCTTGGAAATTTTCCAGGAACATGGCCTTGCAATGCCTCGGCAATTTATCCAACTTGAACCTCTAATTTCCACTGAGAAGCCTCTAGTTGTTGGAATCTCTATTCATTGCTTTGTTGATTACTCTGACAAACTTCTATGAAGTTTTGCAAAGTATCCTCTAAAGCTGGCCTTCGCGGTTGAAAAAAAGAGCTTGCTTGATTCTGGTTTTGGTTGTTACTCCATGAAAAATTGGGGTGACTTCTCCAACCCGGGTTGTAAGTATTTGAAAAAGGATCATTCCTCACCCGTGGGTTATGAGAGTTCATCATATTGGCTTGCTCAACAAAATTTGGAAAATTTTCACTCGAAGGACAAGCATTAGTAACATGACCATAAATCCCACAAATTCCACATACCTTATTAGACACTGGCATTCTTTGACCTATCATCATAGCACACATGGACTTCATTTGCTTAGTTAATTCTGAAACCTGCATTGCCAACTCAGTGTTAGTGTTAATCTCATAAAGACCTCTAGGCTTACCTTTAACACTCTTTTATTGTGAATTAGCTCCAAGCATCTCGTAGGGCTCGTAGGTCTCTTGTGCAGTCTTTTCTCCAATGGCACCTCCAGCAGCATTATCAACCATAGCTTGACAAGCTTGGGTTAGTCCATCATAAAAAAATTTATTTTGCAATTCTAATGGGTACCGATGATGTGGACATTGTATCAAAAGCAATTTAAAGCATTCCCAAGCTTCATGGAATGCCTCACCATCTGCTTGTGTGAATGTTGCAATCTTACCCCTCAATTCAGTGGTCTTAGCATATGAGTAAAACTTACCTATAAACTTATTGTACACTGCATCCCATGTGGTAAGTGAAGCTGGGGTTATAGACATGAACCACGTCTTTGCGGCATCCTTCAAGGTGTAGGGAAAACATCTCATTCGTAATTGGTCCTCAGTCAATCCCTGCAAAGGAAAAGTTTGAACAGTTGCATAAAAATCACAAATGAATGTTAAAGGATCTTGAATAGCAGCACCATGAAAAGAAGGAAGCATATTAAAATGAATATTCTTAAGCTCATAGTTCCTGGCTGCATCATTGAGTACAATGCATGATGGTGATGTCCCCACAGTAGGACGTGCAAACTCCTTTATAGGACGATTTTGAACACGATTTTGAACTTGATTTTCAACTTGATTCCCCACTTGTAACTCCATGTTCATTTCAACTAGTTCCTCTTCTTGTGCCTTCTCCTTTCTATCGATTTTATCAATTTGATCGTTGATGGGCACTATCTCTTGATCAAGTGATTGTCGACCTTGCATCTACTATCTAAAGAAAGAAAGGAAAGAAAAAAAAATTAGTAAGCTAAAAATAAAAAAATAAAAAAAATAAAAGAAAAACACACGTAGTTAAATAAAATTGAATAAACTTAAGACAAATCCCCGGCAACGACGCCACAAACTTGATGAACAAAAAGTTATATTCTCGCAAGTGTACGAATCAAGGTAGTATAGGTGCAAGTACAAGAGTCGATCCCACAGAGATTTGCTAAATTTATTCAATTAAAATTCAACTACTTATCCTCTAAAAAATATAAAAGCCAAAAAAAAAGAATTATCTAAGTATCTAATTAACTAATGAAATTAATTAACCTAAAATAAATAAATTAACCAATAGAGAAAAGCCTAGGAATTTGATTTCACCAATACATTGCAATTTTATGTCTTCAATCCTAAAAATCTCAATTCAATTCTAGAGTTCATTCTTCCTAATATATGATTACTCTGTTTGATGGCAGCTATAATCAAGTATTTTTAATCATTAATTACCTATGATGTGTAGCAGAATCAATGACTAAAAACCCATTAAGAATAGAAGAACATATAACAAGAACCAAATAAATATTCTAGCTTGATGTATGCATCAAATATTTATTCAATCATTCAAGAGAGCTATACATGGCTTAGCATATGATGTGTACCCTTACCATGTCTCAAACAATCAATTAATTTATATTAAAGGTGGCTAATCAATAACACAAATTAAAAGATTGAATTAATCACAATGAATGATACTAGAATTTAAGAATTGATCAATTAATCATAAAAACATAAAATATGCAAGTAGGCTCAATCAAATTCCTAGTAAATAAATTAGTTCATGCTTAATCTAACAAGACACATCATTAAATTAATAAGAGTCATGCTTAATCAAACAATAACTAATTCAAAAAGTATACTATATCTATGTAATTTAATAAGGCATTAAACATTAAATATGGTTTGAAGCCATTCAACCAAGCTTTCTGCAAGTGCAACAAAAGCACATGGACATCACATCCATCAACACTTCAAGCAACTCCAATTTAATGTTGTCTTGCTTCAAATCGTTTCTACACTGGCCCACTTTAGCAGCAGTGCAAACAAGCCATGCGTGTCCCCTTGTTTCGGTTCTGTCTTGCCTTGAGCAATTCACCGTTTTGCAGCAGCTTCAATTCTGTCCTCCAGTTAGCCACGTTGCAACTGTTTTAACAATTTATATTGCAGGTATCGGTTCTGCTATAGCAGCTACTCTTCGGTTTTGTAGCCACAACTCTCTAAGCTCTTCTTTGTGCTCTGCTTCGGTTACTGCTCTTTCTTCTTCGTTGAACCTGCGGCAAACACAAGGACCAGCTACTCTGCAAAATAGAAAGAAACACAGCAGAAGAAGAAAACCCAAAACTCCTCCTCAACTGCTGCCCCTCTCCTTTTATAATTTGTTTTCTATCCTTAAAAATTTCTAGGGTTTCTTTTTAATCAAGCAATAAATCTCAACCCTTTATTTTATTTTAATCCTATGGTCCAAAAGTCTTTAAAACAAATCAGAATTTAATATAACTTCAAACAATATATTTTCCAAAATTTATTCAAATTACATATATTATTGTTTGATTTCACTCAATAACTTCCAAAATTAATTCCAAATCACTTTCTCTAAATTAATTCACAAGATACATTAAACAATTAATTTTACACAAGAATATAGCAATAAATGTGGTAATAAATAATAAAATATTATAACAAATATATTATTATCAGCACGCTTTTCCGTGCTTTCTATCGAAAACATGGTTTTCAAAATCATCGTAATTCAATTCAAATATTTTCACAATTTATGGAAAAGTAAAAATATTTATTTTCCAATTTCAATAATTCTGTCTCCATGTTTTCTTCTAAAAACACGTGTAGAGACCTTTAGTCTCGAAATCATAGTTTTCCATCATTTATTAACCTTTATGGAATTTATATAATTAATTATTTTCATAATTAAAACCATAAAGGTTTTATATGAAATCAAGTGAATATTTATAAATATTTATAAAATATTCACTTCGGTCATTTTCATTTTTTCATCTCGTTTTACGTGAAATATCACCGACCGGGTGAATTTTTCGGTGATTTCATTTTCACTATTCTCGAAAACATGAATATTTAAATTTAAACTCCCATATATTCATGTTTTATGAAAAATACATGATTTCTCGATTTTCGTATTGAAAATCGTTTCTCGTGAAATCAAATCATTTATTATGATTTTCGGTAATTTTCAATAATTTTTCAATAATTTTTTGGTAGTATAACGGCTGCCGATTGGCTAGCCTCCTGCACAGAAAATACAGTTTATTTTTTCAACCGGTAAATCACCACAAATTTCAACCAACCATTATCAATCGCATTTATAAAATTTAAATGCATAATTTAAAACATGTGGCCGAATATCCTTACAGGCGGCACATGTCTCCCTTACCTGTCTCGGGTCAGCGACTGCCTCTCAAAGGTCGCGCTCGTGTTCACCTCTCTGTCGATCCCATCGTCTCGGTCATCGAGGAATTTCTGGAAATAAAATTCTAAAAATTAGAATTTTTCCATAATTTATTCAATTAATTAATCGGAATTAATTTTCGTATTTCTCATCGAATTTCCGGGATTCCCGAAATTCTGAATTCCCGAGAATTTTCTAAATTCTCGGAATTCCTTTCCTCTTTCTCTTTCTTCTTTTTCTTCCTTCTTTCTTTTTCTCTTTTTCTTTTCTTTTTCTTTCTTTTCTTTTCTTTCTTTTCTTTTTCTTTTCTTTTTTCCTTTTCTTTTCTTTCTTTTCTGGCCAGACCGGTTCAGACCGGTCAGCCTCCCCTCTTAGCCGGCGACCAGTTCTCCAACGGTACAATGGCCCTTCAGCTGGCCGGCGTCAAGGCGAACTTGCCTATGGCCTCCTTTCAGCCTGGATCGGCGGCAAAGTGGCAGATCTACTCGGTTTTGGTCGGTTTCTTCTCCTCTTCCGTTCTCCCTCCTCCGCCGTTCTCCGCCTCACCGGTGGCCTCCTACCTCTTCCTCTTCCTTTGCTGGTGCTTCTGCTGCAGTGGCGGCGGCCGATTTGGCTGGCACCGCTAGATCCAATTTTCTTTTTTTCTTCTCGGCTTCCACCAGTTTCCGCCTCTGTTTCTTTCCGTTTTCTCCTTTCTTCGTCAGTCACCGGCTTCCCCTCTCTCCACCGACGCCGTCCTCCTCTCTTCTCTCCCTTGCTTGACCGGCTGACGGTGACCGGATTTCACTCGAGAGGCAGAATCGGGAGTCTTCCCGATTCTGTTCTTCTGTTTTTCTTCTTTTTTATTTTTATTTTTATTATATCATTTATACATATACTATATTATATACTATTTATTATATATCATACATATAATATATACAATATATTATACATATAATATTATTATTTTATATATAGTATTGTACTATATATATTATATAAATATACATATATATTAGGTATTAACAAAATATATATCTAATATATATATATACACACTTATATACTTTAAATTAAATAACATTTATATATCTTTATATAAATGTAGGAAATACAATATATAAATATACAACCTTTAATGTAAAATAATATTTACATTTCTCATATATGTATATATATATATGTATGTATGTGTATATATATTTATATATACATAAAATGTTATACTTGAATATATATGTATTTATATAAAAATACATTTATATAATTTGTAATTATATAAATATATTTCTCTTTCATTTCTTATTTTCTTATTTAATTTGGATTTCCATTTATCCAAATTAAATTTCCTCTTTTCATTATTTTCCATAATTTCTCATGTTATACTTATTTCCAATTTATCTATTTTCTTCAGTATTAACTTCCATATTACTAATTTCCAAAAATGTGAAAATTTACGGTTATCACATTTTCCCCACCTTAAGAAATTCGGTCCTACGAATTTAACTTAAATCAAATGGTGGTACATGCCGTGTACTTACGACTTTTGTCCTTTAGATTAACTTTTACATAATACTACCAGCATACTTTCAAGATCAAGAGTACTTTAAACCACTACATGCTATCTTTCATTATATATTTATATTCCCCTAAGTTCATTCATCAAATTGGGAGTTATTCATTTCCAGTCTTTTCACATAAAAGTCCATGCACACTACTTTTCATATCATAGCTGATCTATGCTGTTCATCATCCATTTTTGTCACTTAGTGCCAAGTCATATAGTTTAAAAACTATCAATTGTATGTAATTGTCCCAGTAACTTTCAAATCTCATGTATCTGCTCTCTCAATATATCTTCAAGCGTTTCTATACCACGCTAAGATATTTACATCAATACGGAGCGATGTTATCAGTATACTTGGGATCCCAAAGCCTTTTGCTATTTCTTATTAAGCATATGGCAACTCAGAGATTCTCATCACATGTTGTCACGACCCGTGACCACATTTCTTACCCTTCTTATACACATCTTAACCGGTTGGGCTGTCTGTGATACTTTACTTGTACTGACTGTTAAACAATTTTACAATGTATTGTTTATATTATACACATCCCCTATCGTAATTTATCAGATAAGTAGTACTGTTGACATGTCTAAATACAGAGAATAAATGATCATACCTCAAATAAACAGTCGGTTTGACACATTGTCCTTCGTGTACAGCCAGGATCCACAATCCATTGAACTCCCATTCATCAAAACCTGAAATGTTGAAAATTAAGGGGTGAGCAAAACCACGGCTCAGTAAGAGAATTATATGCCTCACTTGATACTCAGCTTCCTATATGCTGAAAATCTTTTTCATTTTTCCTATGGGCTCTAGGCTCGCATGTAGGAAAGATACTACAATCGGCTAGGAATCCGAATGGAGTAAGGTAGGTATTTTAGAATACCATACTTGTTACGGAATCTAGAAGCAACTGTAGAGAAAATTTTTTTCTTTTTGTTTTGAATTAATAAATCCTTTTCCTTTTCAATCTTTCATAACCTTTTTCATATTCTTTTCAAAATAATGCTTCTACGAAATAAAGCCTTTAAATAGAATAATTAATATCCGTATGATCCTTGAAAAGAATATTAGTTAAATCATCATTTTATTTCTTTAAAATTCATTTCGTGTTTTAATGTACTCTCTTAATTAGTACCGTCCTTTAAAAAGCAAAATAAGCTATTAAAGTCTATTCCATTCTTAAGTTCACAAGGCATCATTCTTTTTATCAGTATGATTAAGTGTGAACGAGACGAACATTCAAGTAGCACATCTTTGAGTGGCATATATAAACAAAATCCGTTATATCACACACATCATATGTCATGTGCACAAGATCTATTTCATCCTTCGACATTTGTCGCATCCCCATCAGAACTTAGACCTTTACTAACACATCAGAACACGTGCAGCACTTAGTTCCCAAAGGATTCTAGAGGTGGCTCACACGGTAAAGTCATCGAGTCTCTGCTCGGTTTGGCCTTTACTAACACATCAGAACACGTGCAGCGCTTAGTTCCCAAAGGATTCTAGAGGTGGCTCACACGGTAAAGTCATCGAGTCTCTGCTCGGTTTGGCCTTTACTAACACATCAGAACACGTGCAGCACTTAGTTCCCAAAGGATTCTAGAGGTGGCTCACACGGTAAAGTCATCGAGTCTCTGCTCGGTTTGGCCTTTACTAACACATCAGAACACGTGCAGCACTTAGTTCCCAAAGGATTCTAGAGGTGGCTCACACGGTAAAGTCATCGAGTCTCTGCTCGGTTTGGCCTTTACTAACACATCAGAACACGTGCAGCACTTAGTTCCCAAAGGATTCTAGAGGTGGCTCACACGGTAAAGTCATCGAGTCTCTGCTTGGTTTGGCCTTTACTAATACATCAGAACACGTGCAGCACTTAGTTCCCAAAGGATTCTAGAGGTGGCTTACACGGTAAAGTCATCGAGTCTCTGCTCGATTTGGCCTTTACGCCATATGTACTTTCCACTGTCTTATCAGATCTCATGTAGTACTTATGATCTCATATTCCATTTAAGACCATAGAAAGAATATTAGAATTATCATTTCTTCCTTTTTGAAAACATATTACATGTTTGTATCTCATGTCTTATGAGAATCATCTCACGGTACTATAATCAACACTTAAATGAGCATTTTGTAAAAATTGCTATAATTCAATTGATTCTCTTATCATATTATACAAAACATGTTCTTTTCACATGTCACCCATCATGTATCACATTTTCCGGTTGGCATATTCCATCTTATGTAAAATACTTTCCTTTTTAACATATCACCAATCATTTATGGAGTCTAAGATAGACATCAGTCTTATCATACTATAAACCTCGGAGGGTAAGAGAATACGCCGGTCAAATCTATACCCATAACCTATATTGTCCTCGGTGGATCACTGATTTAGGCGTCGACCGGGACTGAACAGGTCACATATCATGCATCAGCATGATAGGAATGCCAACCAGTCTCAAAACCGTATTTTCATCATAAAATAAACTTATATGGAATTTATATAAATATAAAATTCCATAATTTAAAACCATAAGGGTTAAAATCCTTTAGTGACTATTTATAAAAATAATTCATAAGAATATTCACTATATTTCACTTCATCTTTCATCTAGTAATTCGTGTAATTTATCTATTCCGAGGATTTTCGATGATTTCATTATCATCATTCTCGAATACATGAATATTCTAAAGTTCCATCTCATTATATTCATGTTTTATGAAATTTAGAAATTTCCTCATGTTTCGTGATTTACTATCGAAATTCGGAAATAAAATCATTTAATATGATTTTATAAAGTTTTTCTAAAATTTTCGGCAGCATAACGGCTGCCGATTTACTAACCTCCTGCACGGAAAAATACAGTTTAAAATCTTTTAGCCAGTACTTCTTCCCAAATTATTTTCAGCAAATCATGCATCATAATAATTTTCATAAAATAATTGCATAAAATATTTCAATTTAAAATATGCAGACTGAGTATCCTTACAGTGCTGCACATGCATCCCTTACCTTTTTCCGGGTCGGCGACTTCCGCTTATCGATCGCGCCCGCACTCCATTTCTCCCGATTCCTTATCTCGATTGCTGAAAAAAATTTCTGGAATTAAAATTCTAATTTTTTAGAATTTTTTCATAATTTATTTAATTTTTCTGAAATTAAATTCTCGGGAAATTTCTTACCGAATTTGTAAAATCCCGGGTTGTCGAATTTCCGGGAATTTTCCGAATTCCCGAAATTTTCCTTTTTCCTCTTTTTCTTTTCTTTCTTTTTTTTCTTTTTCTTTTTCTTTTCTTTTTCTTTTCTTTTCTCCTTTCTCTGGCCGGACCGGTTCAGACCGGTTTGTGCCTCATCCCGCCGGTTCGGCAGGTTCGGTCGCCGGCGGTCCTCCTTTCCGCCGGTTCATGCCTCCCTCAGCTTGCCGGAGTTGCGGAGACGCCAGATCTGGTCTCCGTTTCTCCCCATTGCCGGCGACGGTGCCGGACCTAGGAGGGTGGGTTTCGGCTCCTTTCTTCCTTCGTTCGTCCTTCCTCGGCCGCCGTTGGTCTCGCCGATGGCCTCCTTCATCTTCCCCTCACCTCCGCCGAGGTTCGGGTTGGGGTGGCGGTGCCTGGACTGGCCGGCACCGCCGTTTCCCTCCTTTTTCCTCTTCGCTTTTTCCCACCGTTTCTGTTTCGTTTTCTTTTCTTCTTTCCGTCGTCGGCCACCGTCGTTCGCTTCTCCTCTCACCGGCGACGCCACTCCTTCCTCCTCTCTTCCCTCACTCGGCCGGCGGTGGCACCTCCGCCACCGGCGGTACGCCCGGGGAGGGTCGGGATTTCTCCCCCCGATCCTTCCTTTCTTTTCTGTTTTAGTTTTATTTCCTCTTTTAGTTTTTGTCTTCTTTCCATTTTTAGTATACTATATACTATACATTATACCATATATTTTATACATATAATATATATTATATGTTATACATACATTATTTCATACATAATGTTATACAATATTTATTATATATAAAATATATCTTGTACATTACAAAATACATGTCTAGTATATATATATATATATGTATATTCATATACTTAAATAACATTTATATATACAAATTATATAAATGCTATAATAAAATATTTATACATATAAACTTTAATACAAAATAACATTTACTTTTCTTATATATTCATATACTTTTATTTAAAATAATAATATATATATTTCATATATATATATCTGTACATATATATTTATAATTATATAACTACATTTTATAATATACACCTGTCTTTATTTAAGACAAAATAGTATATATTTTATTTCATAATATATACTAACATTCATATACATACATATGTATTTATATAAAAACATGTGTAAATATATTTATATAATTTAATTATATAAATATATAATATACGCATTTTTATTTTATTAATTTTGGATTTCCATTAATCCAATTTAAATTCCTCCTTTTCTTATTTTCAATAACTCCGACTTTATTATTATTATTATTATTTTCATTTAATTTCCTCACTTTTCTTAATTTCGAGAATTTCAACTATATTCCCATCTCGTAAATAAATTTTATTTATTTACTTTAATTTATTTATTTCCTCTTATCTATTTTCTTTAATATTTATTTTCAATATTTATAATTTCCAATAAATGGAAAATTTACGGTTATCACATCCTCCCCACCTTAAGAAATTCGGTCCTCCGAATTTAACTTAAGTCCAAAGGGGGTATATGCTGTATACTTACGACTTCTAATCTCTAGTTCATCCTCCAATTAATACGGTCAGTACACTTTCATCATCAATAGTACTCTAGACCACTACATGCTGTCTTTCATCATATATGTCTATGCTCATGTAATTTCATTCTCTCAAATCGAGAGTTATTCACTTTACTCTTTTCGTATAAGAGCCATACATAATAATTTTAACATTACAGCTGATTTATGCTGTTCAACATCCATTCTTCTCACTTAGTGCTTAGTCGACATCATTTGGTACTATCATGTACTCATATCGATCACTTATATGTAAGTGTCCCAGTAGCTTTCACATCTGATGCACACGCTCTCTCAATATCATGGAGCGGTTACATCTCACGCTCATATATATAAATATATATCAGTATGGAGCGGTGCTATCAATACACTTGGGATCTCAAAGCCTTTTGCTATCTCTCGTTAGCATATGGCAACACAGAGACTCCCATCACATGTAAGGCTCACTGGAAACTGTACATACGCATTCACACCGTTTAACACTTATACTTCGACTAAGGCACTAGAGAATCTAAAAGTCTGATAATGGAAAATGATTCTATTTAGATCATCAGTCTTTAATCACTTCCATATCATCATTTCTCTTTTGGATTTATTGTCCACAATGTTCATTTTCACACTTATTCCATCAAGGCTGTATATCATTGCAAATTTTACTGTTAATTATCTCTTACAGTAATAGATCATGAGACAATCATTTTCTCTCCATGTCTCTTTTCATGTAGTATGGTCATTATATCTCTCACGCTTATGGTATATTCAATATCATTTAAATTTTAGAATATACACAGGAATATACTCTTTCCATAATTTAGATTCTGTGATTGAATCCTCGAATTATCCATTTAAGCACCACATTATCTATACAATTCCACCATCTCTATCATTTCGAGGTGGCTATATATTCAAACATTTCTCTTTACATACTGGCAGTGAACATATCAATTATCTTACTCCTTGGGGTATCATTACTTTCATTTATCAGTTCTGGCTTTGATTTTACATCTTGCCACAGTTATGTGATAACCAACACCATTCACTTTCAGTCTTAACTGCGGGAACTGTTTCATATTAATGTTCCCTTCTCGTCATGCAATTTATTTCCTTATCTCACTTTCATTTTCGTTTTCATATTTTTACTCTCATTCCCCTTTTTTGTCGGTTTTCTCGATTGGTATGGTACTATACAGCTAATATCTTTTAAAATCTCGCATACCATCTATTCTTTACACTTATCCATCTGCCGACTTTAATTTCTTTAATTAGATCTCGTCTATAGAGCAGCCAGTCTCATCACTCTTTTATAAGCTGACAATAGTATTTAGCTAGACTCATTACTTTCGTATCTCAATCATTATTTTATATCATAGACAAGTTCACTGTCATCCTGTCGTTTCGAGATCTTATCTCTCAAGAGGAGATGCTGTCTAGCCAAATTTCTTAGTTGTTAATCTTAGCACAATTCCACAGCCTTTAAGAATTTAAGGATTATATCACAATGCTGCTCATGTTCCATTTATACTTTAGACTCTATCAGTATTTTAGCAATTTTCTCTTGTAAGGATGCCTCATTCTTTAGGCTTATATACTTTACAAGGCAACTCATTACCCTTGTAACTTCAATAGGAACTCGTAAAATTCACTCCGAGTTCAAATCATCATCTTATGGATACGAATTTTCAATCTTTTATCTAATGACGCTTTATACTGAGGCTAGTTTTATTAGTTCCTCACATATCTCAAATCAGATCAAGAAAGCGTCTATTTTCATGTAGGTGGATACTTGTTTTTCACCAAAACTTTATCAATGGTAGGAAATTAATACATCATTTTTAATTCATCTACATCTCAATATCATTTGTATTTCTCTCATTTACACTTATACAGATAATTCCATTATTCTCAATTTGTCATTATCTGTATTTTCGTCATTCAGACCTTTACACGTGAATTTCATTATTCACACTATTTTCAGAGTTATTTTCTTAAACTTTTCGGATTCTTTCTACATCCTCCGATATAAACTTAGAATTTAACTTCATATTCAAAATCGAGTCAATGTTATCTCGATTCCTCTAATTTATATAACTCTGGAAGTTTTATCGGAAATCAAATCTGATATTTTCTTTAATCATACATTTCTTATCGTCTTGTGACCATCGTTCTTCAACTTTTCATCTGATTATGCCTTTTACAAAGATTGTTCTTATAAGCTCCTTATACATCTCCGATTAAATCATATTTAAGGCATCACTTCCATATAATATTTATTTGTTCTTCATAAGAATTTTAGTGTATAACCAAAAATGTTAATATATCATTTAATTTATCCTTAAATCGTGTCATTTGTATTTCCATCCTCTACATCGATAAATGTGAATTTCATCATCCATAATATTTTCCAAAAATTATTTTCTTGAGCTTGTCGGATTTCTTTTATATTCTTCGATACAAGCTTAAGAATAAATTTCATATCCACAATCGAGTCAACATTCACCTGATTTCTCAATTTATGTTACTCTGGAATTTATCGGGATTCTGATCCGATAGTTTCTTTAACCACACTTCTTTTATCATTTTGGACCTTCATCATTGTGTCCCATCATTTCACAGTGTATTCTCAAGGCAGAGACATTCAATGTTCAATTCATTTTGATACATACTCTACCTTGATTTCATTACTTAGTCGTACTTTACAGCGTTACGAATCTCATTCTGGTAAGCTGTATCAAGTACAATGTTTATCAACACACTTTACAGCTACTCGTTTCAATTTAGTTATTCACTTTAGAACCATTTCCATTTACTAAATTCAGGCTTTGTTCCCTCGAGTATACTCTCCACAAGGTTTGAACCTTGGCACCCTTATGTACCTAGTTCCTTACACTCGTGTTATCACTAAGCTTCTTGTAAGAGTCCCGCCTGTTCGAATCGACCGTTGGCAAGAATTCCCTAGACGATTCCTTTCGCCCAGGTTTACCCTTACTAGTGAGTCGGCGATGACATAGTTCGCCTATATCTCATAACACATGATCCACTACGGGTCGCCCATCATTGAGTCGCCCATCACAGTTCTGTCTCAAGGGTCCTGCAGAATTTAGGTTACCTGTCATCTTCTTTTTATCACTTCACCGTTCTTATAATTATTCTCTAACTTACAGTACTCTACATAGTACTTCATTCTGTAGCACATATTTCAAGATATGTCGGTTCTATATACGATTATCAGTTTGATACCTCAAAATAATAAAACGTATAGAACCATAAGTAACCACACCAGTATGTATTTCATTATCGATACTGTTCACCTCATCAGTCAATTCCTGTAATCATCTCACTTTTCATAGTATTTAACTATCCCGTTTAGCACACTCTTAATTTTTTAATTTTTAATTTTTTTTTCGACCCTTACAACCAATAACCGGGTCAATCATCTGATGACATTCCACTACACTCTTTGGATCGCATCATATAAGGCCCCGGCCCGTCCACCGTCCGCCTATACACGTTTTATTGTAAGGACCGGGAGTGCCTGGATCTCCGTTAACCAGGGATTTACCACCCCAGTATCTTACTCATACGTACTGTCCGCTCTGGGTTCTAGAGGTGGCCCCCGTCACACAGACGTGGCACTTAGTCCCTCACGGATTGTTTTATTGTAAAGCCCAGGATTTACCACTATGGCCCAAAGTCCACTAGTGGAGAGGCCCTAGCCGCCTCACTCAATCGTACGGTTATCCCCTATGACCCACAGTCCACTTGGGGTTTTTCTTTCGCGTCCGTAATCTAAGTGTTAGTGGAATCAGTAACAGGGATCGTTAGGTTCATATGACATCTTCTATGCCATTAATAATTCCATTACTATCAATGGATTCCAATTCAGCTCGGTTTTAACACTATTCCGAACATCGCCCAATATAGGGGCATTTTCGTCATTTCAACATTTATTTCTATCTCCTCAATATACATTCAAATCAATGAACTGATCATCTATGTGTTGATAGTATCCTTTCTGATACTTATAACAGCAAGTTAGATCTCATTCGATTTTCGACAGAGAAGTTCACTAAAATCCACAATGGGATTAATTTACTTGTAATTCAGCTTTATAACATTAATTTCTCTGTCAAGTCGATCAATTCCAACTTCTGGTGATCTATTTCGACTCCCAGTAAAATTTTGGGGGTAGGGGTATTTTGGTCATTTTTGTCTAAAAATTTTCTCTCTCTTCAAATTACCCTCAATCGGTGATCTTAAAGTCTATTTAATGATGATATTTCATTCCCCTACTTTATACCATCACTTTTAGGTCTCAGTTCGATTCGGACAGAAAGGTACTAGTGGGGCCCTCACCGAGTCATTTCTGTTCCTTACCGAACAGGCCTTCATTTAGACTAGAAAATCACCAATAATTCGATAATTTCTGAGCCTATTTTCTTCTTTAACATTCTCAATTTATACTTTCTCACTCCCTTTAAATCATTTTACTCCATTACAATCATTTATTTTCTCTATGTATTCAGACGACACAGTACTACCGGGGATGTTTAACTCTTTTCCTTCCAAAAGTATCCACAGACATCAGGCCAACCATTGCTCTGATACCACTAAATCTGTCACGACCCGTGACCACATTTCTTACCCTTCTTATACACATCTTAACCGGTTGGGCTGTCTGTGATACTTTACTTGTACTGACTGTTAAACAATTTTACAATGTATTGTTTATATTATACACATCCCCTATCGTAATTTATCAGATAAGTAGTACTGTTTACCTGTCTAAATACAGAGAATAAATGATCATACCTCAAATAAACAGTCGGTCTGACACATTGTCCTTCGTGTACAGCCAGGATCCACAATCCACTGAACTCCCATTCATCAAAACCTGAAATGTTGAAAATTAAGGGGTGAGCAAAACCACGGCTCAGTAAGAGAATTATATGCCTCACTTGATACTCAGCTTCCTATATGCTGAAAATCTTTTTCATTTTTCCTATGGGCTCTAGGCTCGCATGTAGGAAAGATACTACAGTCGGCAAGGAATCCGAATGGAGTAAGGTAGGTATTTTAGAATACCATACTTGTTACGGAACCTAGAAGCAACTGTAGAGAAAATTTTTTTATTTTTGTTTTGAATTAATAAATCCTTTTCCTTTTCAATCTTTCATAACCTTTTTCATATTCTTTTCAAAATAATGCTTCTACGAAATAAAGCCTTTAAATAGAATAATTAATATCCGTATGATCCTTGAAAAGAATATTAGTTAAATCATCATTTTATTTCTTTAAAATTCATTTCGTGTTTTAATGTACTCTCTTAATTAGTACCGTCCTTTAAAAAGCAAAATAAGCTATTAAAGTTTATTCCATTCTTAAGTTCACAAGGCATCATTCTTTTTATCAGTATGATTAAGTGTGAACGAGATGAACATTCAAGTAGCACATGTTTGAGTGGCATATATAAACAAAATCCGTTATATCACACACATCATATGTCATGTGCACAAGATCTATTTCATCCTTCGACATTTGTCGCATCCCCATCAAAACATAGACCTTTACTAACACATCAGAACACGTGCAGCACTTAGTTCCCAAAGGATTCTAGAGGTGGCTCACACGGTAAAGTCATCGAGTCTCTGCTCGGTTTGACCTTTACTAACACATCAGAACACGTGCAGCACTTAGTTCCCAAAGGATTCTAGAGGTGGCTCACACGATAAAGTCATCGAGTCTCTGCTCGGTTTGGCCTTTACTAATACATCAGAACACGTGCAGCACTTAGTTCCCAAAGGATTCTAGAGGTGGCTCACACGGTAAAGTCATCGAGTCTCTGCTCGGTTTGGCCTTTACTAATACAGCAGAACACGTGCAGCACTTAGTTCCCAAAGGATTCTAAAGGTGGCTCACACGGTAAAGTCATCGAGTCTCTGCTCGGTTTGGCCTTTACTAATACATCAGAACACGTGCAGCACTTAGTTCCCAAAGGATTCTAGAGGTGGCTCACACGGTAAAGTCATCGAGTCTCTGCTCGATTTGGCCTTTACGCCATATGTACTTTCCACTGTCTTATCAGATCTCATGTAGTACTTATGATCTCATATTCCATTTAAGACCATAGAAAGAATATTAGAATTATCATTTCTTCCTTTTTGAAAACATATTACATGTTTGTATCTCATGTCTTATGAGAATCATCTCACGGTACTATAATCAACACTTAAATGAGCATTTTGTAAAAATTGCTATAATTCAATTGATTCTCTTTTCATATTATACAAAACATGTTCTTTTCACATGTCACCCATCATGTATCACATTTTCCGGTTGGCATATTCCATCTTATGTAAAATACTTTCCTTTTTAACATATCACCAATCATTTATGGAGTCTAAGATAGACATCAGTCTTATCATACTATAAACCTCGGAGGGTAAGAGAATACACCGGTCAAATCTATACCCATAACCTGTATTGTCCTCGGTGGATCACTGATTTAGGCGTCGACCGGGACTGAACAGGTCACATATCATGCATCAGCATGATGGGAATGCCAACCAGTCTCAAAACCGTATTTTCATCATAAAATAAACTTATATGGAATTTATATAAATATAAAATTCCATAATTTAAAACCATAAGGGTTAAAATCCTTTAGTGAATATTTATAAAAATAATTCATAAGAATATTCACTATATTTCACTTCATCTTTCATCTAGTAATTCGTGTAATTTATCTATTCCGAGGATTTTCGATGATTTCATTATCATCATTCTCGAATACATGAATAGTCTAAAGTTCCATCTCATTATATTCATGTTTTATGAAATTTAGAAATTTCCTCATGTTTTGTGATTTACTATCGAAATTCGGAAATAAAATCATTTAATATGATTTTATAAAGTTTTTCTAAAATTTTCGGCAGCATAACGGCTGCCGATTTACTAACCTCCTACACGGAAAAATACAGTTTAAAATCTTTCAGCCAGTACTTCTTCCCAAATTATTTTCAGCAAATCATGCATCATAATAATTTTCATAAAATAATTGCATAAAATATTTCAATTTAAAATATGCAGACTAAGTATCCTTACAGTGCTGCACATGCATCCCTTACCTTTTTCCGGGTCGGCGACTTCCGCTTATCGATCGCGCCCGCACTCCATTTCTCCCGATTCCTTATCTCGATTGCTGAAAATAATTTCTGGAATTAAAATTCTAATTTTTTAGAATTTTTTCATAATTTATTTAATTTTTTCTGAAATTAAATTCTCGGGAAATTTCTTACCGAATTTGTAAAATCCCGGGTTGTCGAATTTCCGGGAATTTTCCGAATTCCCGAAATTTTCCTTTTTCCTCTTTTTCTTCCTTTTTCTTCCTTTTTCCTCTTTTTCTTTTCTTTCTTTCTTTTCTTTTTCTTTTTCTTTTTCCTTTTTCTTTTCTTTTTCTTTTCTTTTCTCCTTTCTCTGGCCGGACCGGTTCAGACCGGTTTGTGCCTCATCCCGCCAGTTCGACCGGTTCGGTCGCCGGCGGTCCTCCTTTCCGCCGGTTCACGCCTCCCTCAGCTTGCCGGAGTTGCGGAGACGCCGGATCTGGTCTCCGTTTCTCCCCATTGCCGGCGACGGTGCCGGACCTAGGAGGATGGGTTTCGGCTCCTTTCTTCCTTCGTTCGTCCTTCCTCGGCCGTCGTTGGTCTCGCCGGTGGCCTCCTTCATCTTCCCCTCACCTCCGCCAAGGTTCGGGTTGGGGTGGCGGTGCCTGGATTGGCCGGCACCGCCGTTTCCCTCCTTTTTCCTCTTCGCTTTTTCCCACCGTTTCTGTTTCGTTTTCTTTTCTTCTTTCCGTCGTCGACCACCGTCATTCGCTTCTCCTCTCACCGGCGACGCCACTCCTTCCTCCTCTCTTCCCTCACTCGGCCGGCGGTGGCACCTCCGCCACCGGCGGTACGCCCGGGGAGGGTCGGGATTTCTCCCCCCGATCCTTCCTTTCTTTTCTGTTTTAGTTTTATTTCCTCTTTTAGTTTTTGTCTTCTTTCCATTTTTAGTATACTATATACTATACATTATACCATATATTTTATACATATAATATATATTATGTTATACATACATTATTTCATACATAATGTTATACAATATTTATTATATATAAAATATATCTTGTACATTACAAAATACATGTCTAGTATATATATATGTATATTCATATACTTAAATAACATTTATATATACAAATTATATAAATGCTATAATAAAATATTTATACATATAAACTTTAATACAAAATAACATTTACTTTTGTTATATATTCATATACTTTTATTTAAAATAATAATATATATATTTCATATATATATATATATATCTGTACATATATATTTATAATTATATAACTACATTTTATAATATACACATGTCTTTATTTAAGACAAAATAGTATATATTTTATTTCATAATATATGCTAACATTCATATACATACATATGTATTTATATAAAAACATGTGTAAATATATTTATATAATTTAATTATATAAATATATAATATACGCATTTTTATTTTATTAATTTTGGATTTCCATTAATCCAATTTAAATTCCTCCTTTTCTTATTTTCAATAACTCCGACTTTATTATTATTATTATTTTTTTCATTTAATTTCCTCACTTTTCTTAATTTCGGGAATTTCAACTATATTCCCATGTCGTAAATAAATTTTATTTATTTACTTTAATTTATTTATTTCCTCTTATCTATTTTCTTTAATATTTATTTTCAATATTTATAATTTCCAATAAATGGAAAATTTACGGTTATCACACATGTAATGCTCACTGGAACTATACATATACATTTACACCGTTTCGTACTCATAATCCGACTAAGGCACTAGAGAATCTACGAGTCTGATAATGGAAGGTGATTCTATTTAGATCCTCAGTCTTTAATCACTTTCATATCATCATATTCACTATTGAACTCTTTATTGTCCATAATATTCATTTTCTCATTTATTCCATCAAGGTTGCATCTCATTGCAGACTTTAATACTAGCCATTTCCGGCTGTAACCAAAAGACTTGGTAATCATTTTTCATTTTTATATACTGGCAGTAAAATAACACGTGTCATTCATTTTACTCCTTTAAGTATCATTAATTTTACTTGTCAAGTTTGGCTTGATTTTACATCTAGCCAATGTCATGTGATAACCAACGTGAAGTGACTTTTAGTCTTAATTTTGGGAACTATTTCATATTGGTGTTCCCTACTTATCATGTAATTTACCTTCATATTTCATTTTCTGTATTTTCACTCTCATCCTTTCAGTCGGTTTTCTCCCGTGGTATGGTACATTACTGTTAAAATCTTTTAACATTTTGCATACCATCTTTTCTTCACACTTGTTCATTTATCAACTTTAACTTCTTTAATTATATCCCATTAGTAGAGCAGCTAGTCCCATCACTCTTCTATAGACTGGTAGTAGTATCTAGCTAGACTCATTAATTTCGTATCTTAATCATTATCTCTCTATCATAGACAAATTCACTGTCATTCTATCAGTTCGAGATCATATATCTCAAAAAGAGATACTGTCTAGCCAAGTCTCTTATTTGCCAATCTTAACCCATAGATCACAGTCCTTGAAACTTTGAAGGGTCATACCACAATGCTGCTCATGTTCCATTTGTATCTTTAACTTTATAGATATCTCATCACTTTATTTTTATACGGATGCCTCATTCATTAGGCTTATATACTCCATAGGAACTTGTAAGTATTTTATCGAGTTCTAATCATTATCTTATAAACACCAGTCTCCGACTTTTCTCTAATGAAGCTTAATACTGAGGCTAGTCTTATGAACTCCTCATATATCTCTGATTAGATTAATAAAGCGTCCATTTTCATGTAGATGAATACTTGTTCTTCACAAGAACTTTATTAATAATAGAAAATTAATACATCATTTTAATTCATCTATGTCTCAATATCATTTGTGTTTCTCTCATTTACACTTATACAGACAACTTCATTATCCTCTATTTACATTATCTGTATTTTCATCAATCACACCCTTATACGTGAATTTCATTATTCACACATTTTCCAGAGTTATTGTAAAGCTTTCGGACTCTTTCTATGTTTTCCGATATAAGCTGTATAAATTCTGTATTAACGATCAAATCAATATTAACCTGATCTCTCCAATTTATATACTTTAAAAAATTTATCGGAAATCACATCCGATACTTTCTTTAATCACTCATCTCTTATCATTTTGGACATTTCATCCTTATGTCCTGTCATTTTCACTATATATCCTCAAGGCAGAGACATTTACTATTCAAATCATTTTGATACATACTCTACCTTGATTCCATTATTTACTCATAATTCACAGCATATTATTCAAAGTGATTAGAAATGCTGTATTGAGTACAACTATTTAGTTGGCACATTTCACAGCTAACCTATTTATTATTGCTATATTTTACTTTAAAATCAATTTCCTTTAATAAATTCAGGTTTAATTCCCTTGAGCATGTTATCCACGAGGTTCAAACCTTGGCACCCTTACGTACCTAGTTCCTTACACTCGTTTTACCACTGAGATGATTGTAAGAGCCCTGCCCGTTCGTATTGTCCGTCGGCGAGCATCCCCTAGGCAATCCTTCCGCCCCTCCAATTCCCAGTACTCCATACAATACATCAATTTGCAAGGCATATCTCAAATGTTCCGGTTCCATAATTAATTATTCGTTTAATGCCTCAGAAATAGTATCATATATGAACCATAATTAATCGTACTGTTATGGATTTCATTATCTATACTATTCACTTTTTCAGTCATTTTCTGTAGTCATATCACTTTTTGTAATATCTAACGATCCTGTAATAATATCCAATTCAGTACACTCATAATTCAGGCTCTTACAGTTAATAACCGGGCCAATCATCTTGTGACATTCCACTACACTCTTATTGGATCGCATCATATAAGGCCTCGGCTCGTCCGCCGTTCGCCTTTACACATGTGTACTATCCTTTTTAAGAATGCCTAGCCCTTTCACTGGGTCACCCCTCAAGGTTTCGTCATGAGGCCTAGCCCGTTCACTAGGTCACTCACAGTCTGTGTCCATAATCTAAGTGCAAGTGGGATCAGTAATAGGGATTGCTATATTCATATTGCATCCTTTATGCCATTAATAACTCCATCACCATAAATGGATTCAAGATTAACTTGATTTTATCACTGTTCAGAACATAGTCCAACATAGGGGCATTTTCATCATTTCGACATTTATTTCTTTCTCCTCAGTATACATCTAACTCAATATCTTATTATTTATGTGCTGATAATATCCTTTCTCATACTTGTATAAGCAATTTGAGATCTTATTTGATTTCGACAGAGAAGTCCACTGAAATCCATAATTGGATTACTTTGCATGAAATGCAGCTTTACATCATCAATTACTCTGTCAAATCCATCAATTCCAACTTCTGTTGGTCTATTTGACTCTAGGTAAAATTTTAGAGGTAGGGGTATTTTGGTCATTTTTGGCCAAAATTTTCTCTCTCTTCAAAATACCTTCAATCGGTGATCTTAAGGTCTATTTAATGATGATATTTCATTCCCCTCCTTTATATCATTACTTTCAGGTCTCAGCTCGATCCGGACAGAAAGTACTGGTGGGGCCCTCACCGAGTCCGTTTCTATTCTTTACCGAACCGTCCTTCATTTAGATTATAAGATCACCATTTTCTGGCAATTTCTGAGCCTATTGCTCTCTTTAGCCATCCTTATTTCATAATTCTCACCCCTTCTAAACATTTAACTCAATTTGCAATCATTTATTTTCTCTATGTATTCAGATTACACAATGCTACAAGGGATGTTAACATATTTTTAACACATTTCCTCTCCAAAAGTATCGACAGACATCAGGCCAACTTTAATCTGATACCATTAAATCTGTAACAGTCTAGTAACCCAATAATACACATATTATTACACAATTTTGTCGGTTGGGCTGTCTGCGATACTTTACTTTTTAGTTACATTTAAACAATTTCATATGAAATTATAATATGAATTACATCCCCTATCTTAATTCGCAATAAAGTAGTATTGTAGATAAGTCTAAATAAGAAAAATAAATGATCATACCTCATGTAGTAACACAAGCTGTCGCATCATCCCCAATGCACAGCCAAAATCTAGATACCAAACTTTCAGTCCTTGAAAATCTGAAATGTTAAAATTAAGGGGTGAGCAAACCACGGCTCAGTAAGAGAGTTATATGCCACACTTGATATTCAACTATCTATATGCTGAAAATATTTTTTTTTTCACTTTCTTTAAAATTTCCTATATGGGCTCTAGGCTCACATGTAGAAAGGATACTACAGTCGGCTAGTGATCCAGATAGAGTAAGGCAGGTATTTTAAAATACCTGACTTGTTCCGGAACCTAGAAGCAACTGTAGAGAGTACTATATCAATTGTTCTCAAAACGATATAATATTCGTTTTCGTAAAGTAAACCATTTATTTCTCTTCACTTCAGTATATTTTAAAACATGTGACAGTTTAGTAGTAAAATAATGGTTTACTTCTGTTCTTGTCAGTACAGTTAAAACACGTGACAGTATAGTGGTTTATAAATATCCAAAATCGTTGGATCAGTAAACAGTAGTTTTCGATACTATTTATTAATTCAGTACCTTACAATTCAGTAAAACCATATCTTATAGCTCAGTAAAACAGTAATATTCAGTAAAACAGTATTTCGATACGGTTTAGTCAGAAAACAGTAAACAATAGCTACCAATTTAGTAAACAGTATACGTTAGCTTTCAGTTTAGTAAACAGTAAATGGTAGCTTTCTTTTTAGTAAAACAGTAATTAGTGGCTAGCATTTCAGTAACTAGTACATTTCAGTAATAAATAGTGTTTTGGTACGGCTTTGTTCAGTAAACAGTACAGTAATTCAGTATAGTAAACAATACAGTACAGTAAATAAGATTTCGTAAATCCTTTCAGTAAACAGTAAACAGTAAATAGTAAACAGTGAGCAGTAAGCAGTAGGTGAGACTAGGCAACACCCTACAAGTAAATCATGCTATCATCATCCACTAGGGACATAGTAACAGTAATGAGATCTATGGCCATGATCTATAATATGTCCTCGGTGTACACTTGCTAGGTGACAATCCGAGACGCTGATGACTGGCTGGTCAATCAGCCACATGACAGTAATAGTATGGTATGATGCATGAAGCTCGAGGCCTAAGTCTCAAAACAGTGTAACCGTACCATAGCCTTTATGGATTTTAAACACAGTAAATTAAAATATTTCACAAGTATCCATAAGGTTCACATGTAATAAATCATCACCTTTATGAACTAATTAAACTAAATAACATTTCTCAAATTATTTCATAAAGGTATAAATCATATTTTCCATACGGTGAAAACAGTTTATAAATCATCACTGTAAAATATAAAAGGTTATAACTGTGTTTTTCACCGTAAAATACATACGTACGCTTTTCTGTGCTTTCTATCGAAAACATGGTTTTCAAAATCATCGTAATTCAATTCAAATATTTTCACAATTTATGGAAAAATAAAAATATTTATTTTCCAATTTCAATAATTCTGTCTCCATGTTTTCTCTAAAAACACGTGTAGAGACTTCTAGTCTCGAAATCATAGTTTTCCATCATTTCTTAACCTTTATGGAATTTATATATTTAATTATTTTCATAATTAAAACCATAAAGGTTTTATATGAAATCAAGTGAATATTTATGAATATTTATAAAATATTCACTTCGGTTATTTTTATTTTTCCCTCTCGTTTTACGTGAAATATCACCGACTGGGTGAATTTTTCGGTGATTTCATTTTCACTATTCTCAAAAACATGAATATTTAAATTTAAACTCCCATATATTCATGTTTTATGAAAAATACATGATTTTTCGATTTTCGTACTGAAAATCATTTCTCGTGAAATCAAATCATTTATTATGATTTTCGGTGATTTTTAGTAATTTTCAAAAATTTTTCAATAATTTTTTGGCAGTATAACGGCTGCCGATTGGCTAGCCTCCTGCATGGAAAATACAGTTTATTTTTTCAACCGATAAATCACTAGAATTTTCAACCAACAATTATCAATCGCATTTATAAAATTTAAATGCATAATTTAAAACATGTGGCTGACTATCCTTACAGGCGGCACATGTCTCCCTTACCTGTCTCGGGTTAGCGACTGCCTCTCAAAGGTCGCGCCCGTGTTCACCTCTCTCTCGATCCCATCGCCTCGATCATCGAGGACTTTCTGGAAATAAAAATCTAAAAATTAGAATTTTTCCATAATTTATTCAATTAATTAATCGGAATAAATTTCCGTATTTCTCACCAAATTTTTGGGATTCCCGAAATTCTGAATTCTGGAGAATTTTCCAAATTCCCGGAATTCCTTTCCTCTTTCTCTTTCTTCTTTTTCTTCCTTATTTCTTTTTCTCTTTTTCTTTCTTTTCTTTTCTTTTCTTTTCTTTTTCTTTTCTTTTCTTTTCTTTTCTTTTTCTTTTCTTTTTTCCTTTTCTTTTCTTTCTTTTCTGGCCAGACCGGTTCAGACCGGTCAGCCTCCCCTCTTGGCCAGTTCTCCTCCGGCGGTAAATTCTTCGGTGGTTCGGTGGCACCTCAGCTGGCCGACGTTAAGGCGAACTTGCCGATGGCCTCCTTTCAGCCTGGATCAGTGCCAAAGCGGCGGATCTACTTGGTTTAGGTCGGTTTCTTCTCCTCCGCCGTTCTCCCTCCTCCGCCGTTCTTCGCCTCACCGGTGGCCTCCTACCTCTTCCTCTTCCTTCGCTGGTGCTTCGGCTGCAGTGGCGACGGCCGATTTGGTTGGCACCGCCAGATCCCATTTTCCTTTTTTCTTCCCAGCTTCTGCTTGTTTTCGCCTCTGTTTCTTTCCATTTTCTCCTTTCTTCGTCGGTCACCGGCTTCTCCTTTCTCCACCGACGCCGTCCTCCTCTCCTCTCTCCCTCACTCGGCCGGCCGACGGTGACCGGCTTTCACTCGGGAGGCAGAATTGGGAGTCTTCCCGATTCTGTTCTTCTGTTTTTCTTCTTTTTTTATTTTTATTTTTATTATATCATTTATACATATACTATATTATATACTATTTATTATATATCATACATATAATATATACAATATGTTATACATATAATATTATTATTTTATATATAGTATTGTACTATATATATTGTATAAATATACATATATATTAGGTATTAACAATATATATATATATATACTTATATACTTTAAATTAAATAACATTTATATATCTTTATATAAATGTAGGAAATACAATATATAAATATACAACCTTTAATGTAAAATAATATTTACATTTCTCATATATGTATATATATATATATATTTATATATACATAAAATGTTATATAAAAATACATTTATATAATTTGTAATTATATAAATATATTTCTCTTTCATTTCTCATTTTCTTATTTAATTTGGATTTCCATTTATCCAAATTAAATTTCCTCTTTTCATTATTTTCCATAATTTCTCATGTTATACTTATTTCCAATTTATCTATTTTCTTCAATATTAATTTCCAATATTACTAATTTCCAAAAATGTGAAAATTTACGGTTATCACATTGACAAAGTTGAGGAAGATGGACTATCATGAGTTTCCTCTACAGGAGCTTCATTGGGATCATGAGCTGGAGCTGAAGGATGGCCGTGTCTCTTCTCCCATTCATCCGTGATCTCATTTTGGTATCATTTGAGATTGTGCATTGTCCCTAAGTTGATTATTGTGCTAGACTCAGGTAGGACAGCAGCTTCATGTGAGCAATCAATGCCCTTAGCTAGCAGATAGAAGGCCAGTGGTTGAAGGAAGACTATCATCTTGGTACTACCTTCAACAATCTTTACTCAGTCGGTGAAGATGAAATGAATAAGATTGGGCTTGTGACCATTGAGTGAATAAATATTATGACGCCAAAAACGGTCAAGTTTTCGAACTTGAGAATACTTTGTGCTAAAAGGACGAAGATTCCAAGAGATGATAATGTGAAGTAAACGAGCAAAAATGGGAAGATCACTTGCTTGTTTGTCAATGAGAGGAAACTCAAAAGGAACCTCTACGTACTCGTATGTTAGGCCCTCGTTAGGTATACGAAACACTTCAAAGAGTGATCGTAGAGTGACTTTAATTGACTGTCCCACGATGAAGGATGCAATGCCAACAGCTTGGCATCAATCATTTGGATTGTAAATTAGTTTGGAATTTGAGAAAAAAGATCAGACAATGTCACATGGGGCGAGGGTATTGATACGAAAGAATTGAGTCCATTTGAAGGCATCGAATTTGGCAAGATAAGGAAACTCGATTTCTTTTAGAAAAGTGAAGTTAATTGGCTTCCAATGTTTGATTTTCATGTTTGCAAAACTTTCATGTAAGCAGTTCTTTTCTTCTGCATTGCGAAAACTTCAATTGAAAGCGGTAGGTGTGGAAGAGGAGGAAGGAGCTTTACATTGCTTTGCTACATGTTTCTCTTTAGGAGGCATTGTGAAAGATGTTGGAATGGAGAAACATGAAAATCTTAAGGAAAAACTTGGTTTGGGAATTTTATCGAACAGGATATGATGGAGACTTTGAAAAGGTGTGGATGGAATTATGGGAGGATTTTGTGATACCTAACACAATACACAACCGGAGAATGCTGAAAGTAAAAGATTTGATGAAATGAAGAGTGGATTGAGAGAAAAACGATGATGAAAATACACAAAAAAATGAGTTTTTGGATAAGTAAAAAAACTCAAGGAAAGAAAAAGTTTTGAAAATGTGATGTAAGAACCACGTTTTCTCCATATTCAATACAAGTTAAAGAGAGTAAAAATCGAAAAGCGAGAGTTAATTACTAAGATTTCTAAATAGAGGGTCTATTTGGTAAGGATTGGGGAAGTACCCAATATGGGCCCTACAAGGACTTTTATCATCTAGATCGAAATGAGACTCTAGAGTAATGATATTTGAAGTGAAACATTGAGAAGGCAAGAATCTGCATCTCAAAATTCTCTCGTTTGAACATGTTTTAAAAAGAGTGCAATAATTTCGAAAATGATGGTTACGTCCATAGTCCAAAAAAACTTCTATAAATAAGGGTCAATCCAATTTAATTTCTGACCAACTGACAGTCATATGTGAATCCTTATGTGAAGAAGTCTTACATGATTCCAACCTATAGGCTGGATCACATGAAAACACTAAAATAACGGTCAAAGCCCAATAAAAGTCGATGTTTTGACTAAATTATGTCAAATAGATATAAATGGCATTGAAATAAAAATAGTTTGAAATTATATTGAATATTTAATCGAATATAAAAATAGTGGGGATGTAATGAGAATTTTTAAATTTGTGTGGGGGCAAAAATAATCTTTTAGCTTGGAAGATATTTTAAAAGGCTATAAATATCATCTTCTTCCTCATAAGTGGTCGGCCATGGATGGGTAGTGACAGAAAAACATGAGTTTTCATGGTTTTTAGAGAGAGAAAGTGATAAAACCCTAGTGTACGAATCTCGAATAAAAAAACTCACTAAATGAAAGTTGTTTCTCCCATTGAGCTCTATCACATACCTCCAAACTAGCCATTGAAATGGCCATTTGGAGGGTGAAAAACTTCCTCAAAGGTTCGGTTAACAAGTGAGGTAAGAGAGAGAAAATTCCATTCTTGCTCGATCCAACATATGTGATGTTTTTAGGTGTATTAAGCTTGTTTATGATGTTAATTTGTAACAAAACCATGTGTATAGGGTCTTTATGGTTTCAGCCAGCAAGGGTTTATAGTGTTATCATGCTTAATTTGATGCAAATTGGGTCGTAGTATATCGTATAAATTGAAATAAGACTGCTGGTGAAGTCAAAATTGAAAAAGGAAGTTTTTTATTGTACTCGTAGTTTTGGGATTCGATAGGAAGTAGATCGGCTTTGCTGTTGTATTAGAAAATATGAAAGACCTTAGAGTCTAGAACATTATTCGTAAAAGGAATATTGAAGTTTGATTGTGTTTTGGTATTGTTTTGCAGCTCCAAAGTAAGCTGCGTTAAGAAAACGATAAGCAAATATATGCTTGCTTATCTACATTGCTTACTGGAGTTGATTATGTATAGTGCACTGTGATTAGAATTGGTAAGGGATATATATATATATATAAGAAACATAGGGATACTATGACTACATTAGATTGACTAAGTGAAATTTAGCGTGATTAAGTAATGAAACTATATTAAGATTGATTGACTGATCTGTGTGAATTAAACTGATTGAGTGGACTGTATGAATTGAAAAAAGGATTGAACTGAGTGATCAATATTATGATTGGATTTGGATTAAAAACTGAATTTGCGGTTATTGAACTGTGTTTTAAATGCAAGAGGGTTAGGATAGATAGTACTGTTATACTACCAAAATTTCATAAAATGATCTTAAAACATTAAATTGCTAATAAGAAATTGTTAGAGTAGGAATGTTGAAGGAAAAGAGTGATTGAATTGGGTAAACATTAAGGTTTTATAGGTGGTTGTGAATTTATAACACTGTTTTGGAAAGGATTTCTAATTATTTTAATCTGTCTCATAAAATCAAAAGGTTTTATAATTGTTGTTACACTTAAATAATATATTTTAAACATTGTTTATTATGTTGAGAATATTTTATATTGTATAAGACTTTTAATGCAGTTATTGTTTTAAATGCAACTGTCATTGATTTCATATACTTATAGATTGATTGAAGATATGATTTGATTGAACATCATTTAACACGAAGTGTTTTTGATTGGTTAATGAAATGTATTACTAAAAGTTTTGAACATCTGACTAAAGTGAGTATTTTGAATGTTTTAGATTGACTAACTCTGTTATAGTGAGAGTTTTGACTTTCTAAGTGAAGATAAGTTTTGATTGTCTGACTGAAGTAAATGTTTAAGATATTGTGAATTAATTGAAAAAGGGTTTTACTGACATTGTTTCATTAGAGATGTTTATTTTCCAATCGAAGTTGATGATTTGAACGTTTTGGAATTGATCGAATCTATTGAACAAAATATATAGATTTCTGAGTAGTATGATTTTGAAATGAAACTTGGTTCCTAAAAGTTTATATTTTGACCCAATTATTATATTAGTCAGTAGTGCTGAGTGGTAAATCCCTGGCCAACCTAGGCACTCCTAGTCCCTGACAATAAGATGTACTGTTTTATTATTTTGATGGGAATTAGGTAAATATTTTGAGACTGTTAGGACATAGTAGCCTTTGTGTCACATCCCGGAAACGTAGAAGTTTTGGGCTAAATTTTTTTTTTTTTTACTTGGGTTAATTTCTTACTTGGGTTGTATTCCTGTCAGTATCTCATCATACTTTTTAACCACAGCAACATCACAATATTTTTATAAAATATTTCATTCACATTATATTGATTTTTTTTTCCTCCAGGTAACGCTTACATTCATACAATATCGATTACATCCCAAAAGTATTATTTATATACAAATATCTGTGCCATACCGGATGTCTGGTATTAAAATATGAGTATACCTTACGTAAGTACAAAAAAAGTAATCGGAGGAGAGACGTATCCCTCAGTCTACATCATATGCGCAACAGGCAAAGGGTTGATCACTGCAAATAATCTGGTAGAGTAGGGGGGTGAGCTTTTTGGAAAGCCCCGTAAGAAATGCATTTAAAATAGTCATAGCATCTATATATATATGCAGAAAACAAATGTCATAATAATGCATTTCATACTTTTAAACATTATATGAATTCTGTAATACATATATACCAAAATTCATACTTGATCAAACATGCATCTTACTTTAAAAATTTAAATTCAAAATTAATAGAACATATCATACAGTTCATGGAGACTAGGCAGAATCATATAGCTAGTATGCGGGTCATGACACTTACTTCTTCCTCCGAAGAGGGAACATAATACCTATGGCCATGGTATGGGCTGTAGACCTGATCAGAGTCGTACAGCGAACATGCACCACGAAGGACCAACATACCCACAAAGGATGTAATCATACACAATGTGGGCGAGGACATGCACGACGTGGCTAAACTTATGCCACAATGTGGCAAGCATGACAGGCAGTAACATAAACTATAGGAAAGCCTTAGTCTCAAAACTTACTTACTTATGTAAATTCTTAAATCATACAATTGATATAAAATAGTAAGGACCGGGCGTGCCAGGGTCTAAGTTAGCCTGGGGTTTGCCACTCCGATACCTTTTTCGGAAAACATATTTATTTCATATCATACTTAAAACATTATGGAAAAATATACATAGAAGTTATAAAGTTCATTTAACAAATTAAAAGATCATGAAAATTAACTTCGGAATAAAATTCATGCTTCAGGCATTTCTTTAAAATTTGCAATGAAAGTAAGGGATACCATCACAACTTTAAATTACATCCCTTACCTCAGTACACTGTAGCGCAATGCCTCACGTTGTATCCTTATACTTCTTATCTCTCCGAATTATAAACTGCCAGATCAAAATTTGATATAATTAATTTTCGATATTAAATTTCCTCCTTGTCTAATTCTTAATTAAATTCTTATTACTTAGAATATTATAATTTCTTAAAATTTCACATTGTAGCCGAATGACCTTGAATGTCCTAAGTGACTTACTCCCCCATAACATATATATATATATATATTTTTTTTCTATGATGCCACTTTAATTGACCAATTTTCTCCTCCTTTCCCTTGGTCCAATGTCATAGCCGAATATTCCTCTTCATTTACTAAGCCTATTTGGCTTAAAATTTCCATTTTCCATAGTATTACTTTTATTTTATCCTTGTATATTTTCAACCTTTTAAGCTTGTCAAATTTTCCACTTTCCTCTACCATTCACGTCAGTTTCCATTTTTTGTTTCTGCACTTCACGTTAACTTCATCTTGGTTAGGTAGTTTACTTCTTTAAGATGTCTATATATATATTAACTTCATTAGTACTATACCTAGCCATTTAGTCAATTTAACCTAATATTCTCTTTCACTTTTTTTTTTTCTGTTGTTTGCTGACTCCCAAAATGTGAATTTTCTGCTCTTTTATTCCAGCTCACGTTGGCTGCATGCATGAGGCTTATTTCTTTTCTGTTTTTTGTAGTTTCACGTTAGCTTCTCTTCTTTTTTTTTTTTCTATATATATTTAGTCACATGTAGTACACTTCTAAGTCACCTATATTCAGTGTTCATACTTACAAAAGTCAGCTATGCCACACTGATTTTTCCACATTTTCGGCTGGACTTTTAGTCACTTATTCTCACTTCCTTTTTCGGCTACACTACCAGCCACTTACTTCATTTCTTCCAGCCATTTTCTTTGACTTTATAGAACACTATTTTATTGGTTTATTTTCCTTCTTCTTCTTCTTCTTCAACTCACGTAACCTCTTTCATACTTTAACCTCTTTCAAAACTTCTTCAAACAGAAGTTATTTACTGCTTCATGGCTGTCCAAACCGACAGCTTCTTCCTTTTCTGTTCATGGTTCACGTAAATCATCATCTACATCTTCTTATTTTCATTCTAAACTCTCACAACTGAACTAAGGTTTTCATTCTATATATGTTTGCTTCAAACAAAGGTTATAACTAATATATTCTTTGATCATTACATGCAAAATCAAAGGATAAGAACCTTAAAAACTGAGTTGGACATTACCTGTATAAAGGATCAAATCTGTCCATGTGAATCCCTTGCTGTTTTGAAGGTTTTAATGCTAGCTTCTTTGAGGTTTTGGAAGCTTAATATCCAAGGTTTGTTTTCCTTCCAAAAGCTTGGTTTATTCACTAAAGGTTATGCATGGTTTTGCTATGGATAGAAGGCTATACGGTTGTAAGAAAACAGAGAAATTTTCGATGGTGATAATGGCTGGAGATGAGTTCACGATGGAAGAAATATAAAGCACTAGAATATACATATTATTTGGACTTTTGCTGGCTTCATTAAAAGCCTTCTTCATTTCCTATTTCTTTCCTTTTGTTTTATATTCCTTATCCTCTAAACCGAAACTACACTTTCATTTTCCTTTACAAAATTTTCTTCATGTTTGCAGTCCCACGTTCTTTGACTTCTATGCCAATGTCTTGCAGCTAATAAATTTTTCTATCCTTTTTCCTTGCTTTTGTTCCCTTATGGTCTATTTGTATTGGTCTTCGGTGGAACAAATAAATCAACACAAATCAATGCTGTTGACAATCAACTAAAAACGTGTGATAGACTTCCTTTTGTCCTCTTTTATTATTTATTTTATTCTTTCTTGTTCTCTTATTTTTCTACTAGTCATTTGCTCAACCGAAATTTCATTTCATTTCTTCTACTTGTTCATTTCTTCATGCCGTCCCCACCTTGGCTTTCCAAGTCAAAATTTGCAAGCTAATGAGTCTTCCTTTATTGTTTATTTTGCCTTTTCCTTTCTTCTATTTTTCTACTAGCTACTTGTTCACACCGAAACTTCATTTAGATAGCCAATGAATTCTTCTTTTATATCTTCATGCCGTCCAAACATTTTTCTGTTTTGTCCAATTCCAACTTTCCAATATCCATTTAATTATTTATTCCATCTTGTATGTAGTATTTTCCATATCTATATTTTTCATCTAGGATTTAAAATTTTTCTATGTGAGAGATACTATTCTTATATATTTAATTCCTCAAAATATTATAAATAATTTCTTTATTGATAATTTGTTCATACACATGTACAACTATAGTATAAGAAAATGAGATCTCACATTCTCCTCACCTTATAAGAATTTGGTCCTCCAAATTCAAGCTGGTTCATTAAACAAATGCGGGTACTTTTCTTTCATGAGGCTCTCTAGCTCCCACGTAGCTTCCTCTGTTGTGTGGTGTTGCCAGAGAATCTTGACCAGTGAAATAGTTTTAGATCGAAGTACCCTTTCCTTTCTGTCAAGGATCCGGATTGGCTGCTCAACATAGCTCATATCTCCCTGAATATCCAATGGTTGGTATTCAATAACATGGGAGGGATCCGGATGATACTTCCTCAACATAGAGACATGGAAGACGTTATGTATACCAGAAAGCTGTGGTGGTAAAGCTAACCGGTAAGCAACATCCCCAATTCTTTCCAATATCTCAAATGGACCAATGAAACGAGGACTTAATTTTCCTTTCTTTCCGAAGCGCATGACACCCTTGCTCGGAGATACTTTTACAAATACAGAGTCCCCAACCTGAAATTCAAGTGGTCGTCTACGTACATCAGCATAACTTTTCTGTCTACTTTGAGCAACCTTGAGTCTATCACAAATAATCCGAACACTCTTAGTCGCCTCTTCAACAAGATCAAGGGTTAAAATCTTACGGTCACCCACTTCTTCCCAAGCTACTGGGGATCTACATTTCCTGCCATATAGAGCTTCGTATGGTGCCATTCCAATGCTGGCATGATAACTATTATTATAGGCAAACTCTGCGAGAGGCAAGTGGTCATCCCATGAACCCTTAAAATCTAGTGCACACGCCCTCAACATGTCCTCTAAGGTCTGAATAGTCCGCTCGGACTGACCATCTGTCTGAGGATGGTAGGCGGTGCTCAAATGTAATTGAGATCCCATGGCTTCCTGAAAATGAGTCCAAAATCGAGAGGTAAACCTGGAATCTCTATCAGAAGTGATGCTCACGGGAGCCCCATGTAATCGAGCAATCTCGCTAACATACAAGTCTGCCAATGTACTTAGTGAGTCTGTGCTCTTAATGGCAAGAAAATGGGCACTCTTAGTCAATCTATCCACAATAACCCAAATCGCATCATGACCTCTCCGGGTTCTCGGTAAGCCCATAATAAAATCCATCGTAATGTGTTCCCATTTCCAGGTAGGCACCGGCAAAGACTTAAGTAGTCCTGCTGGCTTCTGGTGCTCAGCCTTTATCTGCTGACAAGTCAGACATTTGGCCACAATCTCTGCTACGTCTCGTTTCATACCAATCCACCAATACACCTTACGCAAATCATGGTACATCTTAGTATTGCCTGGGTGCATAGTGTAACGAGAACAATGGGACTCTTTCAAAATCCTTTGTCTTAAGGTATCATCGTTCGGAACACATATACGGCCCTTAAATCTCAATAACCCATCATCACTGACCGTAAAATCTGACTGCAAATATTGCTCTGCTTGGCTAACCATGTCCAATAACCTCTGATCATTTTTCTGCCCTGACCGTATCTGGTCTAAGATACTTGGCTCAATTTGAAGGCTAGCCATAAACCCGACATCTACTGTTTCAACACTGACATTGAGCTCGGCGAACTGCTCCAGCAATTCCCATTCTCTAACCATCATAACAGAAACCATACTTTTTCTGCTTAGAGCATCTGCAACTACATTCGCCTTGCCCGGATGGTACAGAATCTCGCAGTCATAATCCTTAAGAAGCTCTATCCAACGTCTCTGCCTCATATTAAGTTCTTTCTGATCGAATAGATACTTCAAACTCTTATGGTCAGTGAAGATCTGAAACTTCTCACCATACAGATAATGCCGCCATATCTTTAAAGCAAAAACAACTGCGGCTAACTCTAAATCATGCGTAGGGTAGTTGCGCTCATGGTCTCTAAGCTGGCGTGAACCATACGCGACTACTCTACCATGTTGCATTAGCACACAACCTAAACCCTGACTAGAAGCATCACTGTATACAACGAAGCCTCCAGATCCACTCGGAATGGTTAGGATTGGTGCTGTAGTTAATCTTTGCTTAAGCTCCTGAAAACACTGCTCACACTGACTTGACCATTCAAATGGAACTCCTTTGCGTGTAAGCTTAGTCAACGGAGCTGCAATCCGAGAAAAACTTTCCACAAACCTCCGATAGTACCCTGCCAATCCCAAGAAACTCCGAATCTCAGTAGCTGTCTTCGGTCTCTCCCATTGGAGTACTGCCTCAACCTTGGACGGATCAACTGACACCCCGTCCTTGGATACCACATGGCCAAGGAAAGCTATCCGATCCAACCAAAATTCACACTTACTAAGCTTCCCATAAAGCTGCTTATCTCGAAGAATCTGGAGCACAATCCTTAGATGCTGCTCGTGCTCCTCCCGAGACTTAGAATATACTAGAATATCATCTATAAAAACAATCACAAATTTATCCAGATACTCCCGAAACACATCATTCATCAAATTCATAAATGCGGCAGGGGCATTAGTCAAACCGAAAGGCATCACCAGAAACTCAAAATGGCCATATCGGGTTCTAAAGGCCGTTTTCGGTACATCTTCCTTCCTAATTCTCAACTGATGATAGCCTGATCTTAGATCAATCTTAGAAAACACCGAAGCCCCTTTCAGTTGATCAAACAAATCATCTATTCTTGGCAGGGGGTACTTATTCTTAATTGTAGCCTTGTTTAGTAACCTATAGTCGATGCATAACCGGAGACTACCATCTTTCTTTCTCACAAACAATACCGGAGCACCCCATGGAGATACGCTTGGTCTAATAAAACCCTTATCCAGCAATTCTTGCAACTGTTTCTTTAATTCTTCTAATTCCACTAGTGCCATCCGGTAAGGAGATTTAGAGATAGGCTGGGTATCCGGCACTAAATCAATAGTGAACTCCAGCTCTCTCTCTAGTGGTAATCCTGGTAACTCATCCGGAAACACATCTAAAAACTCACATACCACTGGTATATCTGATATATGTGGAGATTCCCGACTTGCATCGGAGATAAAGGCAATATAACCTTCACACGAATAAATTTAGTTGAAATTTCAAACACATAATCATTATAAACTTCATCGAACATAACATCATATACTTTATTTCTTAGTGGCAAAACATACATCAAATTTGTCAAGTAAAGAGAAAGTTATAGTCTTAGTGTAGCAATCTAGACTTGCACGATTGATTTCTAACCAATCCATGCCTAAAATTACATCAAAACTATGCATGTTTAACAAAACTAGATCTGCTAACATTATTCTATCTCCAACCTTAATTTCACAATTTCTACACACCAAATCTGTCATTTGAGAATCATTCATGGGTGTGCAAATATGTAATATATGACTTAGAGGTTCAGGTTCTAAATGAAGATTGTGTGCAAACCGTGGTGATATAAATGAGTGCGTGGACCCTGGGTCGAATAAAACATGTGCCTCATGATTACAGACAAGAAGATTACCTCTAATAGTCGTGGCGGAATTATCGGCAGTCTCCCTGTCTAAAGCAAATACACGCCCCTGAGTAACAGGCTTCTTACCCTTCTCAATTCCTGTAGCTCGTTTCTGTGGGGCCTGTCTTTGTGGAGCCCATGTCTCTGGCTGCTGTCGTAATGGCTCCTGAGACTGTGGGGTCTTATCTTGCATTTGTGGGCAATCCCTGATCATATGACCTTTTTCCCCACACTTAAAACAATTTCCTGTGACCCAATGGCATGGCCCACCATGTGGCTTGCCACAATCCTTGCACCGTTTAAAAACCTTTTGGGAGTCTCTAATGACCTCTACTGTATTAATAGGAGTCTTGAGCTTGCCCGTCCTTACTCGAGACTCATCTGTTCTCGGTCTCTTAAATGAACTCCACCTTTGTTCTGTTCGAAAACTATCTGTATTCTTATCTTTACCCTTACTCTTACTTCTGAACCCATACTGTGATTGCGTAACATCAAGACCCCTCTCAATATCCTGAGCCCGTCCGAGAGCATCCTCAAACTCAGTAATACGAAGCCCTAATAACCTGTCTCGGATGGCTGGTCTCAATCCAGACAAAAACCTCTCGGTACGACGCTCCTGATCTCTGACTGTCTCGGGGTCATATCTCATCAACATCGTAAATTGGTTCTCATACTCATCAACCGACATACTGCCTTGTATTAAATTCAGAAAATCTGTCTGCATTTTCTTCTGGGCAGTACGGGAAACATATTGGGTCCTAAAGACTGACAGAAAAGTATCCCAACTGATCACTGTGTGTTGGGTAGTCAACTGCCTCTTAGTGGCTCTCCACCAATGTCCTGCTTGACCTTTTAACATATAAGAACCCATACTGACTTTCTCAGCATCTGTGCACCCCAAGTAATCAAAAGCCAGTTCCAATTCTAATAACCACTCCTCGGCCTTAACTGGATCCTTAATCCCCTTAAATTCTGGAGGATTCATCTTAAGAAAATCCCGTAATCTGCCTGTATCTCTATCATCTCTAGGCGGTGGGACTGAAGGTTGAGGAGCGGAGGGTGCCAGAGGAACCTGTGGAGGAGGAGGTGGTGAAGTAGGTGTAGGCACTGTAGCACCTATATCTGAAGTGTTCGCTCCGAAATGTTGAGTAAACATAGCAGCGATGCTATCAAACCCCTCTTTCATACTGTGTTCGAGCCTGCTCATTCTAGCATTTGGGCTCTCTGGTTGGGGAGTAGGTGGTAGAGGTGGCTGAGCCTGCCTCCGAGGGCGACCTCGTCTCCCACTCATAATGCGTGATCAAATACCTGCGCATAAACCCTATGTTTTAATTAAACTTTAACAGATATACTCAATTTTATAACCAAACAAGCACAGATACTTGGGATGTAATCTTATCCTAACTATCGACACTGACAGTACTAGACAACCCTTGCTCTGATACCAAGAAAGACTGTCACATCCCGGAAACGTAGAAGTTTTGGGCTAAATTTTTTTTTTTTTACTTGGGTTAATTTCTTACTTGGGTTGTATTCCTGTCAGTATCTCATCATACTTTTTAACCACAGCAACATCACAATATTTTTATAAAATATTTCATTCACATTATATTGATTTTTTTTTTCCTCCAGGTAACGCTTACATTCATACAATATCGATTACATCCCAAAAGTATTATTTATATACAAATATCTGTGCCATACCGGATGTCTGGTATTAAAATATGAGTATACCTTACGTAAGTACAAAAAAAGTAATCGGAGGAGAGACGTATCCCTCAGTCTACATCATATGCGCAACAGGCAAAGGGTTGATCACTGCAAATAATCTGGTAGAGTAGGGGGGTGAGCTTTTTGGAAAGCCCCGTAAGAAATGCATTTAAAATAGTCATAGCATCTATATATATATGCAGAAAACAAATGTCATAATAATGCATTTCATACTTTTAAACATTATATGAATTCTGTAATACATATATACCAAAATTCATACTTGATCAAACATGCATCTTACTTTAAAAATTTAAATTCAAAATTAATAGAACATATCATACAGTTCATGGAGACTAGGCAGAATCATATAGCTAGTATGCGGGTCATGACACTTACTTCTTCCTCCGAAGAGGGAACATAATACCTATGGCCATGGTATGGGCTGTAGACCTGATCAGAGTCGTACAGCGAACATGCACCACGAAGGACCAACATACCCACAAAGGATGTAATCATACACAATGTGGGCGAGGACATGCACGACGTGGCTAAACTTATGCCACAATGTGGCAAGCATGACAGGCAGTAACATAAACTATAGGAAAGCCTTAGTCTCAAAACTTACTTACTTATGTAAATTCTTAAATCATACAATTGATATAAAATAGTAAGGACCGGGCGTGCCAGGGTCTAAGTTAGCCTGGGGTTTGCCACTCCGATACCTTTTTCGGAAAACATATTTATTTCATATCATACTTAAAACATTATGGAAAAATATACATAGAAGTTATAAAGTTCATTTAACAAATTAAAAGATCATGAAAATTAACTTCGGAATAAAATTCATGCTTCAGGCATTTCTTTAAAATTTGCAATGAAAGTAAGGGATACCATCACAACTTTAAATTACATCCCTTACCTCAGTACACTGTAGCGCAATGCCTCACGTTGTATCCTTATACTTCTTATCTCTCCGAATTATAAACTGCCAGATCAAAATTTGATATAATTAATTTTCGATATTAAATTTCCTCCTTGTCTAATTCTTAATTAAATTCTTATTACTTAGAATATTATAATTTCTTAAAATTTCACATTGTAGCCGAATGACCTTGAATGTCCTAAGTGACTTACTCCCCCATAACATATATATATATATATTTTTTTTTTCTATGATGCCACTTTAATTAACCAATTTTCTCCTCCTTTCCCTTGGTCCAATGTCATAGCCGAATATTCCTCTTCATTTACTAAGCCTATTTGGCTTAAAATTTCCATTTTCCATAGTATTACTTTTATTTTATCCTTGTATATTTTCAACCTTTTAAGCTTGTCAAATTTTCCACTTTCCTCTACCATTCACGTCAGTTTCCATTTTTTGTTTCTGCACTTCACGTTAACTTCATCTTGGTTAGGTAGTTTACTTCTTTAAGATGTCTATATATATATTAACTTCATTAGTACTATACCTAGCCATTTAGTCAATTTAACCTAATATTCTCTTTCACTTTTTTTTTTTTCTGTTGTTTGCTGACTCCCAAAATGTGAATTTTCTGCTCTTTTATTCCAGCTCACGTTGGCTGCATGCATGAGGCTTATTTCTTTTCTGTTTTCTGTAGTTTCACGTTAGCTTCTCTTCTTTTTTTTTTTCTATATATATTTAGTCACATGTAGTACACTTCTAAGTCACCTATATTCAGTGTTCATACTTACAAAAGTCAGCTATGCCACACTGATTTTTCCACATTTTCGGCTGGACTTTTAGTCACTTATTCTCACTTCCTTTTTCGGCTACACTACCAGCCACTTACTTCATTTCTTCCAGCCATTTTCTTTGACTTTATAGAACACTATTTTATTGGTTTATTTTCCTTCTTCTTCTTCTTCTTCAACTCACGTAACCTCTTTCATACTTTAACCTCTTTCAAAACTTCTTCAAACAGAAGTTATTTACTGCTTCATGGCTGTCCAAACCGACAGCTTCTTCCTTTTCTGTTCATGGTTCACGTAAATCATCATCTACATCTTCTTATTTTCATTCTAAACTCTCACAACTGAACTAAGGTTTTCATTCTATATATGTTTGCTTCAAACAAAGGTTATAACTAATATATTCTTTGATCATTACATGCAAAATCAAAGGATAAGAACCTTAAAAACTGAGTTGGACATTACCTGTATAAAGGATCAAATCTGTCCATGTGAATCCCTTGCTGTTTTGAAGGTTTTAATGCTAGCTTCTTTGAGGTTTTGGAAGCTTAATATCCAAGGTTTGTTTTCCTTCCAAAAGCTTGGTTTATTCACTAAAGGTTATGCATGGTTTTGCTATGGATAGAAGGCTATACGGTTGTAAGAAAACAGAGAAATTTTCGATGGTGATAATGGCTGGAGATGAGTTCACGATGGAAGAAATATAAAGCACTAGAATATACATATTATTTGGACTTTTGCTGGCTTCATTAAAAGCCTTCTTCATTTCCTATTTCTTTCCTTTTGTTTTATATTCCTTATCCTCTAAACCGAAACTACACTTTCATTTTCCTTTACAAAATTTTCTTCATGTTTGCAGTCCCACGTTCTTTGACTTCTATGCCAATGTCTTGCAGCTAATAAATTTTTCTATCCTTTTTCCTTGCTTTTGTTCCCTTATGGTCTATTTGTATTGGTCTTCGGTGGAACAAATAAATCAACACAAATCAATGCTGTTGACAATCAACTAAAAACGTGTGATAGACTTCCTTTTGTCCTCTTTTATTATTTATTTTATTCTTTCTTGTTCTCTTATTTTTCTACTAGTCATTTGCTCAACCGAAATTTCATTTCATTTCTTCTACTTGTTCATTTCTTCATGCCGTCCCCACCTTGGCTTTCCAAGTCAAAATTTGCAAGCTAATGAGTCTTCCTTTATTGTTTATTTTGCCTTTTCCTTTCTTCTATTTTTCTACTAGCTACTTGTTCACACCGAAACTTCATTTAGATAGCCAATGAATTCTTCTTTTATATCTTCATGCCGTCCAAACATTTTTCTGTTTTGTCCAATTCCAACTTTCCAATATCCATTTAATTATTTATTCCATCTTGTATGTAGTATTTTCCATATCTATATTTTTCATCTAGGATTTAAAATTTTTCTATGTGAGAGATACTATTCTTATATATTTAATTCCTCAAAATATTATAAATAATTTCTTTATTGATAATTTGTTCATACACATGTACAACTATAGTATAAGAAAATGAGATCTCACACTTTGGGTATCTCATGCTATTCTGAGTGTGTGTGATCTGTTGCTGATTGACCTTGGTGATGTCTTCAGCACCCATCTGTCACTTGACCCATGTACTCTATGGACCCCTTTTGACTATGGCTATATGTTGTATGATTATTCCCTTTTGGGATACTTATGTTGCATGATTCTATCGAGTGTTGCCAGGTCTCCACTGTACTGTTTACAGTATCGATTTCTGAGTGTTTATTGAGCATGATTTATCAAATCGATTTCTGAGTGTTTACTGAACATGTTTTATCAGATTGATTTCTATACTGTTTACTAAACTATTTACTGAATGATTTACTGATCAATTAACTAAATTATTTACTAAGTGATTTACTAAACTGTTTACTGAGTGATTTATTAGTTGATTTTCTAAACAGTTCACTGAGTGATTTACTAAATGTAAATAATTTGATAATACTTGTTTATTGTGCAAGTATTGTTATTAAAGGTTTGAAAGGTTTTGACATTGATTTGATACGCATGAATTCCTTCTCTGTAAAATCTCTTATAGATCCCCTATATTCGGATTTAGGGATCGGGACAAGTGAGGTGCTCTAAAGCATCCTTCTGTACTCAGCCTGGTACCCCTAACTGATTATAGCATCCTTTCTGATAGAGTGTCCAAACACTATATTTGTTAGGAATTGTAAGTGCAGGAATATGTTTTAGATACATGCATGTAGTTGAGCATAGTATCAGTTTTTTTATATATATTTCTTTCTAGGTGTAAGCTCACCCCCACCTTACAAACTGTTTGCAATGGTAGCTGTCATTGTTAAGAAAGGATTCTCATCGAGTTCTTACAAGATTTCAATACTATACCTTGCATGTATAATTGCACAATTACTTTATTGTATTTAGACATTTATGGTACAGTACTTTAGTGTGTAAAGGGATGTAAATAGTAAACTACAGGAGACTGAGTGTTAATGATAGTCTTTTGATACCAGATATTCATATAGATTGAGATAGTTATTTGAATATAATTAAGTAGTATTTTAACTTGACTTACTATATTTGAGAAGAGAAGATAAAGAAAAATGAAATTTGTACTGTAAATAACTATACTGGACCAATCTGAAAGGTCGAATTCTGATTTAGCTAACTAAGTTTTAGCTTAATATCGGAGTGATGACACTGAGCACATTTTAATCGATTGAGTGAAAATGGACAAAGTTAGTTTCGATTTTGAGGAATTGAAGAGTGAAATGTGAGGAAAGGATGAAGATGAGAAGTGAAAGTAGAGCGAAAATGATGAAGAATGTGAAAGAATGATAAAATTTGGTGAAGAAATGAAAGAGTTTGGTATTTTGGGTGAGGAGATGGATTAAAGAGCAAAAAACAGCGAAGAAGAAAGAAGAATAGTAGTGATTTTTTGAGAAAATCGGGGTTGTTTTTAAGCATTAGGAATTTCACAACACAAGTAGGGGATCACTCCCTTTAATGAAGGGATCGATCCCTTCCATGCAAAAAGCTTATGTCCGCTAAGGTATCGATCCTATGGGTTAGGGGATCAATCCCTCAAGCTGAAACCCAAAAATTTTAGCACGCATAGAGCAGGGAATGGATCCTATATCATGAGACATCAATCCCTTGTTCATGTGCCTTGAACTTTATGTAGAAAAATGATATGAAAATGGGTGAAATCATGCTTTTTCAATCTTTTAAGCTTAAGGCAAAATTTAAACAAGTTGAAAACATCTTTTGTGACTTCTAGGAAGCGAAAACAAGAAATGAAACCATTAGAGATACATTTTTGCTTGTTTTGAAACAATTTTGAGTGAAAAAATGTTTTTTTTAAGAACATTTAAAGCCATTTTGAGAAAGACATGCAATTTTCCAAGGAAAATGAGTATTAGACAATATCCAAGGAAGATACACATGATCAAACATGTTGTGAACAAAGAAATTATCATATCCTACCAAAATCAACCATCATACACATCTAGTTTAAACTAAATGATATGTTGAGGGAAGTGGTTCAAATTTTGCAATGTATTCCTAACTTGTCCTCTTTGGATTGTAAGGTTATCCTAGGTGAGAGTGTTACCGTGCAACATAGACTCCTAGTCCTAGATATGAAGATAGATAGACGACATCGAAGGAACCAACAAAAAGGAATTGAAAGGATTTGATGGTGGAAGCTAAAAGAAGATTGTCATACAACATGTAGAGATAGTTGGATTCAAAAAAAGGATTGGACAACAGAAGAGAACCTAAATGTAATGTGGAATAAGATGGCAAAATGCATTTGGAAGTTGGGTAAAGAAACATTAGGAGTATCAAACAGAAGAGTGCAGATTAGAAAGGACGTAACATGGTGGATTACAGCAGTAAAAGATGCTATAAAGACTAAGCGAGAGTGTTACAAGGCTTTGAAGAAGAACAATACAGAAGAAAGTTTTACAGAATATAAGTTAGCTAAAAAGGAGGCAAAGAAGGTTGTGGCAGAAGCTAAGACGAAGGTTGTAAAAGAGATTTTCGACAAGTTGAACACAAAGAGGGAGAGAAAAAGATATACAGATTGGCGCGAGCAAGAGAAAGGAGGAGTCGAGACCTAGGAGTCATGAAATGTATTAAGGATGAGCATCAAAGAACTCTGGTTAAAGACAATGACATTAAGGACAGATGACGTGATTATTTTTACAAATTATTTAATGACGGTCAAAATAAAGTTTTGGATAATATCTTGGTGCCTCTCAAGGATTTAAATCGGTGCTTTATGCATAGAATCAAAGAGACAGAGGTAAAAGAGGCACTAAAGATGATGAAGAATGGAAAAGCTGTTGGACTTGATGACATCCTAATTGAAGTTTGGAAATGCCTTGGAGATGTAGGAGCTAGGTGATTGACAAATCTGTTTAATAAGATTTGGTGCACTAACAAAATGTCAGAAGAATGGAAGAAGAGTGTCCTGATACCTCTATATAAGAACAAGGGAGATGTTCAAAGTTGCGTCAACTACCGAGGCATAAAATTGATGAGTCACACGATGAAACTATAGGAGAGAGTGATAGAATAAAGATTAAGAAAGAATGTAGAGATATAGGAGAATCAATTTGGTTTTATGCCAGGTCGATCAACTATGGAGGCAATAGATTTGCTTAGACAACTTATGGAGTGTTCTCGAGTACTAGGTAAAGATCTCTATATAGTCTTTATAGATTTGAAGAAAGCATATGATAAAGTGCCTAGGGAGGTACTATTGTGGTCCTTAATGAAAAAAATAGTTTCTTTGAAATATATTGAACTAATTAAGGACATGTATGGAGATGCAAGGACACATGTGAGGACAGGTGGGGGGCAAACAAGTGAGTTTACTATCACGAGGAGATTACACCAAGGGTCAGTGTTGAGTCCATTCTTGTTGCGGTAGTTATGGACGAACTGACAAAATCCATCCAGGATAAGGTGCCTTTGTGTATGATGTTTGCAGATGATATTTTCCTATGTACAGAAACTAGAGCGGAGATCAATGTAAAGTTGGAATTATGGAGACAAACATTGGAATCAAAAGGATTTAAACTAAGCAGAGTGAAGACTGAATACATGGAGTGTAAATTCAATTTTAACCGAGTGGAAGAGCATAATGGAGTGTCGTTAGACAGGGTGGCGATACCTAAGCGAGACCATTTTTGATATCTTGGATCGATAGTACAAATGGATAGAGAGATTGATGGTGATGTGACTTATAGGATCCAAGCTGGATGGAGTAAGTGGAGAAGTGCTACATGTATGTTGTGTGATAAAGAAATTCCTATGTGGTTGAAAGACAAGTTTTATAGGACAGTTGTTAGACCAACATTGTTATATCGCAGTGAATGTTGGGTGACTAAGAGGCTACATACACAAAAGACGAGTGTAATAGAAATGTGAATGTTGCAGTGGATATATAAATATACAAGAAAAGATAGAATGAGAAATAAAAATATTCGTAAGATGGTTGGAGTGGCACCTATCGAAAACAAGTTGTGTGAAAATCGTTTACGTTGGTTTGGACACATATGACGTAGACCTATAAATGCTCTAGTTAGGAGAATAGAGGCTATGGATGTTGAGAGAAGGGTTAAGACTAGAGGAAGACTGAAAAAGACTTGGAAGGAAGTAGTTTGGAAAGATATGGAGGTTTTAAAGTTGGATGAGCAAATAGCCTTGGATAGGAATCTATGGAGGAAGAGAATACATAGGGACGATCTAACGTGAATTCAGATAATGGTTCATATAGCCCACCCCAATCTCTTGGGATAAAGGCTCTGATGATGATGATGATTCCTGACTTGTACTCATAATTGCCACCATAAACTAGCACAGAAAAAAAGAAGTCAAAGTAGCATTTATTATCATGGAGCATTCATCAATCTAAGTTTTCCCTTAAGAGAGCAAAATCTTTCTCTATCAAGGGGTTTTGATGAAAATATCAACTAGTTGATGCATAGTGTCCTCATACTTTAGAACATATTACTTTTTTGCACATGATCTCTTATAAAGTGATGCCTTATCTCAATGTGCTTAGTTCTAGAGTGTTGAATAGGATTCTTAGTGAGGTTTATGGCACTAATATTGTCACAATTTTTTGGCTCTATAACAATACCGAGAGGGGGGTGAATCGGTTTTTAACTAATCTTAAGTTCGTTTTTCGGTTCTTCTAACTTTTCTAGCCTATATTAATGTTTTCTAAGTTCTCTAGGCTATGCAAGCATGCAATCCAAATTCAATACAATAAGCACAAATATAATTGCAAGTAAATAAAGAGATAAGGGAAAGAGAAATGTACACAAGCGATTTATTGAGGTTCGGCAACCTTGCCTATGTCCTCTACCTTGAGACGCTCCCAAGGATTTTCCCCAAATTCACTAACTTGAATTTGTCTTTACAATCCCTCCTTTTCATAGGCTCAAGAGAAACCTCTCTCTTTTTCAAAGCTCAAGAGAAACCTTTACACCTCTCCTTTTTCCGGGTCCAAGGAAAAAACCTTTCCTTTTCTTTTTTTGGGCTCAAGAAGGAAATCTTACAACCTCTCCCTTTTATGGCTCAAGGAGAAAATCTTTTACTCAATCCTCACTTACAATGAATCACTCAAGGGTTCACTCCCTTTTACAAATTGTGAATGGGTTTTCTAGATTGTGTAATCAAGGAGATACCTCTAGATAGGCAACTGATTACAAAGGTTAAGCATAAATAAAAGCGTACATAATATTTGTGCTAGTTTATACAAGGAAGATGAGAATGATAGAAGATATTGAATTCTAGCTCTTAAACTCTTTAAGATGCTTGAAGAAGATGAAGAAATTGAAGAATGATATGTCTTGGTTGCTCTCTCTAGTTTTTTGAGCTTCCAAGCCTCTATTTATAGTTCCTTGGATGTATTATTGACGTTGGGTGGAGCCAAAAACGAAAGTTACTGTTGTATCTCATAGAAACTAGCTGTTGGAGGCTTTTCACGTGTAAAGGGATCGGTCCTATACACTAAGGGATCGATCCAATGCTTTATTCCACGTCTTCCAGGCATTCTGCCAATAGGGGATCGATCCCATGCCTCATATTTTGCCTCTCGAGCTTTCTGGAGCATTCTGCCACTTGGGGATGGATCCCTCAACATGGAGGATCGATCCTTTATCTTAGACCTGCACTTTTCTGGGCCATTTTGGGTTAGAAAAGATGTGATCTTTGGTTTTAATTCACCCCAAAACATTTATGAATTTTATGGGAGTTTCTCTTAACTTTCTCAAGTGAAGACTTGGTCAAAAACTTATTAAGTAATTTTCTAAACTTATGTTTAATATATTTTTGAGAAAATTACTTTGATGAAAATATTCAAACTCATTTTGCAAAATATTAAGACCAATAAGAATATATAATTAAATCATGGTCATGGTTTGAGAGAATCATGTGTGATAAAGCAAATTTACAATATGAATGAGACATTAAAGTTTACTTAAGTTTTTGTCATTTCAAAATACATATGTCAATTTAAAGCTAACACACTTAATGGGAATCTTTTTCATTTCTATTCCATAATCATTCATTTGTTGCTTAATCAACAACACTTGGGCACAACAACTACCAGAGGTAATATATTTGGCTTCGGTGGTGGATTGAGCTACATTGTTTTATTTCTTTGAGAGCCAAGAAATGAGCCTGTTCCCTAAGAATTGACATGTACCGGATGTGTTTTTCTATCAATCTTACACATATCAAAATCCACATTCGAATAAGCATGAAGAACAAAAGTAGAGTCTTTAGGATACCAAAGTTTTAAGGAAGAAGCATCTCTAAGGTATCTAAAGATTCTTTTAATCGCTTGTAAGTGTTATTCTTTTGGAGATGATTGAAACCTGGCACATAAGCACAGACTAAACATTATATCAGGTCTACTAGCAGTAAGATAAAGCAACGATCCTATCATAAACCTATAAAGTTTAGTGTCTACACACTTAGCCCCTTCATCTTTACAAAGCTTAATAGATGTGCTTATTGGAGTGGATTGAGGCTTGGTTTCATCCATACCAAATCTTTTGAGCAAGTCCTTAGTATACTTAGCTTGATTTATGAAGATTCCTTCTTTACTTTGTTTTACTTAGAGCCCCAAAAAGAATGTGAGTTCCTCTATCATGCTCATTTCAAATTCATCTAGCATTAATGAAGAAAAGTTTTAGCATAAGGACTCATTTATAAAACCAAAAATAATATTATCCACATAAATTTGGACTACTAATAAGCCACAACCCTTGGATTGAATAAATAAGGTTGTATCTACTTTGCCTCTTGAAAATCCTTTTTTTATTTGAAACTTGGAAAGTCTTTCATACCAAGCTCTAGAAGCTTGCTTTAAACCCTATAAAACTTTTGAAAGTTTAAAAACATGATTTGGAAATTTTGGTTTTTCAAAACCGGGAGGTTGTTCCACAAAAACCTCTTTATTTATGAAACCATTTAAAAAGGGACTTTTGAATATCCACTTAATTCTAATGATTAGATGATCATTAGGTGCTAGTACAAGATTCGACACTTTACTTCTTTCAATTTGATTCACTTCTTCTTGCATAGCCATAATCTAATTTTCATATTCTAATACCTCATTCACATTTTTAGGTCCCAAATTAGATACAAAGACAACATCTTGGCAAATGTTTCTAAGAGATGATCTAGTCCTAACTTCGAGGTTTGGATCACCAACAATGTCATCATCTTTAACATACTAAAGCTCTTTTGGGCATCTTAGTTCTTTTGCAATTATTTCTTGATCTAAGGACTCCTCTTTCTTATTAATATCAAGATCTCCTAATTGGTTACTAATATCCTTTTCTTGTGTTGGTTCAACTAATTAATCACCAAAGATCTCTATATCATCATCTTCAAGTTTAGAACTTCTAAAAGAGTTTGACTTGTTAGAGATCAAATAGATGGATTCTTTTACAACAAGTGTTCTTTTGTTGAAAACTTTATATGCTTTAGAATTTAATGAATTTCCTAGAAAAATACCTTTATCACTTTTTGCATCAAATTCTCCTAATTTTTCTTTTCCATTATTTAAAATAATGGATTTGCAATCAAAAGGATGGAAGTAGCTTATGTTAGGCCTTTTTTCTTTATAAAGTGCATATGTTGTTTTTTTTTTTTAAATTGGCCTAACCATAGCTCTATTTATTATATAGCATGAAATGTTAATAGCTTTAGCCCAAAAATATTTTGGTAAATTATTTTCACAAAGCATGGTTCTAGCCATTTCGTCTAAAGTTCTATTTCTCCTTTCAACACCCCATTTTGTTGAAGTGTTCTAAGAGCTAAAAAATTATGGCTAATTTTATTATCATTACAATATGTATCAAATCCAAGATTTTCAAATTCTTTTCCATAATCACTTCTAATGTTAGTGATTGAATGTCTTTTTTCATTTTGAGTTATTTTTGAAAAAATAATGAATTTTTTAATGCTTCATTTTTGACACTTAAGAAAAGTACCCAAATGAATCTACTGAAGTCATCTACTACAACAAATCCATAATGTTTTCTGCCTAAGTTAGTTGTTCTAGTTGGTCCAAAGAGATCTAAATGAAAAAGTTGAAGTGGGTTAAAGGTGGAAATACAATTTTTAGATTTAAATGAAACTCTCTTGTATTTACCTCTTACAGATGCTTCACAAAGTTGATTATTTTCAAATTGAAGCTTGGGTAATCCTACAACTAGATCTCTTCTAGCCAGCTTAAATAAAACATGCATGCTAGCATGACCTAATCTCCTATGCCACAACCAAGGTTCATCTTCTTTTGTGACCAAAAAGCATACATTTTTGTCATTAAGTTCATCTATATGTACTATATAAATATTTCCTTGTCTAAGCCCTATAAAAAGTATTTGATTGGTCTTGGCATCAACAATATGGCAACACAAAGTATCAAAGACAACTTTAAATCCCTTACCACAAAGTTGACTAATGCTAAGCAGGTTATGTTTTAAACCTTTAACATATAAAACATTTTCAATAGTAAAGGAAGAGCTACCATTGGAGCCAATGTGATAACCGCGAATTTTAATATTTTGGTATTAAATATTTGTAATTAAATTCCAAAATAAATAGAGAAGTTAAATAAATAAATAAAATTGTGAGAACAGGATATTGGTGAAAATCCTGAGAATTGAGAAAGGAACGGATGATAGAAATCCGAGTGAAGAAAAGTTAAATTGGAAATTCAAAAAATAATGAAGAGGAAATTTAATTTGGATAATGGAAATCCAAATTAAATAAGAAAATGAGAAAAGAAAATGAAATATATTTATATAATTATATATTATATAAATGTATTTTATACAAATACATATGTACTGAAATATTATATAGTATATATTAATATATAGTGGCATATTTATATATATACATTATTTTATCAATTTAAATAGTACATATGTATACAAGTATAATATGTTATGTATATATAAATATATACATACATATAGGAAAAATGTAAATATTAAATTACATTAAAGTTTGAATGTGTATATATATTGTAAATACATTACATTATAAATATTTATATAATATTATTTAATTTAAAGTATATGAAAATATACATTTTTATGTGTACATATATATTATTCATATATAATATATATTTATATAATATATAGTACAAAGTACTATATAATAAAATAATATAATTATATTTATAATATAGTTATAAATATAATTATAAAAAAAAGAAAGAAACAAAAAATGAAAGGAAGAAAACGGGAAGACTCCCGATTTTTCCTCCCCGAGTGGCAACCAGCCACTGTCACCGGAGAAAGGAAGAGAGAAGAAGGGAGAGATGACGTCACCGACGAAGAAAGGAAGGGAAGGAAGTTACCGGCGGCGGGAAAGGAGAAGAAAAGAAGGGAAATTAGAAAGAAATTTCTGGCGAAAATTGAGAAAGAGAAGAGAAGAGAAAGTGGCGGCGCCGGCCAAATCGGTCGCTGCCACTGCCACTGCCACTAAAGCTTCGCCGAAGGAAGAAGAAGACGTGGGAGGCCACGGTTGAGGCGGAGAATGGCGGAGGAAGGCCGACGAAGGAGGAGAAGAAACCGAGGTAAAACCGAGTAGATCCACCGCCATGCCGCTGATCCAGCCCGAGCTGAGGCCATCGGCAAGTTCGTCTCAACGCTGGCCAGCTGAAGGGCACCTGAACCGCCGGAGAACCAGCCGCCGGCAAGGAACCGGCGAGGAAGGAAGCTGACCGGTTCGGCTGGGAAGAAAGAAGAGGAAAAAGGAAAAGAAAAAGAAAAGAAAAAGGAAAAAGAAAAAGAAAAAGAAAAAGAAAAGAAAGAGAAAGGAAAGAAAAGAGAAAAAGGAAGAAAAAGAGGAAAAGAAGAAAAAGAGAGGAAAAAAAGAGAATTTCGAAAATTACGGGAAATCCCGAGAATTCGGAAACCTGAGAATTACGGGAATCGATAAGAAATCCCGAAAAGTGATAAATTATTTAAATAATTTATTTATTTAAATAATTATGAAAAAATTCTAAATTTTAGAATTTTAATTCCAGAAAATTCCCTCGATGACCGAGCTAATGGAATCGAGCGAGGTGAACACGGGCGCGACCTTCGAGAGTCAGTCGCCGACCCGAAACAGGTAAGGGATGCATGTGCAGCACTGTAAGGATATTCAGTCTACATGTTTTAATTACGAAATATTTTATGAAAATATTTTATGAAATGATTATGATGAATGATTGGTTGGAATTTGGAATGACGTACTGGCTGGAAATTATAAACTGTATTTTTCGTGCAGGAGGCCAGCCAATCGGCAGCCGTTATACTGCCGAAAAATTATCAAAAATTTCTATAAAATTTATAAAATCATACTAAATGATGTTATTTCACAAGAAACGATTTCTAACCACGAAAATCGAGAAAATGATTATTTTTCATAAAACATGAATATAACGAAATTCATTTTAAAATATTCATGTTTTCGAAATTGGTGATAATGAGATCATCGAAAATTCTCTCGATATATGAATTATATGTGATATGAAATGGAAAATGAAAAAAAAGATAAAGAGAATATTTTATAAAAGTTTTCTAAATATTCTCTCGATATATGAATTATACGTGAAATGAATGAACGATGAAAAAGAGATAAAGTGAATATTTTATAAATATTTTCTTAAATATTCACTTGATTTATTATATAACCTTTATGGTTTTAATTATGAAATTATTATTTTTATAAATTCAATAAAGGTTTTCTGATGATGAAAAATACGGTTTTGAGACTAGATGGCATCCTATCATGCTGATATGTGATATGTGATATGTAATATGTGATATGTGATATGTGATATGTAGTCCCGACCGACACCTGATCAGTGATCCGCCAAGGACAATTATAGACTATGGCCATAGATCTGACATGATGATTTTATACCCTTCGGGGTCTATAGCATGATATGAGTAACGACCCAGTGGACGGGCTGGGCATGCGTGCCTATGTCTCCATATATGAAAATGTTTTATATGATATGTGATATGTGAAATGTAAATGTTTTACATGATATGTGATATGTGAAATGAAAATGTTTCATATGATATGTGATATGTAAAATGAAAGTGATTTACAACATTTTACATAATGCTTATTTCAGTACTGATTTTAGTACTACGAGATGATCTTCATATGACATGTGATATGAATATGTAATATGTTTTCAAAAGGAAAAAAGGAGTTTATAAGTCTAATATTCTTACTATGATTTTTAATTAAATATTAGACTATATGTGACATGAATATGTGATATGTTTTCCAAAAAGGAAAGAGAAGGAAAAATAAATCTAATATTCTTATTTTGAAATTTAAACTGAATATTAGATTTAAATGATATATATGTTATACGAAAAGGATTTAATAGCTGATTTTGCTATTTACAGTACTGTACTAATTATGGTTGTACAGTAAAACATGAAATGAGTTTTAAATGAGAATGATGAGAATTTAACTAATATTCTTTTCAAAGAATATATGAATATTAGTTACTTTATTTAAATGCTTTATTTTATAAAAGCATTATTTTGAAAAGAATATGAGAATGTTATGGAATAAAAAGGTAAAAAGGATTAAAATTCCAAATGAAAAGGAAATTATTCTCTACAGTTGTTTCTAGGTTCCGGGATAAGATAGGTATTTCAAAATACCTACCTTACTCCATCTGGATCCCTAGCTGACTGTAGTATCCTTCCTACATGCGAGCTTAGAGCCCCATAGGAAAAATGAAAAAGATTTTCAGCATATAGGAAGCTGAATATCAAGTATGCATATAATTCCCTTAGTGAGCCGTGGTTTGCTCACCCCTTAATTTTAACATTTCAAGTTTTCAAAGATTAAGATTCTAACACTTAAAGGATTTCGGCTGCGTATTTGGGGATGATGCGACAGCTCGACTTATGACATGAGGTATGATCATTTATTTTTCGTATTTAGACATTTTCACAGTACTATTTTCTTATGAAGTAAGATAGGGGATGTATTTCATATTATAATTTAATATGAAATTGTTAATATGTAAAAGAAAAGTAAAGTATCACAGACAGCTCAACCATATAAGATGTATAGAATAAGGTGAAAAATAGGGTCACGGGCTGTGACAGATTAAATGGTATCAGAGCACGGTTGGCCTGATGTTTGTCGATACTTTTGGAAAGAAAATGTGTTGAAAAGGTTAACATCCCCTGTAGTACTGTGTAGTCTAAATACATAGAGAAAATAAATGATTGTAAATTGAGTTAAGTGTTTAGAAGGGGCTGAGGATTATGAACTAAAGATGTTAAAAAGGGAAAATGGCTTAGGAATGTTACCTGAAATGGTGATCTTATGATCTAAATGAAGGTCGGTTCGGTAAGGAACAGAAAGGACTCGGTGAGGGCCCCACCAGTACTTTTCTATCCGGATCGAACTGAGACTTGAAAGTGATGATATAAAGGAGGGGAATGAAATATCATCATTAAATAGACCTTAAGATCACCGATTGAAGGTATTTTAAGGAGAGAGAATATTTTTGACAAAAATAACCAAAATACCCCTGCCTCTGAAATTTTACCAGGTGTCAAAATAGATCAACAGAAGTTTAAATAGATTGATTTGGCAGAGAAATTGATGATGTAAAGCTGTATTTCATGCAAAATAATCTAAGTATGGATTTTATTGGATTTCTCTGTCAAAATTGAAGAAGCTTTTAAAATGCTGATATTGGTATGAGAAAGGGGTACTATCAGCAAATTGATAATAAGATCACTTATTCAAATGTATATTGAGGAAAAAGAAATAAATTTCAAAATGACGAAAATGCCCCTATGATTGGGCGATGTGCTGAATAGTGATGAAACCAAGTGATTTCAAATTCCTTAATGATAATAGAATTATTAATGGCATAGAGGATGTCATATGGATATATCGATCCCTAGTACTGATTCCACTTACACTTCGATTATGGACGCGAATTGCGAGTGACCTAGTAAACGGGCTAGGCCTCATGACGAAACCTCGAGGGGTGACCTAGTGAAATGGCTGGGCATTCTCAAAAAGGTTAGTACACACGTGTATAGGCAGACGGCAAACGGGTCGGGGCCTTATATGATGCGATCCAACAAGAGTGTATATGGAAGGTCATAAGATGATTGGCCCGATTATTGACGGTAAGGGCCTGAATTAAGAGTGTATTGAATTGGATGTCTATTACGGGATCATTGAACATTATGAAAAGTGAAATAATTAAAGAAAATGACTGAGAAAGTGATCAGAAAACAAAATTGATGAAATCCATAATAGTACGATTGATTGAGGTTCTATACATTAATACTATTTTGAGGTATTAAATGAATATTTATTTATAGAACCGGAGCATTTGGAGACATGCATTGCAAATTGATGTACTGTATGGAGTATTGTAAATTGGAGAATATTTATAAGAACAATAAAGTAATAAAAAGAAGATAATAGCTAACCTGAGTTCTTCAGGACCCTTGAGACAAAAGTGGGATGGGCGACCCAATGATGGGCGACCCGCAGTGGACAATATGATGTGAGATGTGGGCGAATTATGTGGTCGCCGATTCACTTGTAAGGGTAAACCTGGGGCGAAAAGATTGTCTAGGGGATGCTCGTCGACGGCCGATTCGAATAGGCGGGACTCTTACAAGGAGCTTAATGATAAAACGAGTGTAAGGAACTAGGTACGTAAGGATGTCAGGGTTCAAACCTCGTGGATAATATGCTCAAGGGAGTTAAACTTGAATTTATTAAATGAACTTGATTCCAAAGTAAATTACAGTGGTAATAAATTGGTTAGCTGTAACATGTGTTGATAACTGTTGTACTTACTACAGCTTCCTGAATGAGATTTGTAAGGCTGTAAAGTATGAGTAAACAATGAAATCAAGGTAGAGTATGAGTCGAAATGAATCGAATAGTAAATGTCTCTTCCTTGAGAATATACAGTGTAAATGATAGGACATGAGGATGAAATGTCCGAATTAATAAGAAATGTGTGATTAAAGAAAGTATCGGATTTGATTTCCGATAGAACTTCCAGAGTTATATAAATTGGAGGAATCGAGATAACATTGACTCGATTTTGAATATGAAATCTAATTTTGAGCTTATATCGGAGAACTTAAGAAAATCCGAAAGCTTAAGAAATCCACTTTGGAAAATGTGAGAATAATGAAATGCACGTGTATAAGGTGTGATTGAAGGAAATACAGATAATGTAAATTGAAGATAAGAAGGTTATCTGTATAAGTGTAAGTGAGAGAAGCACTGATGATATTGAGATGTAGATGAAATAAAGTGATATAGTAAATGTTTACTATCTAATAAAGTTCTCATGAAGAACAAGTATTCATCTACAAAAAAAAAATAGACGCTTTATTGATCCGATCACAGATATATGAGGAGTTAATAAGACTAAGCTTAGTATAAAGCGTCCTTAGATAAAAGATTGGAGACTAATGTCCGTACGATGATGATTAGAACTCGGAGTAAATTTTACGAGTTCCTATTGAGGTTAAGAGGTTAATGATTTGCCTTGTGAGGTATATAAGCCTAAAGAATGAGGCATCCATACATGAGTAAATTGATGAAATATTGATAAAGTCTAAAGTATAAATGGAAAATGAGCAGCATTGTGGTATAACCCTTAAACTCTTAAAGACTATGGAATTATGTTAAGATTGGTAACTAAGAGATTTGGCTAGATAGTATCTCCTCCTGAGATATATGATCTCGAGATGACAAGATGACAGTGAACCTGTCTATGATATAGAGGTAATGATTGAGATACGAAATGTGCTGAGTCTAGCCAGATACTATTGCCAGTCTATAGAAAAGTTATTGGGTTAGCTGCTCTACAGATGTGATTGATAAGTAAATAAGTTTAAGTCGATGAATGAATAAGTATAAAAATGGTATACAAAAGATTAAGAGAGTTTAATAGTGGAATATTTTACCATTGAGGAAAAGTGATCGAAATGATGATGAAGGAAAAGATGTAAAGGTAAGAAGAGGATAAGTACAGGATGATGAGGGAACATGAATATGAAGCAATTTCCGAATTTAAGATTGAAAGTGATTTCAGGTTGGTTATCACATGACAATGGCTAGATGTAAAATCAAGCCAAATTGGACAAGTGAAAGTAATGGTACTTAAAGGAGTAAGAGGAACGATATGTTTACTGCCAGTATCTAAGTAGAAAAGTGTTATACATACACATAACCCCCTTGAAATGATAGAAATGGTGGAACTATATAGATGATGTGGTGATTTAATACAGAAATTGAGGATTCAATTGTGGAATCTAAATTATGAAAAGAGATGTAAAGACCATACTACATGAAGAGAACATGATAGTCTCATGATTTATGATTGTAAGAGATGATTCACAGTAAAGTCTGCAAGGGGGATGCAGCCTTGATAAAATGAATATTGTGGACAATAAAGAGTCCAAAAGAGAAGTGATGATATGAAAGTGATTAAAGATTGAAGATCTAAATAGAATCACTTTCCATTTTCAGAATCCTAGATTCTCTAGTGCCATAGTCTAAATATGAGCATGAAATAGTATAAATACATATGTACAGTTCCAGTAAGCATTACACGTGATGGGAGTCTCTAAGTTGCCATATGCTAATGAGAGATAGCAAAAGGCTTTGAGATCCCAAGTGTACTGATAGCACCGCTCTATACTGATGTATACATATATGAGCGTGAGATGTAAACACTCCATGATGTTGGGAAAGCGCTTGCATGAGATGTATAAGTTACTGGGACAATTACATATAACTGATTGACATGTGTAATTGATAGTTTTAAACTATATCGACTTGGCACTAAGTGAGAAAAATGGATGATGAACAGCATAGATTAGCTGTAATATGAAAATAATGTGAATAGACTCTTATGTGAAAAGAGGAATGAAATGAATGACTTCCAATTTGATAAATGAACTTACGGGAGTATAGATATATGTGATGAAAGACAGCATGTAGTGGTCTAAAGTACTCTTGATGTTGAAAGTGTACTGGTAGCATTACTTGGAGGATGACCTAGAGGTCAGAAGTCGTAAGTATACGGCAGATACCACCTTTAAATTAAGTTAAATTCGGAGGACCGGATTTCTTAAGGTGGGGAGAATGTGATAACCACGAATTTTAATATTTTGTTATTAAATATTTGTAATTAAATTCCAAAATAAATAGAGAAGTTAAATAAATAAATAAAATTGTGAGAACGGGATATTGGTGAAAATCCCGAGAATTGAGAAAGGAACGGATGATGAAAATCCGAGTGAAGAAAAATTAAATTGGAAATTTGGAAAATAATAAAGAGAAAATTTAATTTGGATAATGGAAATCCAAATTAAATAAGAAAATGAGAAAAGAAAATGAAATATATTTATATAATTATATATTATATAAATGTATTTTATACAAATACATATGTACTAAAATATTATATAGTGAAAAATGTAAATATTAAATTACATTAAAGTTTGAATGTATATATATATTGTAAATACAATATATATGGAATTATTACATTTATATAAATATTTATATAAATGTTATTTAATTTAAAGTACATGAAAATATACATTTTTATGTGTACATATATATTATTCATATATAATATATATTTATATAATATATAGTACAAAGTACTATATAATAAAATAATATAATTATATTTATGATATAGTTATAAATATAATTATAAAAAAAAGAAAGAAACAGAAAATGAAAGGAAGAAAACGGGAAGACTCCCGATTTTTCCTCCCCGAGTGGCAACCGGCCACTGTCGCTGGAGAAAGGAAGAGAGAAGAAGGGAGAGATGACGTCGCTGGCGAAGAAAGGAAGGGAAGGAAGTTACCAGCGGCGGGAAAAGAGAAGAAAAGAAGGGAAACCGGAAGGAAATTTTCGACGAAAATCGAGAAAGAGAAGAGAAGAGAAAGTGGCAGCGCCGGCCAAATCGGTCACCGCCACTGCCACCGAAGCTTCGTCGGAGGAAGAGGAAGACGTGGGAGGCCACGGTTGAGGCGGAGAGCGGCAGAGGAAGGTCGACGGAGGAGGAGAAGAAACAGAGGCAAAACCGAGTAGATCTGTCGCCGTGCCGCCGATCCAGGCCGAGTTGAGGCCACTGGCAAGTTCGTCTCAACACCGGCCAGCTGAAGGGCACCTAAGCCGTCGAAGAACCGGCCGCTGGCAAGGAACTGGCGAGGAAGGAAGCTGATCGGTTTGGCTGGGAAGAAAGAAGAGGAAAAAGAAAAAGAAAAAGAAAAGAAAAAGGAAAAAGAAAAAGAAAAAGAAAAAGAAAAGAAAGAGAAAGGAAAGAAAAGAGAAAAAGGAAGAAAAAGAGGAAAAGAAGAAAAAGAGAGGAAAAAAGAGAATTTTGGAAATTACGGGAAATCCAGAGAATTCGGAAACCTGAGAATTACGGGAATCGGTAAGAAATCCCGGAAAGTGATAAATTATTGAAATAATTTATTTATTTAAATAATTATGGAAAAATTCTAAATTTTAGAATTTTAATTCCAGAAAATTCCCTCGATGACCGAGCCGATGGAATCGGGCGAGGTGAACATGGACACGACCTTCGAGAGTCACTCGCCGACCAGAAATAGGTAAGGGATGCATGTGCAACACTGTAAGGATATTCAGTCTGCATGTTTTAATTACGAAATATTTTATGAAAATATTTTATGAAATGATTATGATGAATGATTGGTTGGAATTTGGAATGAAGTACTGGTTGGAAATTATAAACTGTATTTTTCGTGCAAGAGGCTAGCTAATCGGCAGCCGTTATACTGCCGAAAAATTATAAAAAATTATCGAAAATTTTTAAAAAATTTATAAAATCATACTAAATCATTTTATTTCACAAGAAACGATTTCCAACCATGAAAATCGGGAAAATGATTATTTTTCATAAAACGTGAATATAACGAAATTCATTTTAAAATATTCATGTTTTCGAAATTGGTGATAATGAGATCACCGAAAATTCTCTCGATATATGAATTATATGTGATATGAAATGGAAAAAAAAAAAAAAGATAAAGAGAATATTTTATAAAAGTTTTCTAAATATTCTCTCGATATATGAATTATACGTGATATGAATGAACGATGAAAAATGGATAAAGTGAATATTTTATAAATATTTTCTTAAATATTCACTTGATTTATTATATAACCTTTATGGTTTTAATTATGAAATTATTACTTTTATAAATTCCATAAAGGTTTTCTGATGATGAAAAATACGGTTTTGAGACTAGATGGCATCCTATCATGCTGATATGTGATATATGATATGTGATATGTAACATGTAATATGTGATATGTGATATGTAGTCCCGGCCGACACCTGATCAGTGATCTGCTGAGGAAAATTATAGACTATGGCCATAGATCTGACATGATGATTTTATACCCTTCGGGGTCTATAGCATGATATGAGTAACGACCCAGTGGACGGGCTGGGCGTGCGTGCCTATGTCTCCATATATGAAAATGTTTTATATGATATGTGATATGTGAAATGTAAATGTTTTACATGATATGTGATACGTGAAATGAAAATGTTTCATATGATATGTGATACGTAAAATGAAAGTGATTTACAGCATTTTACATAATGCTTATTTCAGTACTGATTTTAGTACTACGAGATCATCTTCATATGACATGTAATATGAATATGTAATATGTTTTCAAAAGGAAAAAAGGAGTTTATAAGTCTAATATTCTTACTATGATTTTTAATTGAATATTAGACTATATGTGACATGAATATGTGATATGTTTTCCAAAAAGGAAAGAGAAGGAAAAATAAATCTAATATTCTTATTTTGAAATTTAAATTGAATATTAGATTTAAATGATATATATGATATACGAAAAGGATTTAATAGCTGATTTTGATATTTAAAGTACTGTACTAATTATGGTTGTACAGTAAAACATGAAATGAGTTATTGGCTCTACCGAGAGGGGGGGTGAATCGGTTTTTCTAGTTATTTCTAATTTTCCTAACTCTTAATGCACAATTAAAACTAAATAAACAACAATAAAAAAAATAAGTGCAGTAAAAAGAGTAAGGGAAAGAGAAGCAAACACAAGTTTATAGAGGTTCGGCCAATCTCTTGCGTACGTCATCTCTCCTTGAACCCCTTGTCAAGGTTTTGATTCAGCTCTTCCTTGTGAATCCTTACAAACCACTTGAAGGTGTGGCAAGTCCTATTACAATTTTTTTTGAGACTTTAGAAATCTCTTTCTAAGCCTCTACCCTTGTATTACTACCCACACTCTACAATATCAGACCTTACAAGGATAGCTCACCCCTTTGAATATCAGAATTTTCAGTGAATGGGTGAAGAACAACAAAGAATCTCACAAATGGAGTTACACAATGAAGATTTTCAGATTTGATTTTCTTTCTTGAAGCTTGAAGATTTTTGAGTGCTTGTTTTACCTCCAAACTTCATAAATGCCTCTATTTATAGTCCACCAAACGGTTGGAACGGTTGGTGAAGCATTTAATGCAAATCTTCCCGTTGAAACCCTCAAAAACTAGTCGTTGGAGTCAGATTTCGAGCGAAGGGATCGATCCCTTTTCTGGGGGGATCGATCCCTTTTCTCCAGAATGCATTCCTAGCCTTTTCTGGGCCTCTTCCAAGTAACCTGCCATTTAGGGATCGATCCCTTTCCTGGGGGGATCGATCCCTTTCCTGGGGGGATCAATCTAAGTCCTGGGGGGATCAATCCCTTTTCTCCAAAATGCCTTCCTACACCTATTTTGCTGCAAATTGATACACATTGATGGCTTTTGTGATTCTAAGTCAGTTCAAAACCTTCTAACACTTTCCTAAGAATGTTTACTGACTTTTTCAATTGAGATCACAATCCAAAAACTTTGTTTAAAATATTTTCTATTATTGAGTTCATTCAAAGCAAATTTACTTTTGTAGAAAAATCATTTTTAAGTTTACTTGAGTTTTGTCATTTCAAAATACTTGTCAATTTAAAGCTAACAATCTCCCCCTTTTTGATATGACAAAACTTAAGGTAAATTTGCTTATATGTTTGAAAATTGAGGTTACTTAAATTTTTGAAAAACATTGCTCCCCCTCAATATTTGCTCCCTTACTTAAATTTTTGAAAAACATTGCTCCCCTTCAATATTTGCTCCCTTACTTAAATTTTTGAAAAGCATTGCTCCCCCTTAATATTTTGCTCCCCCTTAATTTAGGCGCAAAGACAAATTTACCATACATTAACTCTCCCCCTTTTTGTCATAGCAAAAGATCTCCTGACAATAAATAACATGGAGAATTGGTCAGTGGTAGAAGTCAATTTAAAGCAATAAGTCAACGATATAAACTAAGGACATAAATACACTAGAGAAGATGACCATAATCCGAAACATAATTCATACCATAGACATATAAGGTTTAAAACATATCACATCAGTTCAGATATCTAAGAAAGTTCAGACAAAGAAGCACTAAGGCTGACAGCGAAGAAAAGAGAACATAAAGACAGAACACAATAAAGGATAAAACACCAAGGCCACAATCATAGTAAGGTAAAAGCGCATCCCACACAACAAACAAAATCAGCGTCGAGGAAACGTCTTGTAGTACTGGTCCATGAAATCCTCGTGTTGCATATGAACATCTTGGATTTCATCATACATGGTAGCTTGAGTTTCCTCGATCTGATCAAGTCGCTGAGTGACGTCCTGCTGGAAATTTTGCTGAGAGGTGTGCATTTGTTGAAGCATAAGCATGATCTGGTCAAGAGATGTTGACGTAGAGCCGGAGGGTGCAGAAGATATGGGCGCTGCAGGTACGTCGTCTCCGTCTCCTCTTTCTTCTCCGACTTTTTCCGGAGCAGGTTCGAGAGGTTCAGCCTGTCCATGACCCTTGACCCATTCGATTGTATCTCCCCGTTGACGTTGATACCACCCAAGGTTATGGATGTCACACCCCGGAAACGTGGAAGTTTTGGGCTAAATTTTTTTTTCTTTTTTATATATATATATACATTTAATCTCAATTTCTTACTTGGGTTGCATTCCTGCCAGCATCTCATCACACTTTTCCAATCACAGAGATATCATAATATTTTCATTCACATTATATTGACTTATTTCTCAAAGTAACGTTTATATTCATACTATATCGATTACATCCCAAAAGTATTATTATACACAAATATCTGTGCCATACAGGATGTCTGGTATCAAAATATGAGTATACCTTACATGAGTACAAAAATGGCCGGAAGAGAGACGTATCCCTCAGCCTACGTCATATGCGCAACAAGCAAAGAGATGATCACTGCAAATAATCTGGTAGAGTAGGGGGGTGAGCTTTTTGGAAAGCCCTGTAAGAAATGCATTTAAAATAATCATAGCATCGATATATGCAAAAACAATTGTCATAATAATGCATTTCATACTTTAAAACATTGTATGAATTCTTTAATACATATATATCAAAATTCATACTTGATCAAAAATGCATCTTACTTTAAAAATTTTAATATCAAAAGAAATAAAACATATCATACAGTTCCTGGAGACTAGGCAGAATCATATAGCCAGTATGCGTTCATGACACTTACTTCTTCCTCCAAAGAGGGAACGGAATACCTATGGCCATGGTATGGGCTGTAGACCTGATCAGAGTCGTACAGGAACATACACCACGAAGGACCAACATACCCATAAAGGATGGAAACATACACAATGTGGGCGAGGGCATGCACGACGTGGCTAAACTTATGCCACAATGGGGCAAGCATGATAGACAATAACATAAACTATAGGAAGGCCTTAGTCTCAAAACTTACTTACTTATGTAACATCTTAATTCATACAATTGATATAAAATAGTAAGGACCGGACGTGCCAGGATCTAAGTTAGCCTGGGGTTTGCCACTCCGATACCTTTTCGAAAAAATATATTTATTTCATGTCATACTTAAAACATTATGGAAAAATATGCATAGCAATTATAAGGTTCGTTTAGCTAATTATCAAAAGATTATGGAAATTAATTTCGGAATAAAATTCATGCTTCAAACATTTCTTTAAAATTTGCGATGAAAGTAAGGGACACCATCACAACTTTAAATTACATCCCTTACCTTAGTACACTGTAGAGCAATGCCTTATGTCGCACCCATGTGCTTCCTATCTCTCCAAATTATAAACTACAAGGTAACAGTTTTACTGTAATTAATTTTCAGTATAACTTATAAAAATTTCCTTTACTTATCTAGCTCTTATTTATCTTATTATTATTTATAATATTAACATTTCCTATGATTTTCTCATAGGTAAATATTTTATTTGCTTTTCCTTTTCTATTTTTGGCATCCTTAGCCTTTTTACTAAGTCAACATTTCCACCAAAGATTTCAGGGTTGAATGTCCTTCTTAGATGACTAAGCTTATTTAGCTTATGTCTTATATTTTCTTCCATGTTATATATATATATATATATATATATATATATATATATTTTCATGTATATTTCCAGCCATTATTTCCAACCAATTTCTCTCATTTTCTGCTCTAAAACATGTCATTCCTTTTAGTCTATTATTGTGGCCGAATGACCTTGGTTAAATGTAGATGTTTTCTCCACTTAATATATACATATATATTTATATATCACTTATTGTTCATGTAGGTCAACTTAACCTCTATTTGTTCTTTTCTTTTCCTCCATTTTTCTACTACATATATCCAAACCGAGGGCTTCCTTTTGCTTTTCATTTTCCTGCTACATGCTGCCCAAACCGACAGCATACTTCCTTCTTTTTTGTTTTGCATTTACGTTGGCTTTCTTTCTTTCTTCTTGTCTCTATATTATGCCCATACCTAGTACATCCTAGGCTGCCAAGATATTCTACCATTCACACACAAAAGTCAGCCATGCTAGCTTTTTCTCCTCTCTTTTATTTTGCATAACCGATTGTCTTTATTATTCTTTGTCTTCTCTCCCACGAACAACACTTCTTCATCATCTATTCTTGCTTTTCTTGATCATTATGGCACTACCCTATATGTTATAATTTTAGGCTATTAAAAGTCAACAAAATCAACTCAATCACCCATATTTTTTTTATCTTTCTCGGTTGTACCATCAGCCATATTCTTCATTTCTATTTTCGGTTGTACAAGCCTAATTTTATGTTCTTTCTTCCAGCCCTTTTTGTTGACTAAGATCACCTCTTTTCTTTTCTTATTCTCCCCCTTAGCTTACGTAATCTCATTTACAATTAACCTCCTTCAAAACCTTCTTCATCCAGACTTTATTTACTGCTTCCCTGCTGTCCAAACCGACAGCTTCCTCCTTTGTATATTTTTCTTGACTGGTTTTCTCATCTTCACGTACATCATCATTTACATCATCTTATTTTCATTCTAAACCCTCCTAACTGAGCTAGGGTTTTCATTCTATATATCTTTACTTCAAACAAGGCTGTAACTAACATATTCTTGATCATTACATGCAAAAATCAAAGGACAAGAATCTTAAAAACTAAGTTGGACATTACCTGTATAAAGGAACAAATCTGTCCACGTGAATCCCTTGCAGTTTTGAAGGTTTTTATGCTAGCTTCTTTGAGGTTTGGAAGCTTAATATCCAAGGTTTATTTTTCTTCAAAGGCTTAGTTTATTTACTAAAGGTTAGGAGTGATTCTACTATGCATAAAAGGCTACATGATTGTAAGAGAACAAAGCAAGGTTTCGGTGATGATAATGGCTAGAGAGGAGTTCACGATGGAAGAATATAAAGCACAAGAAAAATATATTATTTGGACTTTTTTTGCCAGCTTCATTAAAACTCTTCTTTATTGTCTATATCTTTTCTTTTGTTTAATGCTTCTTCTTCTCCAACCGGCTACACTTCCTTTTCTTCATGCAGCCCACGTTTTTTGGCTTCCTAGTTAAAGTCTTGCAATCTCATAATTTTTCTATCCTTTTCCTTGTTTTTGTTCCCTTCTTATCTTATTATTATTTGGTCTTCGGTGCAGCAAGAACAAACAAAATCCATGTTATATTTTTTTTTGTCAACTTAGGAAAAACGTGGGGAGACTTTCTCTTGTCTTTCTTTGTTAGCTATCCTTTATTCTTTTGTTTTCCTATCAGCCATTTACTCAACCGAACTTCACCTAGATAGCCAATAAATTCTCCTTTTTTTCTTCATGTCGTCCCCTTACTTGACTTTCCAAGTCAAAATTTTTGCCAAGCTATTTAATCTTCTTTTTATTCTATTCCTTTATGTAATATTTCCACACTTATATTTTTCATCTAGGATTAAAATTTTCTATGTGAGAAACACTATTCTTATATATTTAATTCCTCAAAATATTATCAATAATTTCTTTATTGATAATTTGTTCATATAAATGTACGTCTACAGTATAAAATAATGAGTTCTCACATTCTCCTCACCTTATAAGAATTTGGTCCTCCAAATTGAAGCTGGTCCATTAAACAAATGCGGGTACTTTTCTCTCATGAGGTTCTCTAGCTCCCACCTAGCTTCCTCTGTTGTATGGTGCTGCCAGAGAATCTTGACCAATGGAATTGTTTTTGATCGAAGTACCCTTTCCTTCCTGTCAAGGATCCGGATTGGCTGCTCAACATAGCTCATATCTCTCTGAATATCCAATGGTGTGTATTCAATAACATGGGAGGGATCTGGATGATACTTCCTCAACATGGAAGACATTATGTATACCAGAAAGCTGTGGTGGTAAAGCTAACCGGTAAGCAACATCCCCAACTCTCTCCAATATCTCAAATGGACCAATGAAATGAGGACTCAACTTTCCTTTCTTTCCGAAACGCATGACACCCTTGCTCGGAGATACTTTTACAAATATAGAGTCCCCAACTTGAAATTCAAGTGGCCGTCTACGTACATCAGCATAACTTTTCTGTCTACTTTGGGCAACTTTGAGTCTATCACAAATAGTCCGAACACCCTTAGTTGCCTCTTCAACAAGATCAGGGGCTAAAATCTTACGGTCACCCACTTCTTCCGAAGCTACTGGGGATCTACATTTCCTGCCATATAGAGCTTCGTATGGTGCCATTCCGATGCTAGCATGATAACTATTATTATAGGCAAACTCTGCGAGAGGCAAGTGGTCATCCCATGAACCCTTAAAATCTAGTGCACACGCCTCTAACATGTCCTTTAAGGTCTGAATAGTCCTCTCGGACTGACCGTCTGTCTAAGGATGGTAGGCGGTGCTCAAATGTAATTGAGATCCCATGGCTTCCTGAAAATGAGTCCAAAATCGAGAGGTGAACCTGGAATCTCTATCAGAAGTGATGCTCACGGGAGCCCCATGTAATCGAGCAATCTCGCTAACATACAAGTCTGCCAATGTACTCAGTGAATCTGTTCTCTTAATGGCAAGAAAGTGAGCACTCTTAGTCAATCTATCCACAATAACCCAGATCGCATCATGACTTCTTCAGGTTTTCGGTAAGCCCATAATAAAATCCATCGTAATGTGCTCCCATTTCCATGTAGGCACCGGTAAAGACTTAAGTAGTCCTGCTGGCTTCTGGTGCTCAACTTTTATTTGCTGACAGATCAAACATTTGGCCACAAACTCTGCCACGTCTCGTTTCATACCAATCCACCAATACACCTTACGCAAGTCATGGTACATCTTAGTGCTGCCTGGGTGCATAGTGTAACGAGAACAATGGGACTCTTTCAAAATCTTTTGTCTTAGGGTATCATCGTTTGGAACACATATTCGGCCCTTAAATCTCAATAACCCATCATCACTGACCGTAAAATCTGACTGCAACTCTTGCTCTGCTTGGCTAACCATGTCCAGTAGCCTCTGATCATTTCTTTGCCTTGATCGAATCAGATCTAAGATACTTGGCTCGATCTGAAGGCTAGCCATAAACCCGACATCTACTGTTTCAACACTAACATTGAGCTTGGCGAACTGCTCCAACAATTCCCATTCTCTAACCATCATAACAGAAACCATACTCTTTCTGCTTAGAGCATCTGCAACTACGTTCACCTTACCCGGATGGTACAGAATCTCGCAATCATAATCCTTAAGAAGCTCTATCCAACGTCTCTGCCTCATATTCAGTTCCTTCTAATCAAATAGATACTTCAAACTCTTATGGTCAGTGAAGATCTGGAACTTCTCACCATACAGATAATGTCGCCATATCTTTAAAGCAAAAACAACTGTGGCCAACTCTAAATCATGCGTAGGGTAGTTGCGCTCATGGTCTCTAAGTTGACGTGAACCATATGCGACTACTCTACCATGTTGCATTAGCACACAACCTAAACCCTGACTGGAAGCATCACTGTATACAACGAAGCCTCCAGATCCACTCGGAATGGTTAGGATTGGTGCTGTAGTTAATCTTTACTTGAGCTCCTGAAAACACTGCTCACACTGACTTGACCATTCAAACGGTACTCATTTGCGTGTAAGCTTAGTCAACGGAGCTGCAATCCGAGAAAAACTTTCCACAAACCTCCGATAGTACCCCGCCAATCCTAGAAAACTCCGAATCTCAATCACTGTTTTCAGTCTCTCCCATTGGAGTACTGCCTCAACCTTGGACGGATCAACTAACACCCCGTCCTTAGATACTATATGGCCAAGAAAAGCTATCCGATCCAACCAAAATTCACACTTACTAAGCTTTCCATAAAGTTGCTTATCTCGGAGAGTCTGGAGCACAATCCTCAGATGCTGCTCGTGCTCCTCCCGAGACTTAGAATATACTAGAATATCATCTATAAAAACAAACACAAATTTATCTAGACACTCCCGAAACACATCATTCATCAAATTCATAAATGCGGCAGGGGCATTAGTCAAACCGAAAGGCATCACCAGAAACTCGAAATGGCCATATCGGGTTCTAAAGGCCGTCTTCGGTACATCTTCCTTCCTAATTCTCAACTGATGATAGCCTGATCTCAAATCAATCTTAGAAAACACCGAAGCCCCTTTCAGTTGATCAAACAAATTATCTATTCTTGGCAGGGGACATTTATTCTTAATTGTAGCCTTATTTAGTAACCTATAGTCGATGCATAACCGGAGACTACCATCTTTCTTTCTCACAAATAATACCGGAGCACCCCATGGAGACACACTTGGTCTAATAAAACCCTTATCCAGCAACTCTTGCAACTGTTTCTTTAATTCTTCTAATTTAACTAGTGCCATCCGATAGGGAGGTTTAGAGATAGGCTGGGTATCCGGCACTAAATCAATAGTGAACTCCAGCTCTCTCTCTATTGGTAATCCTGGTAACTCATCCGGAAACACATCTGAAAACTCACATACCACTGGTATATCTGATATATGTGGAGATTCCCGACTCGTATCGGAGATAAAGGCAATATAACCTTCACACAAATAAATTTATTTGAAATTTCAAACATATAAACATTATAAAACTCCATTGAACACAACATCATAGATTTTATTTCTTAGTAGCAAAACATACATCAAATTTGTCAAGTAAAGAGAAAGTTATGGTCTTAGTGTAGTAATCTAAACTTGCACGATTGGTTTCTAACCAATCCATGTCTAAGATTACATCGAAACTATGCATATTTAACAAAACTAGATCTGCTAACATTACTCTATCTCTAACCTTTATTTCACAATTTCTACACACCATATCTGTCATTTGAGAATCATTCATGGGTGTGCAAATATGCAATATATGACTTAGAGGTTCAGGTTCTAAATGGAGATTGTGTGCAAACCATGGTGATATAAATGAATGCGTGGACCCTGGGTCAAATAAAACATGCGCCTCATGCTTACAGACAAGAAGATTACCTCTTATAGTTGCAGAGGAATTATCGGCAGTCTCCCTGTCTAAAGCAAATACACGCCCCTGAGTAACAGTCTTCTTACCTTTCTCAATTCCTGTAGCTCGTTTCTGTGGGGCCTGTCTCTGTGGAGCCCGTGTCTCTGGCTGTTGTCGTAATGGCTCTGGAGGCTGTGGGGTCTTATCTTGCATTTGTGGGCAATCCCTGATCAAATGACCTTTTTCCCCACACTTAAAACAATTTCTTGTGACCCAATGGCATGGCCCACCATGTGGCTTACCACAATCTCTGCACCGTTTTAAAACCTTTTGGGAGCCTCTGTTGATCTCTACTGTATCAGTAGGAGTCTTGGGCTTGCCAGTCCTTGCTCGAGACTCATCTATCCTTAACCTCTTAAATGAACTCCACCTTTGTTCTGTTCGGAAACTATCTGTCCTCTTATCTTTACCCTTACTCTTACTTCTGAACCCATACTGTGCTTGTGTAACATCGAGACCCCTCTCTATATCCTGAGCTCGTCCAAGAGCATTTTGAAACTCAGTAATACGAAACCCTAATAATCTGTCCCGGATAGCGGGTCTCAGTCCTGACAAAAATCTCTCGGTACGTCGCTCCTGATCTCTGACTGTCTCGGGGTCATATCTCATCAGCATCGTAAATTGGTTCTCATACTCATCAACCGACATACTGCCTTGTACTAAATTCAAAAATTTGTCTGCATTTTCTTCTGGGCAGTACGGGGAACATATTGTGTCCTAAAGACTGACAGAAAAGTATCCCAACTTATCACTGTATGTTGAGTAGTCAACTGCCTCTTAGTGGCTCTCCACCAATGTCCTGCCTGACCTTTCAACATATAAGAACCCATACTGACTTTCTCAGCATCTGTGCACCCCAAATAATCAAAAGCTAATTCCAATTCTAATAACCACTCCTCGGCCTTTATTGGATCCTTAATCCCCTTAAATTCTGGGGGATTCATCTTAAGAAAGTCCCGTAATCTGCCTGTATCTCTATCATCTCTAGGCGGTGGGACTGAAGGTTGAGGAGCAGAGGGTGCTGGAGGAACCTGTGGAGGAGGAGGTGGTGAAGTAGGTGTAGGCACTGTAGCACCTATAGCTGAGGTATTCGCTCCGAAATGTTGAGTAAACATAGCAGCGATGCTGTCAAACCCCTCTTTCATACTGTGTTCGAGCCTGTTTATTCTAGCATTTGGGCTCTCTGGTTGGGGAGTAGGTGATAGAGGTGGCTGAGCCTGCCTCCGGGAGCGACCTCGTCTCCCACTCATAGTGCGTGATCAAATACCTACGCATAAACCTTGTGTTTTAATCAAAACTTTAACAGATATACTCAATTTTATAACCAAACAAGCACAGATACTTGGGATGTAATCTTATCCTAACTATCGACACTGACAGTACTGGACAACCTTTGCTCTGATACCAAGAAAGACTGTCACACCCCGGAAACGTAAAAGTTTTGGGCTAAATTTTTTTTCTTTTTTTTATATATACATTTAATCTCAGTTTCTTACTTGGGTTGCATTCCTGCCAGCATCTCATCACACTTTTCCAATCACAGAGATATCATAATATTTTCATTCACATTATATTGACTTATTTCTCAAAGTAACGTTTACATTCATACTATATCGATTACATCCCATATGTATTATTATATACAAATATCTGTGCCATACAGGATGTCTGGTATCAAAATATGAGTATACCTTACGTGAGTACAAAAATGGCCGGAAGAGAGACGTATCCCTCAGCCTACGTCATATGCGCAACAGGCAAAGAGATGATCACTGCAAATAATCTGGTAGAGTAGGGGGTGAGCTTTTTGGAAAGCCTCGTAAGAAATGCATTTAAAATAATCATAGCATCGATATATGCAAAAACAATTGTCATAATAATGCATTTCATACTTTAAAACATTGTATGAATTCTTTAATACATATATATCAAAATTCATACTTGATCAAACATGCATCTTACTTTAAAAATTTTAATATCAAAAGAAATAAAACATATCATACAATTCTTGGAGACTAGGCAGAATCATATAGCCAGTATGCGGTCATGACACTTCTTCCTCCGAAGAGGGAGCGGAATACCTATGGCCATGGTATGGGCTGTAGACCTGATCAGAGTCGTACAGCGAACATACACCACGAAGGACCAACATACCCACAAAGGATGGAAACATACACAATGTGGGCGAGGGCATGCACGACGTGGCTAAACTTATGCCACAATGTGGCAAGCATGACAGGCAATAACATAAACTATAGGAAGGCCTTAGTCTCAAAACTTACTTACTTATGTAACATCTTAATTCATACAATTGATATAAAATAGTAAGGACCAGACGTGCCAGGATCTAAGTTAGCCTGGGGTTTGCCACTCCGATACCGTTTCGAAAAAATATATTTATTTCATGTCATACTTAAAACATTATGGAAAAATATGCATAGCAATTATAAGGTTCGTTTAGCTAATTATCAAAAGATTATGGAAATTAATTTCGGAATAAAATTCATGCTTCAAACATTTCTTTAAAATTTGCGATGAAAGTAAGGGACACCATCACAACTTTAAATTACATCCCTTACCTTAGTACACTGTAGAGCAATGCCTTATGTTGCACTCATGTGCTTCCTATCTCTCCAAATTATAAATTGCAAGGTAACAGTTTTACTGTAATTAATTTTCAGTATAACTTATAAAAATTTCCTTTGCTTATCTAGCTCCTATTTATCTTATTATTATTTATAATATTAACATTTCCTATGATTTTCTCATAGGTAAATATTTTATTTGCTTTTCCTTTTCTATTTTTGGCATCCTTAGCCTTTTTACTAAGTCAACATTTCCACCAAAGATTTCATGGCCGAATGTCCTTCTTAGATGACTAAGCTTATTTAGCTTATGTCTTATATTTTCTTCCATGTTATATTTATATATATATATATATATATTTTCATGTATATTTCCAGCCATTATTTCCAACCAATTTCTCTCATTTTCTGCTCTAAAACATGTCATTCCTTTTAGTCTATTATTGTGGCCGAATGACCTTGGTTAAATGTAGATGTTTTCTCCACTTAATATATACATATATATATTTATATATCACTTATTATTCATGTAGGTCAACTTAACCTCTATTTGTTCTTTTCTTTTCCTCCATTTTTCTACTACATATATCCAAACCGAGAGCTTCCTTTTGCTTTTCATTTTCCTGCTACATGCTGTCCAAACCGACAGCATACTTCCTTCTTTTCTGTTTTGCATTTATGTTGGCTTTCTTTCTTTCTTCTTGTCTCTATATTATGGCCATACCTAGTACATCCTAGGCTACCATGATATTCTACCATTCACACATAAAAGTCAGCCATGCTAGCTTTTTCTCCTCTCTTTTATTTTGCATAACCGATTGTCTTTATTATTCTTTGTCTTCTCTCCCACGTACAACACTTCTTTATCATCTATTCTTGCTTTTCTTGATCATTATGGCACTACCCTATATGTTATAATTTTAGGCTATTAAAAGTCAACAAAATCAACTCAATCACCCATATTTTTTTTTATCTCTCTCGGCTGCACCGTCAGCCATATTCTTCATTTCTATTTTCGGTTGTACAAGCCTAATTTTATGTTCTTTCTTCCAGCCCTTTTTGTTGACTAAGATCACCTCTTTTCTTTTCTTATTCTCCCCCTTAGCTCACCTAATCGCATTTACAATTAACCTCCTTTAAAACCTTCTTCATCCATACTTTATTTACTGCTTCCCTGCTGTCCAAACTGACAGCTTCCTCCTTTGTATATTTTTCTTGACTGGTTTTCTCATCTTCACGTACATCATCATTTACATCATCTTATTTTCATTCTAAACCCTCCTAACTGAGCTAGGGTTTTCATTCTATATATCTTTACTTCAAACAAGGCTGTAACTAACATATTCTTGATCATTACATGCAAAAATCAAAGGACAAGAATCTTAAAAACTGAGTTGGACATTACCTGTATAAAGGAACAAATCTGTCCATGTGAATCCCTTGCTGTTTTGAAGGTTTTTATGCTAGCTTCTTTGAGGTTTTGGAAGCTTAATATCCAAGGTTTATTTTTCTTCAAAGGCTTAGTTTATTTACTAAAGGTTAGGAGTGATTCTACTATGCATAAAAGGCTACATGATTGTAAGAGAACAAAGCAAGCTTTCGGTGATGATAATGGCTGGAGAGGAGTTTATGATGGAAGAATATAAAGCACAAGAAAAATATATTATTTGGACTTTTTTTGCCAGCTTCATTAAAACTCTTCTTTATTGTCTATATCTTTTCTTTTGTTTAATGCTTCTTCTTCTCCAACCGGCTACACTTCCTTTTCTTCATGCAGCCCACGTTTTTTGACTTCCTAGTTAAAGTCTTGCAATCTCATAATTTTTCTATCCTTTTCCTTGTTTTTGTTCCCTTCTTATCTTATTATTATTTGGTCTTCGGTGCAGCAAGAACAAACAAAATCCATGTTATATTTTTTTTTGTCAACTTAGGAAAAACGTGGGGAGACTTTCTCTTGTCTTTCTTTGTTAGCTATCCTTTATTCTTTTGTTTTCCTATTAGCCATTTACTCAACCGAACTTCACCTAGATAGCCAATAAATTCTCCTTTTTTTTCTTCATGTCGTCCCCTTACTTGACTTTCCAAGTCAAAATTTTTGCCAAACTATTTAATCTTCTTTTTATTCTATTCCTTTATGTAATATTTCCACACTTATATTTTTCATCTAGGATTAAAATTTTCTATGTGAGAAACACTATTCTTATATATTTAATTCCTCAAAATATTATCAATAATTTTTTTATTGATAATTTGTTCATATAAATGTACATCTACAGTATAAAATAATGAGTTCTCACAATGGAGAGTGGCGAGATTGATCGTGGTGTTGGGATCCGGAAGTACACCAACCTCACATGAACAGTCAACTCCTTTAGAGATTAAATAGTAGGCAAGAGGCTGAGGGAAGACAATGGTGTGCACCTTGGCAGTGACAATCTTCACCCAGTCTTGAAGGATAAAGTGAAGGAGGTGTGGCTGAAGACCATCAGGTGAATGAATATAATGGAGCCAAAAACAATCAAGTTTCTGAAGGTGAGAATATCTTGTGCCAAGGGGTCGGAGATTCTAGGAGATTATGATATGTAGAAGTCGAGCGAAGACAGGAAGGTCACTTGCACGATTATTGGTAACGGGAAACTCTAAGGGGATGTCAACATTCTCATATATAGTACCGTCATCGGGAACTCTAAAGACAACAAGGAGGGATTGTGTGGTGATTTCAATGTGTTTGCCCATGACATAGGATCAAATTCCTATAACACGACATTCATCATTTGGATCCGTGATGGTTTCGGCATTGGAAAAAAAAGCCCGAATGATGTTTGGAGGAACCGGAGTGTTGATTTTGAGAAAGTTAATCCAATGAAATTCAGCGAATTTGGCCAAGTAAGGAAAATTAATTGATTTAAGGAAATCGAAATCAATTGGACGCCAATGCTTAATAGGCATATTGGCAAAGTTCGCTAGAAATCTTGTTTTCTCATTGGCATGGCGAAAGCAGCGGTTAAAGGTGGCCGGTATGGAGGAGGAAGAGAAGGAAGCACTGGTTTTGCGTTTTTGAGCAACATGCTTAACTTTAGGAGCCATATAGAGTGGAAAAATGCATGAAAGTTCGTTGAGGATTTTTACCGAACAGGTAGTGGGCACGATTTGCTGAACGAGGGATGAGGATATGGGAAAGATAAGAGCTAGCCAACAGCAGAGAGCCACAACCCAAGATGCATGGAACAAGTATGACAGTGAAATATGGATGAACAACTACAAATAGACTAAGTATAAATCCTAGAGAAGAGACAAGTGCCAATAAATGGAAAACCTAGATGGAAAGGAAATTGATGTAAAATATGCAAATGGGTAGACAAGATATGATGAAACAAACTAGAAATGCAAGAAAAATTTAATGAAAAATGGGAGAAAAACTTACAATTGCAATGTTAGGTGAATAGTAACCATGGTGTGGAAGAAGAAAGAAGAGAAGAAAAGATGAAGTTTTGTGAGGAAATGAGGAGGGGAAATGAAAAAGATGATGAAATGAGGAAGATTGGTGAAGGAATGAAGCGATTTGGTGAAGAAATGAGTGAGATCTAGAAGAATTGGGTGAGAGGAAATGGTGGAAGGGAGTGAGAAGTGAAGAGGAAGGTGAATAGTGAGATAGGAGTGGGGGGCCGACGTTTAAAATGGCCCATGAAAAGCAATCTATCCCGAGGGGATCGATCCCCTCTAGGAAGGGATCGATCCCTTCCAGGCAGAATGCTTCCAAGGCTTTTCTTCACCGATTTTTGATGCTATGGGATCGATCCCATGGTGAAAGGGATCGATCCCTCGTAGCAGAAACCCAGATTTTTGGCCTGATAGACTTGGAAATCAATCCTATTTTGGAAGAAATGTCTCCTCAGTTACTTGCCTCATTTGTAATGCATAAAAATGATTTGAAAACAATGGAAGTTATGCATTTTTATTATTTTAAAAACAAAATCTGGTTATTGCCACTTGGGATGCATGAGACGTGAGTGGAAAACTGCAGAAAAAATGCAGAAAAGTGCAAAAAAGTGCAGAAAATTGCATGAGTGTGAGGAAACAATAGGTGATCATGGCTGTGATAGTGTCTTAACCATTGGAAATGGGTTTTGGCTAATGAAGAGAGTTTAACATGATCAAAACACACAAAATTCATCAATTCAATCTCAAAAAGCTAAGAACATGAACAGTAACATGGTAAGTTAAGGTCATGAATTGCAAGTGGTAATTATATTCTTCAAATTTCTATCTTGCAATTAGCACAAACCAACTTAAGCCATTTATTCAACATCAAATCAATTCAAGGAGCATTCATAATACCTAATTCACCTCTAAGAATGCAAAATCTCTCCTTGTCCAAGGGTTTGGTGAAAATATCAGCTAATTGGTGCAATGTATCTACATACTCTAGAATAATGTCCCCTTTTTGCACATGATCTCGTATAAAATTATGTCTAATCTCAATGTGCTTGGTTCTAGAGTGTTGGATGGGATTTTTTGAAAGGTTGATAGCACTAATGTTGTCACACTTGATGGGAACTTGGTTCATTCAGCCTTCCATAGTCTCTCATTTGTTGTTTAATCCATAAAACTTGAGCACAGCAACTTCCAGAAGCTATATATTCAGCCTCGGTTGTGGATTGAGCTACGCTATTTTGTTTCTTAGAGAACCATGAAATAAGCCTACTTCCTAAGAATTGACATGTTCCCGATGTGCTTTTCCTATCCACTTTGCATCCACCAAAATCCACGTCGGAATAAGCATGAAGATCAAGTGTAGAATCTTTAGGATACCAAAGTCCTAAGGAAGAGGTGTCTTTAAGGTATCTAAGGATTCTTTTTACTGCTTGTAAGTGTGATCCTTTAGGAGATGACTGAAATCTAGCACACAAGCATACACTAAACATTATATCGGGTCTACTAGCAGTTAAGTATAGCAATGAACCAATCATAGACCTATATAGTTTAGTGTCTACACACTTTCCTCCTTCATCCTTATCAAGATTGATATTTGTGCTCATTGGTGTAGAGTAAGGTTTAGACTCATCCATTCCAAATCTTTTGAGCAAATCTTAAGTGTACTTAGCTTGATTTATGAAAATACCTTCTTTGCATTGTTTAACTTAAAGTCCTAGAAAGAAGGTTAACTCTCCCATCATACTCATTTCAAATTCACCTTGCATTAATTTTGAAAAATCTTTACACAATGACTCATTTGTAGATCCAAAAATGATATCATCCATATAAATTTGAACTACTAATAAGTCATGACCCTTAGATTGAATAAACAAGGTTGTGTCTACCTTTCTTCTTGTAAAACCTTTTTCGATTAAAAACTTTGAAAGTCTTTCATACCAAGCTCTAGGAGCTTGTTTTAATCCATATAAGGCTTTTGAAAGTTTGAAGACATGGTTAGGAAATTTTGGATTTTCAAAACCGGGAGGTTATTCAACATAAACCTCTTCATTTATGAAACCATTTAAAAAGGCACTCTTTACATCCATTTGATATAACTTAAAATCCTTATAGCATGCAAAAGCAAGTAGCATCCTAATGGCTTCTAATCTAGCTACTGGAGCATAGGTTTCATCATAGTCTATCCCTTCTTCTTGTCTATATCCTTGAGCCACTAACCTAGCCTTGTTTCTAATAATAATGTTATTTTCATCCATCTTATTCTTGAATATCCATTTGGTTCCAATGATGGGATAATCTTTAGGTCTTTCCACTAATGTCCACACTTTGCTTCTCTCAAATTGATTTAATTCCTCTTGCATGGCCATAATCCAATTTTCATCTTTTAAGGTTCATCCACATTCTTTGGCTCAAATTGTGACACAAAGGCTACATGTTGACATATGTTTCTATAGGTTGACCCAGTCCTAACTCCAATGGTTGGATCTCCAACAATATCATTATCTTTCACATATCCAAGTTCTCTAGGACACCTAGATTCTTTCTCAATTATTTCTTGTTCCATGAACTCTTCATTTTTGTTAATATTAAGATCTTCTAATTGTTCCCTAACATCCTTATCTTGAGATGGATCAACTATAGGTTCATCAAAGATCTCTACTTCATCATCAAGATTGGTTCCACTAGTGATATTTGATTCATCAAAGATTACATGTATTGATTCTTCTACTACAAGTGTTCTTTTATTGAAAACTCTATAAGCCTTAGAATTTAAAGAATAGCCAAGAAAAATTCCTTCATCACTTTTAGCATCAAATTTTCCTAGGTTATCTTTACCATTGTTCAAAACAAAACATTTACATCCAAATAGGTGAAAATAACTTATGTTAGGCCTTTTTCCTTTATAAAGCTCATAGGGAGTTTTCTTTAAAATAGGCCTTCCCATAGCTCTATTTATGACATAGCAAGAAGTATTTACTGCTTCAGCCCAAAAATATTTAGGTAAGTTATTTTCACAAAGCATGGTTCTAGCCATTTCTCCTAAGGTTCTATTTCTCCTTTCAACTACCCCATTTTGTTGGGGAGTTCTAGGAGCTGAAAAATTATGGCTAATGCCATTTTCATTGCAAAATGTATTAAAACCAAGATTTTCAAATTTTTTTCCATGGTCACTCCTAATACTCGAAATAGAGTAACCTTTTTCATTTTGAACAAGTTTTGAGAAAACAATGAATTTATCTAAAGCCTCATTTTTAACACTCAAAAAGAACACCCAAGTAAACCTAGTGTAATCATCAATTATCACAAATCCATAGTGTTTACCTCCTAAACTAGTTGTCCTAGTTAGTCCAAAGAGATCTAAGTGAAAAAGTTGAAGTGATCTAGAGGTAGTGACACACTTCTTAGGTTTAAATGAAATTCTTTTGTGTTTTCCTCTTACACATGCCTCACAAACTTTATCATTTTCAAATTGAAGCTTAGGTAATCCTACTACTAGATCTCTTTTGGCTAACTTAGACAAAACATGCATGCTAGCATGGCCTAGTCTTCATGCCATAACCAAGGTTCATCTTCTCTAGTGGCCATAAAGCATACATTTTTGCTATTAAGTTCATTTAAATCCACAATATAAATATTTCCTTGTCTATGTCCAATAAAGACAATTTGATTAGTTTTGGCATTAACAACATTGCAACACAAATCATCAAACACAACTTTAAATCCCTTATCACACAATTGACTAATACTAAGCAAATTATGCTTTAAGCCTCTAACATACAACACATTCTCAATAGTTGAGGAAGAGTTACCAATTGAGCTAATTCCTTCAATTTGTCCTTTGGAGTTGTCTCCAAATGTGACTTCTCCACCACTTTTATGCTTTAGGAGCTTGAATTGGCTCTTGTCACCCGTCATGTGTCTTGAGCATCCACTATCAAGGTACCAATGTTCCTTGGACTTAGCCTTGTAGCAATACTCTTCCTCCTACAAACACATCAAGCTTTCATCTTAGGTACCCAAATTTTCTTGGTCCTTAAGAGTTAGTACTTATAATTTAGATCCTTTAGGGATCCATTTCATCTTTAATGACTCATCACTTGAATTTAAAACATGTTTAGGTACCCAAATTTTGACAGCCATTTTTCCTCTAATCATGGTCTTCCTAGAGGTGCATGCTTGTGAAGAGTGTCCTAGTTTATTACATAATGTGCACAAAACAAATTTTCTATCTTTAACTAGGAAGTTTTTAAGATGAGTCTCTTTGTTAGATTTATATTATATGCCCTAACCTTTCTCTATCAAAGAATGCTCTTTGAGTCTCTAGCATTTGATCAAGTTTTTGTTGACCCATGTAAAATCTACAAAAGGAGTTTTGCAAATTAGTGTTCTTCTTATTTAATTCTTCGATTTCTAGATTAGCATTTTCTAATTTCTTCTCACATTCTAATTTAACATTCACAAGCATTTCATTTTCCTTTTTCAACTTAGAGATCATTTTCTTATATTTCAAATTCATGCATTCAAATTCATTGGCTAACTCATCAAATGCATCTTGCAATTCATCAAAAGTGTATTCATTAGTATCTAACAAGTTAGAAGTTACCTTCTCATCTTCAAAAGCCATGAAACAAAGGTTGGCTACTTCATCTTCCACATTCTCTTCATCGAAGCAGTCACTATCACTCCAAGTAGCCACCATTGCCTTCTTCTTTTGTTTCTTCTCATTTTGCTTTCTATACAAAAGACAATCAAATTTAATATGACCAGGTTTTTTGCATTCATAACAAATAATTTGGTCCTTTTCTTTCCTACTAGTTTCACCTCTATTTAACTCTCTCCTAGGGGGTCTCCTAGAGTTTCCACTAGCTCTCATCGTAATGAATTTATTGAATCTCTTGGCGAACATGGCCATTTCTAAATCCTCTTCATCACCACTTACATCATGATCATCTTTTAATTCGTCAATTGTGGTGGATTTTAGTGCTACTCCAACTTTCTTTGGGGGATCTTGATTTCTCTTAATTTTCATCTCATAAGTGAGTAAGGATCCCATAAGTTCACCTAATGAGAGTGTATGAGGGTCCTTGGATTCCTCAATAGCAGTGACTTTAGCTTCCCATGATTTAGGTAAGCTATTGAGAACCTTTTTCACCATCTCTACATTAGAGTATGTCTTCCCTAAAGCTTTAAGACCATTTATTATGTCCATAAACCTAGTAAACATGTCACTAATTGACTCATCATTCTTTATTCTAAATAGTTCATAGTCTTGAGTGAGCATGCCTACTTTTGTTTCTTTGACTTGTGTGGTTCCATCATGTGTGATAGCTAGTTTATCCCAAACTTGTTTAGCATTCTCACATTGTGAAACTCGATTATATTCATTTGGTCCTAATGCACAAAATAGTGTGTGCATTGCTTTAGCATTAAGTTATGCCATTCTAATGTCATTAGTATCCCACTCATCTTCTTTCTTAGGCACATCTGACCCATCTACTTTCTTAATAGGGATAAGGGGACCTTTAACAATAATTCTCCATACTTCATAATCATTGGCTTGAATAAATAGCATCATTCTAGTCTTCCAATAAGCATAGTTTTCACCATTAAAGAGTGGAGGTCTAACCGTAGAGTGTCCCTCTCCTACCAAAGGTGTAGAGAAACTAGTTTGAGCCATTAGTGATCGTTTTACTCGATAGATGTTAGTCTAACTTAATCTCGAGCCCAAGCTCTGATACCAATTGTTGGCTCTACCGAGAAGGGGGTGAATCGGTTTTTCTAGTTATTTCTAATTTTCCTAACTCTTAATGCACAATTAAAACTAAATAAACAATAATGAAAAAAAATAAGTGCAGTAAAAAGAGTAAGGGAAAGAGAAGCAAACACAAGTTTATAGAGGTTCGGCCAATCTCTTGCCTACGTCCTCTCTCCTTAAACCCCTTGTCAAGGTTTTGATTCAGCTCTTCCTTGTGAATCCTTACAAACCACTTGAAGGTGTGGCAAGAGCTCTTACAATTTTTCTTGAGACTTTAGAAATCTCCTTCTAAGCCTCTACCCTTGTATTACTACCCACACTCTACAATATCAGACCTTACAAGGATAGCTCACCCCTTTGTATATCAGAATTTTCAGTGAATGGGTGAAGAACAACAAAGAATCTCACAAATGGAGTTACACAATGAAGATTTTCATATTTGATTTTCTTTCTTGAAGCTTGAAGATTTTTGAGTGCTTGTTCTACCTCCAAACTTCATAAATGCCTCTATTTATAGTCCACCAAACGATTGGAACGGTTGGTGAAGCAGTTAATGCAAATCTTCCCGTTGAAACCCTCAAAAACTAGCCGTTGGAGTCAGATTTCAAGCGAAGGGATCGATCCCTTTTCTGGGGGGATCGATCCCTTTTCTCCTGAATGCATTCCTAGCCTTTTCTGGCCTCTTCCAAGTAATCTACCATTTAGGGATCGATCCCTTTTCTCAAGAATTCCTTCCTGCACCTATTTTGCTGCAAATTGATACACATTGATGGCTTTTGTGATTCTAAGTCAGTTCAAAACCTTCTAACACTTTCCTAAGAATATTTACTGACTTTTTCAATTGAGATCACAATCTAAAAACTTTGTTTAAAATATTTTCTATTATTGAGTTCATTTAAAGTAAATTTACTTTTGTAGAAAAATCATTTTTAAGTTTACTTGAGTTTTGTCATTTCAAAATACTTGTCAATTTAAAGCTAACATGAGTTTTAAATGAGAATGATGAGAATTTAACTAATATTCTTTTCAAAGAATATATGAATATTAGTTACTTTATTTAAATGCTTTATTTTATAAAAGCATTATTTTGAAAAGAATATGAGAATGTTATGGAATAAAAAGGTAAAAAGGATTAAAATTCCAAACGAAAAGGAAATTATTCTCTACAGTTGCTTCTAGGTTCCGGGACAAGATAGGTATTTCAAAATACCTACCTTACTCCATCCGAATCCCTAACCGACTGTAGTATCCTTCCTACATGCGAGCTTAGAGCCCCATAGGAAAAATGAAAAAGATTTTTAGCATATAGGAAGCTGAATATCAAGTATGCATATAATTCCCTTACTGAGCTGTGGTTTGCTCACCCCTTAATTTTAACATTTCAGGTTTTCGAAGATTGAGATTCTAACACTTAAAGGATTTCGGCTTTGCATTTGGGGACGATGCAACAGCTCGACTTATGACATGAGGTATGATCATTTATTTTTCGTATTTAGACATTTTCACAGTACTATTTTCTTATGAAGTAAGATAGGGGATGTATTTCATATTATAATTTAATATGAAATTGTTAATATGTAAAAGAAAAGTAAAGTATCGCAGACAGCCCAACCATATAAGATGTATAGAATAAGGTGAAAAATAGGGTCACGGGCTGTGACAGCCAATTCCTTCAATTTTTCCTTTAGAGTTATCCCCAAAAGTGACCTCTCCACCACTTTTAGGCTTTAGGATCTTGAATTGGCTCTTGTCATCGGTCATGTACCTTGAACATCCACTATCAAGGTACCAATGTTCCTTTGATTTAGCCTTGAAGCAATGCTTGTAACGATCCGAATATACAGTAATATCACATATTTACATAATCACATTGATGGTTAGGCTGTTTGCAATGCCTTTATTGTGAGAACTGATTATATGCTATTGTACATGTGAAATTGATCAATTATTAATCTAATTTTAGAATATTTTGTAAAATTTAAGAAAATAGTAATGTAAGCTCCACTTGGAATTTCGAGCCCAACCGTACATATGATTAAGGAAACAGCGTATGGATGATATAATAATAATATTATGGAAATATGGAGGCTAAAATACCCTATTTACATTGTTTTGTGAAATATGGCAAACAAATTGAAAAATGACGGATACGTCTCGAGGGTATTTTCGTAAATTGTACCCAAACTAAAATGAATTGGGATGAAGTAAAAATATCATGATATTCTACATGAAAAGTACTTTAACATGGTGTTAATAGATTTTTTGAAACGATCACAAAAGCAGAAAAATTCGTTGGTGGGTCGTAGGGGTAAAATCATAATTTCTCACTATCCTACACTGTGCGTCAACGAAACCATTTCCAATCATCAAGATACATGTAATATGACCATTTGGTACTAGAATCCAAAAATTTGGAGTGCGTTTACATGGTTTTTACACCAGCAGAAACATAAGGGCAAAATTTTCCAAAATTTCATAACCAATGGCATTTTGGTAATTTTGCCCATTTGAAGAATTCTCCACACACTCATTTCTGCTGAGAGCTTCATTATCTTCCCTCTTAGCCTCCCACGCCATCTTCAATTGAAAGAAGAAAGAAAATTTTCCAAGCTTCTTAACTACTAATCTACTTAGCATTTCAACACAATTTCTATACCAAATTTGATCTCCTTTCTCTCCTTTACAATCCTACACCAATATCTCATCCTATAAGACACTATACAAGGAGAAACAACTCCCCAAAGTTTTGGACAAGCTTGGTAAGGTCACCATTCCTTGTGTTTTTCTTGAATCCAATGACAAGAAATCATCCATCTAAGCATGCTTAACATGTCTATAGCCATGGTTTTAATTAAAGATTGAAAAATAAAAATTTGTGATTGATGAAGCATTCGGCCATGCATGGTGTCTTGGGGTTTCATTGTGTTTCAAGCTTGAAAATGGTGCCAAATTAGTTGTTAAGCATGGTAGAATAATTTAGCAAAACTAGATTGATGAAAATCAACCAAGAATGGCTATAAGGAGTTTCGACCAAGGTGAAGGGGAGTGTGATTCATGGCTGTTTTGATGAATTAAGGGTAGATTTAGACTCTAGGAATTACGAGGAGTCTTATGGTATGCTTGGATTTAAAATCCGACGCAAAACAAAGAAGTTAAGTTATACTACCGATAAAAATTATACTGTAAAAATATTGGTAGTGTCTAATGTGGCTACATTTTGATATGAAATATAGCTTAAAAATAAGTATTTAATAAGCTAATAATTTTGGTAAATTAATTGCAGCCCGAGAGTTATGGTATTCATGTGGTGTTATCGAGAAGCGCATATACCTCAGACAGGTAAGGGACGCGTGTGTGATTTGTAGGGATATCCCGAATGTATATTTTCATACTATCAATTTTATATGAAATTATTTTGAAAGTGAATTGCTACGAATGTGGTGAAAATGTGGCGGTTTTGGTTGGTTGAACTATGTTTGCAATTGCAGGGGGCTAACGTGATAGCAGCTGTTATGTTGCTGGCATTTATTAAAAATATTTCTAAAAATGCCATATGATATTTTAATGCATTATGAAATATGTTCCTAGCCTCAAGAGTGAAATATTTATTATTTTTCATAAATTGTGAATTTACCGAAAAACATTTATCAAATATTCGTGCTACCAATTTCAGTAAAAGTTAAATTACCGAAAATTCATCCCAAGTGTTTTATAGTGGAATATGTGATTTGTAAAGTGAAAAGTAGAAAGGTGACTATTTTATAATTAATTTTCCATAAATATTCATCATATGCTTTAATAAAACCTTTATGGACTAACTAAAAATTTTACTCATTTTACTGATTTTCATAAAGGTAATATTATCGTGTGAATATTGTTTTGAGACTAAAATGTTTCTACATGTGTTCTATAGTGAGAAATGTGTTTGGTGGAGTTACTATTAATTTTGGAAAATAAATATTTCTATTTTTCATAAAGTATGAAACTACCGGAAATGATTTCTGGTAACCTTGAAATTGAAAGTTTTGGAAAGAAAGCATGGAACCACCTGTGTATGTGTTCTACGATGAAATGGAATATTTACAAGATTTTATTACTACAATGTAAATATTTTATAACAATGTTTTCACCGTATGAGACACTGATTTATACCTTTATGGATTTCTGAATGACATTATCTAATTTATTAAATTCCATAAAAGTGAAGAGATTTCTTATACACTATTTTGAGACTGATAGGCCCTGTATCATGCTCACGTATCACGTGTTTCATTTGTTACTGTATCATGTGTGAAGCTGTTGACATTGAGCCTGTCTTCAACGTCCTTGTTGACACCTGCTCAGTGTACGACCGAGGACATTTATAGACTATAGCCATAGATCTCACGTGTTTGTTATTACTACTCCCTACGGGGATTATAGCATGATATTATAAGGGTGTTGCCTGGTCTTCACTATTATTCCACGTGTTATTACTGATTTTAGTGATAATTATTGAAATGTACGGTTTACTATTTTTTTTTATCACTGAATTGGTAAAATATTTGAACAGTTATTTTACTGTTACACTTGTGAAAGTGATGATTTCAATAGTGGAAATCAAATTGTTTTCATGTGTGGAATTATAGGATTTAAATGAGTTATTTTACTCAAAATGTGAAATATTTATATGCAGTGAATATTTACATAAATTTTACATTAAATTAAATTTTTACTCCCTATAGTCGCTCTAGGTTTCCGGGACAAGACAAGTATTCTAAAATACCTTTCATGCTCTATCTGGATTCCTTGGCCGACTATAGTATCCTTCTTTTTGGTGCGCCTAGCATACCGATAGGAAATTGAAAGATTTTACTGCATATAGTTTTTGTGATATCAAAATTGCATACAACTCTCTTACTGAGTCGTGGTTTGCTCACCCCTTTATTTTCATCTCTCCAAAATATCTTTAGTGACCAGGAAATATATCATCTGAGGATTATCGGCTGCATATTGAGTACCCAAGGCATCTTGTTTAAATCCTGGAGGTATATTTTTTTCTTTTATATATTCGACTTACTTTTACAGTACTACAGTGTTGTATTAATCAGGGGATGTATATGATTGATATAAATACTATTTTGTAAATATGTTATTTATGTAAATTAAAGTAATTTACAGTATTTATTAATTATTGTTGCTTTAAAAGTGAGAAATAAAGGCATCACAGACAGTCCAACCAGTACACATGTATGAAAAAGTGTGAAAAAGTGTAAAATACTGTATATTCGGACTATGACTTTTATTCCCACAAATACACTTATCACCATATTTAATAAAAATATATTTATTTAATTTATCAATTACGAATATTCACATAACTATAATTAAATCATTATTTACATCCCTTGTCTATCATTACAATATAGTGGTATTGTACAAACAGCCTGAACATATAAAGAAAATAAGTATAGCTCCAAGATCCACAAAATGCTACCTCGGGGTAACTAATATGCAGCCGATATCCTCGGATGGTATATCACGCTATCATTGAAAGAAATCTGTACAGGTGGAAAAATAAGGGGTGAGCAAAATGTGCTTAGTAAAGGAATTTATGCAGAAATTGATATTATGAAATTCTATATGTACAAAACGTTTATTTTTCCTAACAATACACTAGGCACAATAAGGGAAGGATATTATAGTTGGCTAGGGATCCGAATGGAGTATAAGGTATTTTAGAATACCTGTCGTGTCCCGAAACCTAGAAGCGACTATAGGAAGTAGGCATTTATAATGAAATAAAATATTTTTAATAGTATTTCATAAATGAATTTCAAATAAATATTTATTTGATTGATTCCTAAAATTAAAGTATTTATATAATAACCTTAAACTCATATTAAATCACAAATAAAATATTTAGTTAAGAAATCTTAAAATCACATTTAAACACATTTCACATATATCAATAAAAGTTCCATAAATAGGATTGTACACAGTCTAGAATAGTAAGCCGTTTAGAAATAATAACACATTACATAGAAAACACATCGATAAACACTTATGATTTGGTAACACAATTCAGTAAAACGATTTAATATCACAGAAAAATGGTGGAGACCAGGCATCACCCAAGATATATCATGCTAAAATCCCTATAGGGTAAAATGATAATCACATGAGACATATGGCCATAGTTTATAAATGTCCTCAGTCATACACTGATCAGGTGTCAACCGGGATGCTGAAGATAGGATCAGTATCAACAGCTTCACACATATAACACACATTAACACATGAGAATGATACGAGGCCTATCAGTCTCAAAACGGAATAAAAATGATATTAGACCTTTATGGATTTTATTAAAATAAATCAAGTTTCCATATTTATCCATAAAGGAATATAATTTCACATAATACACAATTTTATAAAACAGTTTGTAAAATATTCACATTTCAATAATAATTTTCATAAACACTTTATTTCACTGTAAAACACATTTAAGAACACATCGATAACTTTATTTCTATAAAATTCCTTTTCATGAATATTTAAATATTGTTTTTTGATAAATTCACATTTTATGAAAAATATTAAATAATAATTTCCAAGGCTAGAAATCACACAATGTAACAATCCAAATGTACATTATAACACACATTTTACACACAATTTACGGTTTGGATAGCTGTGATGCCTTTATTACACAATCACAATTAATAGTAATAAGATTATAAAATATAATTTTCATTTAATTCATAATTTAATCTCATTTACAGAACAGTGTTTCTTCAATATTTACATCCCCTGAATAACATTTACTATAAAGTAGTACCGTATTCAGATGTCTGAATATATAAGAGAAGTGCTGTACCTTCAGAATTCATAGTTCTTTGCCTCACTGTGCTTAAACGCAACTGTACTTATCCAAAGAATATCTCAATTAATCCTTGCAGTTAATCTGGTGAGTGGAAAAATATAAGGGGTGAGCGAAACGTGCTCAGTAAAGGAGTCATATGCAAGATTGATATAACGAAATCTATATGTTCGAAAACATTTGTTTTCCTAACAGTTCACTAGGCACAGTAATTAGAAGGATACTATAGTCGGCCAGGCAACCGGATGGAGAATGGAAGGTATTTTGAAATACCTGTCTTGTCCCGGAAACCCAAAAGTGACTATAAGGAGTAATTATTAAATCATTTATATAAAATAATTTAACTAACTTATCATTGACTAAATGGTAATAAAACCATTTTAGAAAACACTTCAGTAAACACTTTAAACACATGACAGTAATAGTGGTAGAGACAGTATAGTAATTACTTTTAGTGAACAATAATAACAGTACAGTGAAAATGTGAAAAAACAGTGGAAATAGGATTTAACATAGTAAACACTTCGATAAAACAGTAAGTAATCAGTTCAGTGAATAGTTTTACTTAAACAATTTATTTGGGAAGCACATTTAGTTGTAACAGTTCAGTAAATCATAACACTTTCAGTAAACAGTAACCGTTCAATCCCAGTTCAGTAAACATCACAGTGAAGTGAATAGCTTCAATAAACCGTGATAAGTTTAGAGATAGTAAAAATGTTCATTTCAAAACATCAATAGTTCGGTAAATATTTTATGATCAGTAATAATTCCATAAACATTTTCGGTTCAGTAACAATAATAAATCCGTAATGGTTCAGTAAACAGTTAATAGTAAATCACTATTCAGTAAATAGTTAACAGTAAATCACAATTCAGTAAACAGTTAACAGTAGGTGGAGACTCGACACACCCTAGGTATATCATGCTATAATAATCCTCGAAGGGAAACAGTAACAGTATACAGTAAGATCTATGGCCATAGTCTATAAGTTGTCCTTAGAGTACACTTGCCAGGTGTCTCTGGGACTGTTGATGACTTGGCAAGTCAATAAGCCACAGTAATAGTAACAGTACAGTAAACAGTGAGCATGATATAGGGCCTAACAGTCTCAAAATATTTTATAAATAGTGGAAATACCTTTAAGGAAATTACATAAATATCATTAAAATTATTAAAATTCCAAAAAGGCATTTAAATTCACAATTAACAGTATAGTAAAAACAGTTAATAAAATATTCATGCTTCAGTGAGAAATTTTATAAACGTTCTAATTTACTGTAAAATATTTTAAAAAACGTATTAATAATCTCACTTTGATAAAATTCAATTACATGAATATTTAATTGTAGATTTTCGGTAAAATACTAATTTATGGAAAATATTGGAAATAAATTCCAAATTATACAATTCACTCAATTTATGCACATAAAATATTTCATGATATTTTAGAAAATTTTGGAGGAAATTTGGTCAACATAACTTGTCACAATCCAAATATATAGTATTTTACACTTTTTCACACTTTTTCATACACGTGTACTGGTTGGGCTATCTGTGATGCCTTTATTTCTCACTTTTAAGGCAACAGTAATTAATAAATACTATAAATTACTTTAATTTACATAAATAACATATTTACAAAATAATATTTATATCAATCATATGCATCTCCTGTTTAATACAACACCGTAGTACTGTAAAGGTAAGTCTAAATATATAAAAGAAAATAAATATACCTCCAGGATTTAAACAAGCTACCTCGGGTACTCAATATGCAGCCGATAATCCTCGGATGATATATTTCCTGGTCACTGAAGATACTTTAGAGAGATGAAAATAAAGGGGTGAGCAAACCACGGCTCAGTAAGAGAGTTGTATGCAATTTTGATATCACGAAAACTATATGCAGTAAAATCCTTTAATTTCCTATCGGTATGCTAGGCACACTAAAAGGAAGGATACTATAGTCGGCTAGGTAATCCAGATAAAGCATGGAAGGTATTTTGGAATACCTGTCTTGTCTTGAAACCCAGAGCGACTATAAGGAGTAAAATTTAATTTAAGGTTCGTTTGGTTCACGTATTTCATTTTCCCGAAAATATTTTTCACATTTTTCAGTGTTTGGTACGTGTAAAACATTTTCAGTCAATGAAAAATGAAATTCAGTCAATAGAAAATCTTTAAGGATTTTGGAAAATTGTCTTCCCATTTTCAAAAAGGGAATATAATTTCCAAACCTACGCTATTTTTAAGAAAAAAGCTCTCACTAAAACTCAACCTAATCTATATTGGATTAAAACAACAAATAACAGAAAATATTTTTTAGTATATCAACCAAACAACAGAAAATATTAGTTTTTCCAGAAAATCAAATTTTCAAAAATCATTTTACAGAAATCATTTTCTGAAAGTCATTTTACGCGAACCAAACGGAGCCTTAATGTAAAATTTATGTAAATATTCACTACATATAAATATTTCACATTTCGAGTAAAATAACTCATTTAAATCCTATAATTCTACACTTGAAAACAATTTGATTTCCACTATTGAAATCATCACTTTCACATGTGTAACAGTAAAATAACTGTTCAAATATTTCACCAATTCAGTGATAAAAACACCATAGTAAACTGTACATTTCAATAATTATCACCAAAATCAGTAATAACATATGGAGTAATAGTGGAGACCAGGCAACACTCTGATAATATCATGCTATAATCCCCATAGGGAGCAGTAATAATAAACACGTGAGATCAATGGCAATAGTCTATAAATGTTCTTGGTCGTACACTGAGCAGGTGTCAACCGGGACGCTGAAGACAAACTCCATGTCAACAGCTTCACACATGATACAGTAACACATGAAACACGTGACACGTGAGCATGATACGGGGCCTATCAGTCTCAAAACAGTGTATAAGAAATCTCATCACCTTTATGGAATTTAATAAATTAGATAATGTCATTCAGAAATGTGATAACTGTAAATTTTTCCATTTATTGGAAATTAGAAATATTGAAAATAAATATTAGAGAAATTAAATAAGAGGAAATAAATAAAATTTGCGAGAAACGGGATATTGGTGAAAATCCCGAGAAATGAGGAAGGGATGAATAAGGAAATTCGTGTGAAGGAAATTAAATGGAATTAAAAATAAAGTCGGAGTTATGAAAAATAAGGAAAGGAGGAATTAAAATTGGATTAATGGAAATCCAAAATTTATAAAATAAAAGTGCGTATATTATATATTTATATAATTAAATTATATAAATATATTTACACATGTTTTTATATAAATACATATGTATGTATATGAATATTAGTATATATTATAAAATGAAATATATACTATTTTGTCTTAAATAAATACATGTGTATATTATAAAATGTATTTATATAATTATAAATATATATATGTACAGATATATATATATATGAAATATATATATTATTACTTTAAATAAAAGTATATGAATATAGAAGAAAAGTAAATGTGGTTTTATATTAAAGTTTAAATGTATAAATATTGTATTATACCATCTATATAATTTGTACATGTAAAGGTTATTTATTTTTAAAGTATATAATTATACATACATATATATACAAGATATATATATTTTGTAATATACAATATATATAATTTATGTTTATAATATATATTGTATATTGTATTTCATTAAAATGAAATAATATATGTATGATATATATAATATATATTATAAGTATAAAATATAAATGATAGTGTATAATATATAGTATGTATTATATTACTAAAAAGGGAAATAGAAATAACCTAAAAATAGAAATAAAAAGAAAAAAAAATAGAAAAGAAAGGAGGATCGGGGCAGGAATCCCGATCCCCCCCAGGTGAGACCGTCGATGGCGGAGATGCCACCGCCGGCGAGAGGGAAAAAGGAAAGCGAGACGCCACCGGCCAGAGAGAGGAAAGAAGCTGCCGGCGGCGTGAAGAAACGGAACGGGATCGACGGAAAACGAAGCAAAAGCCGGAGGAAAAGGAAAATGGCCGACGGCGTCGCCGACCGAATCGGTGACTGCCACTACCACCGAAGCTTCACCGAAGGAAGAGGAAGCCGATGGAAGCCACCGGAGACGCAATGGACGGCGGAGGAACGCCGGCGAAGAGGAAGAAGAAACCGAGGCAAAACCGCCTCGATTCGCCGCCGTGCCGCCGATCCAGGGCAAACGGAAGGCACCGGCAAGTTCGTCGTGCAGCTGGCCAGCTGAGGGACGCCTGAACCGCAGGAGAACCGGCCGCAGGCGAGGAACCGGCGAGGAAAGGAGCTGGACCGGTCTGAACCGGTCTGACCGGGAAAGGAAGAAGAAAAAAGAAAAGAAAAAGAAAAGAAAAAGGAAAAAGAAAAAGAAAAAGAAAAAGAAAAAGAAAAGAAAGAAAGAAAAGAAAAAGAGGAAAAAGGAAGAAAAAGGAAGAAAAAGAGGAAAAAGGAGAATTTCGGGAATTCAGAAAATTCCCGGAAATTCGACAACCCGGACATTTACGAAAATTCGGTAAGAAATTCCCCGGAAATTTAAATTCAGAAAAATTAAATAAATTATGAAAAAAAAATTCTAAAAATTAGAATTTTAATTCTAGAAATTATTTTCAGCAATCGGGATAAGGAATCGGGAGAAATGGAGTGCGGGCGCGATCGATAAGCGGAATTCGCCGACCCGAAAAAAGGTAAGGGATGCATGTGCAGCACTGTAAGGATACTCAGTCTGCATATTTTAAATTGAAATATTTTATGCAAATATCTTATGGAAATTATTATGATGCATGATTTGCTGAAAATAATTTGGGAAGAAGTACTGGCTGAAAGATTTTAAATTGTATTTTTCCGTGTAGGAGGTTAGTAAATCGGCAGCCGTTATGCTGCCGAAAATTTTAGAAAAACTTTATAAAATCATATTAAATGATTTTATTTCCGAATTTCGATAGTAAATCACGAAACATGAGGAAATTTCTAAATTTCATAAAACATGAATATAATGAGATGGAACTTTAGAATATTCATGTATTCGAGAATGATGATAATGAAATCATCGAAAATTCTCGGAATAGATAAATTACACGAATTACGAGATAAAAGATGAAGTGAAATATAGTGAATATTTTTATGAATATTTTTATAAATATTCACTAAAGGATTTTAACCCTTATGGTTTTAAATTATGGAATTTTATATTTATATAAATTCCATATAAGTTTATCTTATGATGAAAATACGGTTTTGAGACTGGTTGGCATTCCTATCATGCTGATGCATGATATGTGACCTGTTTAGTCCCGGTCGACGCCTAAATCGGTGATCCACCGAGGACAATATAGGTTATGGGTATAGATTTGACCGGCGTATTCTCTTACCCTCCGAGGTTTACAGTATGATAAGATTGATGTCTATCTTAGACTCCATAAATGATTGGTGATATGTTAAAAAGGAAAGTATTTTACATAAGATGGAATATGCCAACCAGAAAATGTGATACATGATGGGTGACATATGAAAAGAACATGTTTTATATAATATGATAAGAGAATCAATTGAATTATAGCAATTTTTACAAAATGCTCATTTAGGTACTGATTATAGTACCGTGAGATGATTCTCATAAGACATGAGATACAAACATGTAATATGTTTTCAAAAAGGAAGAAATGATAATTCTAATATTCTTTCTATGGTCTTAAATGGAATATGAGATCATAAGTACTACATGAGATCTGATAAGACAGTGGAAAGTACATATGGCGTAAAGGCCAAATCGAGCAGAGACTCGATGACTTTACCGTGTGAGCCACCTCTAGAATCCTTTGGGAACTAAGTGCTGCACGTGTTCTGATGTGTTAGTAAAGGCCAAACCGAGCAGAGACTCGATGACTTTACCGTGTGAGCCACCTCTAGAATCCTTTGGGAACTAAGTGCTGCACGTGTTCTGATGTGTTAGTAAAGGCCAAACCGAGCAGAGACTCGATGACTTTACCTTGTGAGCCACCTCTAGAATCCTTTGGGAACTAAGTGCTGCACGTGTTCTGATGTGTTAGTAAAGGTCTAAATTCTGATGGGGATGCGACAAATGTCGAAGGATGAAATAGATCTTGTGCACATGACATATGATGTGTGTGATATAACGGATTTTGTTTATATATGCCACTCAAACATGTGCTACTTGAATGTTCGTCTCGTTCACACTTAATCATACTGATAAAAAGAATGATGCCTTGTGAACTTAAGAATGGAATAGACTTTAATAGCTTATTTTGCTTTTTAAAGGACGGTACTAATTAAGAGAGTACATTAAAACATGAAATGAATTTTAAAGAAATAAAATGATGATTTAACTAATATTCTTTTCAAGGATCATACGGATATTAATTATTCTATTTAAAGGCTTTATTTCGTAGAAGCATTATTTTGAAAAGAATATGAAAAAGGTTATGAAAGATTGAAAAGGAAAAGGATTTATTAATTCAAAACAAAAAGAAAAATTTTTCTCTACAGTTGCTTCTAGGTTCCGTAACAAGTATGGTATTCTAAATTACCTACCTTACTCCATTCGGATTCCTAGCCAACTGTAGTATCTTTCCTACATGCGAGCCTAGAGCCCATAGGAAAAATGAAAAAGATTTTCAGCATATAGGAAGCTGAGTATCAAGTGAGGCATATAATTCTCTTACTGAGCCGTGGTTTTGCTCACCCCTTAATTTTCAACATTTCAGGTTTTGATGAATGTGAGTTCAGTGGATTGTGGATCCGGGCTGTACACGAAGGACAATGTGTCAGACCAACTGTTTATTTGAGGTATGATCATTTATTCTTTGTATTTAGACATGTCAACAGTACTACTTATATGATAAATTACGATAGGGGATGTGTATAATATAAACAATACATTGTAAAATTGTTTAACAGTCAGTACAAGTGAAGTATCACAGACAGCCCAACCGGTTAAGATGTGTATAAGAAGATGAAAAATGTGGTCACGGGTCGTGACAGATTTAGTGGTATCAGAGCAATGGTTGGCTTGATGTCTGTGGATACTTTTGGAAGGAAAAGAGTTAAACATCCCCAGTAGTACTGTGTCGTCTGAATACATAGAGAAGATAAATGATTGTAAATAGAGTAAAATGATTTAAAGGGAGTGAGAAAGTATAAACTGAGAATGTTAAAGAAGAAAATAGGCTCAGAAATTACCGAATTATTGGTGATTTTTCTAGTCTAAATGAAGGCCTGTTCGGTAAGGAACAGAAATGGACTCGGTGAGGGCCCCACTAGTACCTTTCTGTCCAAACTGAACTGAGACCTGAAAGTGATGGTATAAAATAGGGGAATAAAATATCATCATTAAATAGACTTTAAGATCACCGATTGAGGGTAATTTTAAGAGAGAAAATTTTTAGCCAAAAATAACCAAAATACCCCTACCCTCAAAATTTTATCGGGAGTCAAAATAGATCACCAGAAGTTGGAATTGATCGATTTGACAGAGAAATTAATGTTATAAAGCTGAATTACAAGTAAATTAATCCCATTGTGGATTTTAGTGAACTTCTCTGTCGAAAATCGAATGAGATCAACTTGCTGTTATAAGTATCAGAAAGGATACTATCAACACATGGATGATCAGTTCATTGATTTGAATGTATATTGAGGAGATAGAAATAAATGTCGAAATGACGAAAATGCCCCTATATTGGGCGATGTTCGGAATAGTGTTAAAACCGAACTGAATTGGAATCCATTGATAGTAATGGAATTATTAATGGCATAGAAGATGTCATATGAATCTAACGATCCCTGTTACTGATTCCATTAACACTTAGATTACGGACGCGAAAGAAAAACCCCGAGTGAACTGTGGGTCATAGGGGATAACCGTACGATTGAGTGAGGTGGCCAGGGCCTCTCCACGAGTGGACTTTGGGCCATAGTGGTAAATCCTGGGCTTTACAATAAAACAATCCGTAAGGGACTAAGTGCCACGTCTGTGTGACGGGGGCCACCTCTAGAACCCAGAGCGGACAGTACGTATGAGTAAGATACTGGGGTGGTAAATCCCTGGTTAAAGGAGATCCAGGCACTCCCGGTCCTTACAATAAAATGAGTACGGATGAGTGGTGCGGCTCGGGCCCCTCCGGCTTGAGACCGGCAAATCCGAGGCATCACAATAAAACGTGTATAGGCGGACGGCGGACGGCCCGGGGCCTTATATGATGCGATCCAAAGAGTGTAGTGGAATGTCATCAGATGATTGACCCGGTTATTGGCTGTAAGGGTCGAAAAAAAAAATTAATTAAGAGTGTGCTGAACGGGATCGTTAAATAATATGAAAAGTGAAATGATTACAAGAATTGACTGATGAGGTGAAAAGTACAGATAATGAAATACATACTGGTGTGATTACTTATGGTTCTGTACGTTTTCATTTCTTTAAGGTATCAAACAGATAATCGTACATAGAACCGACGTATCTTGGAATATGTGCTACAGAATGAGGTACTGTTTGGAGTACTGTGAATTAGAGGATAATTATAAGAACAGTCAAGTGATAAAAAGAAGATGACAGGTAACCTAAATTCTTCAGGACCCTTGAGACAGAACTGTGATGGGCGACCCGTAGTGGATCATGTGTTATGAGATATAGGCGAACTATGTCATCGCCGACTCACTAGTAAGGGTAAACCTGGGTGAAAGGAATCGTCTAGGGAATGCTCGCCAACGGTCGATTCGAACAGGCGGGACTCTTACAAGAAGCTTAATGATAACACGAGAGTAAAGAACTAGGTACGTAAGAGGTGCCAAGGTTCAAACCTTGTGGAGAATATACTCGAGGGAACAAAGCCTGAATTTAGTAAATGGAAATGGTTTTAAAGTGAATAATTGAATTGAAACAGGTAGCTGTAAAGTGTGTTGAGAACCGTTGTACTTGATACAGCTTACCAGAATGAGATTCGTAACGCTGTAAAGCATGACTAGGTGATGAAATCAAGGTAGAATATGTATCAAAATGATTTGAGTATTGAATGTCTCTGCCTTGAAACTACATTGTGAAATGATGGGACACAATGATAAAGGTCCAACATGATAAAAGAAGGGTGGTTAAAGAAACTGTCGGATGAGAATTCCGATAAATTCCAAAGTAACATAGATTGAGAAATCAGGTTAATGTTAACTCGATTGTGGATATGAAATTTATTCTTAAGCGTGTATCGAAGAATATAGAAGAAATCCAACAAGCTCAAGAAAATAATTTTTGGAAAATATTATGGATGATGAAATTCACAAGTATCGATGTAAAGGAAGGAAATACAAATGATATGATTTGAGGATGAATTAAATGATGTACAAAATTTTTATTATACACTAAAGTTCTTATGAAGAACAAATAAATACCTATATGGAAGTGATGCCTTAGATATGATTTAATTGGAGATGTATAAGGAGCGTATAGGAGCAATCTTTGTAAAAGGCATAATCAGATGAAAAGTTGAAGAACGATGGTCACAAGATGATAAGAAATGTATGATTAAAGAAAATATCAAATTTGATTTCCGATAAAACTTCCAGAGTTATATAAATTAGAGGAATTGATATAACATTGACTCGATTTTGAATATGAATTAGATTCTAAGCTTATATCGGAGGATGTAGAAAGAATCCGAAAAGTTTAAGAAAATAACTCTGAAAATGTGTGAATAATGAAATTCACGTGTAGAAGTCTGGATGACGAAAATACGGATAATGAAAAAAAAATTGAGAATAAAGGAGTTATCTGTATAGGTGTAAATGAGAGAAATACAAATGATATTGAGTTGTAGACGAATCAAAGAGGATATATTAAATTTCTATCATTGATGAAGTTCTGGTGAAGAATAAGTATTAATCTACGTGAAAAATAGACGCTTTATTGATCTGATTAGAGATACGTGAGGAGTAAATAAGACTAACCGATGTATAAAGCGTCCTTAGATAAAAGATTGAAGGTTGGTGTCCATAAGATGATGATTTGAACTCAAATTAAATTTTACGAGTTCCTATTGAAGTTACAAGGGTAATGAGTTGCCTTGTAAAATATATAAGCCTGAAGAATGAGGCATTCTTACATGAGTAAATGGATGAAATACTGATAGAGTCTAAAGTATAAATGGAACATGAGCAGCATTGTGATATGATCCTTAAACTCTTAAAGGCTGTGGAATTATGCTAAGATTAGCAACTAAGAAATTTGGCTAGACAGTATCTCCTCTTGAGATATATGATCTCGAGATGACAGGATGACAGTGAACCTGTCTATGATATAAAGATAATGATTGAGATACGAAAGTAATGAGTCTAGCTAAATACTATTGTCAGCCTATAAAAGAGTGATGAGACTAGCTGCTCTATAGAGGAGATCTAATTAAAGAAATTAAAGTCGGTAGATGGCTAGTGTAAAGAAAAAGATGGTACGCAAGATTTTAAAAGATCTTAGTAGTATAGTACCATGCCAATTAAAAATATATATATGTATATATATATGAAGAGATAAATAGCAGAAATATGAAAACGAAAATGAAAGTGGAATAAGGAAATAAATTGCATGATGAGAAGGGAACATCAATATGAAACAGTTCCCGCAGTTAAGACTGAAAGTGAATGGTGTTGGTTATCACATAACTGTGGCAAGATGTAAAATCAAAGCCAGAACTGATAAGTGAAAGTAATGATACCCCAAGGAGTAAGATAATTGATATGTTCACTGCCAGTATATAAAGAGAAATGTTTGAATATATAGCCACTTCGAAATGATAGAGATGGTGGAATTGTATAGATAATGTGGTGCTTAAATGGATAATTCGAGGATTCAATCATAGAATCTAAATTATGGAAAGAGTATATTCCTGTGTATATTCTAAAATTTAAATGATATTGAATATACCATAAGCGTAAGAGATGTAATGACCATACTACATGAAAAGAGATAAGGAGAGAAAATGATTGTCTCATGATTTAATTACTGTAAGAGATGATTAATAGTAAAATCGGCAAATGAGATGCAGCATTGATGGAATAAGTGTGAAAATGAACATTGTGGACAATAAAGAGTCCAAAAGAGAAATGATGATATGGAAGTGATTAAAGACTGATGCTCTAAATAGAATCACTTTCCATTATCAGACATCTAGATTCTCTAGTGCCTTGGTCGAAGTATAAGTGTTATACGGTGTGAATGTGTATGTACAGTTCTAGTGAGCCTTACATGTGATGGGAGTCTCTGTGTTGCCATATGCTAATGAGAGATAGCAAAAGGCTTTGAGATCCCAAGTGTATTGATAGCACCGCTCCAGACTGATATATTTATATATATGAGCGTGAGATGTAAGCGCTCCATATTATTGAGAGAGCGTGTGCATGAGATGTGAAAGCTACTGGGACACTTACATATAATTGATCTATATGAGTACATGATAGTACCATATTTTGTCGACTCGGCACTAAGTGAGAAGAATGGATGATAAACAGCATAGATCGGCTGTAATATGAAAAAGATTGAGTATGGACTCTTATATGAAAAGAATAAAAGGGAATAACTCCCGATTCGAGAAAAGAACTTACGGGAGTATAGACATATACGATGAAAGACAGCATGTAGTGGTCTAAAGCACTCTTGATGTTGAAAGTGTACTGGCAGTATTACTTGGAGGATGAACTAGAGATCAGAAGTCTTAAGTATACGACATATACCACCTTTGGACTTAAGTTAAATTCGGAGGACTGAATTTCTTAAGGTGGGGAGGATGTGATAACCGTAAATTTTTTCACTTATTGGAAATTAGAAATATTGAAAATAAATATTAAAGAAATTAAATAAGAGGAAATAAATAAAATTTGCGAGAAACAGGATATTGGTGAAAATCCCGAGAAATGAGAAAGTGATGAATAAGGAAATTCGTGTGAAGGAAATTAAATGGAATTAAAAATAAAGTCGGAGTTATGAAAAATAAGGAAAGGAGGAATTAAAATTGGATTAATGGAAATCCAAAATTTATAAAATAAAAATGCGTATATTATATATTTATATAATTAAATTATATAAATATATTTACACATGTTTTTATATAAATACATATGTATGTATATGAATATTAGTATATATTATAAAATGAAATATATACTATTTTGTCTTAAATAAATACATGTGTATATTATAAAATGTATTTATATAATTATAAATATATATGTACAGATATATATATATATATGAAATATATATATATATTATTACTTTAAATAAAAGTATATGAATATAGAAGAAAAGTAAATGTGGTTTTATATTAAAGTTTAAATGTATAAATATTGTATTATACCATCTATATAATTTGTACATGTAAAGGTTATTTATTTTTAAAGTATATAATTATACATACATATATATATATATAATACAAGATATATATTTTGTAATATACAATATATATAATTTATGTATATAATATATATTGTATATTGTATTTCATTAAAATGAAATAATATATGTATGATATATATATAATATATATTATAAGTATAAAATATAAATGATAGTGTATAATATATAGTATGTATTATATTACTAAAAAGGGAAATAGAAATAACCTAAAAATAGAAATAGAAAGAAAAAAAAAATAGAAAGGAAAGGAGGATCGGGGCAGGAATCCCGATCCCTCCCCAGGTGAGACCGTCGGTGGCGGAGATGCCACCGCCGGCGAGAGGGAAAAAGGAAAGCGAGACGCCACCGGCCAGAGAGAGGAAAGAAGCTGCCGGCGGCGTGACGAAATGGAACGGGATCGACGGAAAACGAAGCAAAAGCCAGAGGAAAAGGAAAATGGCCGACGGCGTCGCCGACCGAATCGGTGACTACCACTACCACCGAAGCTTCACCGGAGGAAGAGGAAGCCGATGGAAGCCACCGGAGACGCAATGGACGGTGGAGGAACGCCGGCGAAGAGGAAGAAGAAACCGAGGCAAAACCGCCTCGATTCGCCGCCGTGCCGCCGATCCAGGGCAAACGGAGGGCATCGGCAAGTTCGTCGTGCAGCCGGCCAGCTGAGGGACGCCTGAACCGCCGGAGAACCAGCCGCCGGCGAGGAAAGGAGCTGGACCGGTCTGAACCGGTCTGACCGGGAAAGGAAGAAGAAAAAAGAAAAGAAAAAGAAAAGAAAAAGGAAAAAGAAAAAGAAAAAGAAAAAGAAAAAGAAAAGAAAGAAAGAAAAGAAAAAGAGGAAAAAGGAAGAAAAAGGAAAAAAAAGAGGAAAAAGGAGAATTTGGGGAATTCGAAAAATTCCCGGAAATTCGACAACCCGGACATTTACGCAAATTCGACAACCCGGACATTTACGAAAATTCGATAAGAAATTCCCCGGAAATTTAAATTCAGAAAAATTAAATAAATTATGAAAAAAAATTCTAAAAATTAGAATTTTAATTCTAGAAATTATTTTCAGCAATCAGGATAAGGAATCGGGAGAAATGGAGTGCGGGCGCGATCGATAAGCGGAATTCGCCGACCCGAAAAAAGGTAAGGGATGCATGTGCAGCACTGTAAGGATACTCAGTCTGCATATTTTAAATTGAAATATTTTATGCAAATATCTTATGGAAATTATTATGATGCATGATTTGCTGAAAATAATTTGGGAAGAAGTACTGGCTGAAAGATTTTAAACTGTATTTTTCCGTGCAGGAGGTTAGTAAATCGGCAGCTGTTATGCTGCCGAAAATTTTAGAAAAACTTTATAAAATCATATTAAATGATTTTATTTCCGAATTTCGATAGTAAATCACGAAACATGAGGAAATTTCTAAATTTCATAAAACATGAATATAATGAGATGGAACTTTAGAATATTCATGTATTCGAGAATGATGATAATGAAATCATCGAAAATTCTCGGAATAGATAAATTACACGAATTACGAGATAAAAGATGAAGTGAAATATAGTGAATATTTTTATGAATATTTTTATAAATATTCACTAAAGGATTTTAACCCTTATGGTTTTAAATTATGGAATTTTATATTTATATAAATTCCATATAAGTTTATCTTATGATGAAAATACGGTTTTGAGACTGGTTGGCATTCCTATCATGCTGATGCATGATATGTGACCTGTTTAGTCCCGGTCGACGCCTAAATCGGTGATCCACCGAGGACAATATAGGTTATGGGTATAGATTTGACCGGCGTATTCTCTTACCCTCCGAGGTTTACAGTATGATAAGATTGATGTCTATCTTAGACTCCATAAATGATTGGTGATATGTTAAAAAGGAAAGTATTTTACATAAGATGGAATATGCCAACCGGAAAATGTGATACATGATGGGTGACATATGAAAAGAACATGTTTTATATAATATGATAAGAGAATCAATTGAATTATAGCAATTTTTACAAAATGCTCATTTAGGTACTGATTATAGTACCGTGAGATGATTCTCATAAGACATGAGATACAAACATGTAATATGTTTTCAAAAAGGAAGAAATGATAATTCTAATATTCTTTCTATGGTCTTAAATGGAATATGAGATCATAAGTACTACATGAGATCTGATAAGACAGTGGAAAGTACATATGGCGTAAAGGCCAAATCGAGCAGAGACTCGATGACTTTACCGTGTGAGCCACCTCTAGAATCCTTTGGGAACTAAGTGCTGCACGTGTTCTGATGTATTAGTAAAGGCCAAACCGAGCAGAGACTCGATGACTTTACCGTGTGAGCCACCTCTAGAATCCTTTGGGAACTAAGTGCTGCACGTGTTCTGATGTGTTAGTAAAGGCCAAACCGAGCAGAGACTCGATGACTTTACCGTGTGAGCCACCTCTAGAATCCTTTGGGAACTAAGTGCTGCACGTGTTCTGATGTGTTAGTAAAGGTCTAAATTCTGATGGGGATGCGACAAATGTCGAAGGATGAAATAGATCTTGTGCACATGACATATGATGTGTGTGATATAACGGATTTTGTTTATATATGCCACTCAAACATGTGCTACTTGAATGTTCGTCTCGTTCACACTTAATCATACTGATAAAAAGAATGATGCCTTGTGAACTTAAGAATGGAATAGACTTTAATAGCTTATTTTGCTTTTTAAAGGACGGTACTAATTAAGAGAGTACATTAAAACATGAAATGAATTTTAAAGAAATAAAATGATGATTTAACTAATATTCTTTTCAAGGATCATACGGATATTAATTATTCTATTTAAAGGCTTTATTTCGTAGAAGCATTATTTTGAAAAGAATATGAAAAAGGTTATGAAAGATTGAAAAGGAAAAGGATTTATTAATTCAAAACAAAAAGAAAAATTTTTCTCTACAGTTGCTTCTAGGTTCCGTAACAAGTATGGTATTCTAAAATACCTACCTTACTCCATTCGGATTCCTAGCCGACTGTAGTATCTTTCCTACATGCGAGCCTAGAGCCCATAGGAAAAATGAGAAAGATTTTCAGCATATAGGAAGCTGAGTATCAAGTGAGGCATATAATTCTCTTACTGAGCCGTGGTTTTGCTCACCCCTTAATTTTCAACATTTCAGGTTTTGATGAATGTGAGTTCAGTGGATTGTGGATCCGGGCTGTACACGAAGGACAATGTGTCAGACCGACTGTTTATTTGAGGTATGATCATTTATTCTCTGTATTTAGACATGTCAACAGTACTACTTATCTGATAAATTACGATAGGGGATGTGTATAATATAAACAATACATTGTAAAATTGTTTAACAGTCAGTACAAGTGAAGTATCACATACAGCCCAACCGGTTAAGATGTGTATAAGAAGATGAAAAATGTGGTCACGGGTCGTGACAGGAAATCCATAAAGGTATAAATTATATTGTCTCATACGGTGAAAATAGTGTTATAAAATATTTACATTGTAGTAATAAAATCTTGTAAATATTCCATTTCATCGTAGAACACATACACACATGTTTCCATGCTTTCTTTCCAAAACTTTCAATTTCAAGGTTACTAAAAATCATTTACGGTAGTTTCATACTTTATGGAAAATAAAAATATTTATTTTCCAAAATTAATAGTAACTCCACCAAACACATTTCTCATTATAGAACACATGTAGAAACATTTTAGTCTCAAAACAATATTCACACGATAATATTACCTTTATGGAAATCAGTAAAATGAGTAAAATCTTCAATCAGTCCATAAAAGTTTTATTAAAGCATATGGTGAATATTTATAGAAAATTAATTATAAAATATTCACCTTTCTACTTTTCACTTTACAAATCACACATTTCACTATAAAACACTTGGGATGAATTTTCGATAATTTAACTTTTACCGAACTTGGTAACACGAATATTTGATAAATGTTTTTCGGTAACAATTTATGAAAAATAATAAATATTTCACTCTTGAGGCTAGGAAAATATTTCTTTATGCATTAAAATATTTTATGGCATTTTTAGAAATATTTCTAACAAATTTCGGCAGTATAACAGCTACTATCACCTTAGCCCCTGCAATTGCAAACACAGTTTAACCATCCAAAACAGCCACAAATCCACAATATTTGAGGCAATTCACTTTCCAAATAATTCCTTAAAATTGAGAGCATGAAAAACATGCATTCAGGATATCCCTACAAATTACACACGTCCCTTACCTGTCCAAGGTATATGCGCTTCTTGATAGCACCACACAAATACCGTAACTTCCGGGCTGCAATTAATTTCACCAAAATTATTAGCTTATTAATTACTTATTTTTAAGCTATATTTCATATCAAAATGCAGCCAAATTAGACACTGCCAATATTTTTGTAGTATAATTTCTACCGGTAGTATAACTTAACTTCTTTGTTTTGCGTCGGATTTTAAATCCGAGCATATTGTCAGACTCCTCGTAATTCCTACAGTCTAAATCTACCCTTAATTCATCAAAATAGTCATGAATCACACTCCCCTTCACCTTGGCCGAAACTCCCTATAGCCATTCTTGGTGATTTTCATCAATATAGTTTTGCTAAATTATTTTACCATGCTTAACATGCTAATTTGGCACCATTTTTAAGCTTGAAACACAATGAAACCCCAAGACACCATGCATGGCCGAATGCTTCATCAATGGCAAATTTTTATTTTTCAATCTTTAATTAAAACCATGGCTATAGACATGTTAAGCATGCTTAGATGAATGATTTCTTGTCATTGGATTCAAGAAAAACACAAAGGAATGGTGACCTTAACAAGATTGGCCGAAACTTTGAGGAGTTGTTTCTCCTTGTATAGTGCCTTATAGGATGAGATATTGGTGTAGGATTGTAAAGGAGAGAGAGGAGATCAAATTTGGTATAGAAATTGTGTTGAAATGCTTAGATTAGTAGTTAGGAAGCTTGGAAAATTTTCTTTCTTCTTTCACTTGAAGATGGCGTGGGAGCTAAGGGGGAAGACAATGAATAGTGTCAGCTCTCAGTAGAAATAAGTGTGTGGAGAATTCTGGAAATGGGCAAAATTACCAAAATGCCCTTGGTTATAAAAATTTTAGACAATTTTGCCCTTATGTTTCCACTGGCGTAAAACCATGTAAACACACTCCAAATTTTTGGATTCTAGTACCAAATAGTCATATTACACGTATCTTGATGATTGGAAATGGTTTCGTTGACGCGCGGTGCACGGATAGTGAGAAATTATGATTTTACCGCTACAACCCGCCAATGAATTTTTCTATTTTGTGACCATTTCGAAAAATCTATTGACAGCATGTTAAAGTACTTTTCATGTAGAATATCATGATATTTTTATTTTGTCCCAATTCATTTTAGTTTGGATACAATTTACAAAAATACCCTTGAGACGCATTCGTCATTTTTCAATTTATTTGCCATATTTCACAAAACATTGTAAATAGGGTATTTTAGCCTTCAAATTTCCATAATATCATTATTACATCATCCATAAACTATTTCCTCAATCATATGTACGACTGGGCTTGAAATTCCAAGTAGGGCCTACATTACTATTTTCTTAAATTTTACAAAATATTCTAAAATTAAATCAATAATTGATCAATTTCACATGTATATTAGCATATAATCAGTTCTCACATAACAGCTGCGATACCCTAACCTCCTTGCACTTAAACACAGTTTTCATACCAACCGAAAACCAAAGATTTGCATGATTTCAAAGTGAATTAAATACCAAATGATTTCATAAAATTAAATCCATAAAAATCATGCGTTCGTTATATCGTTATGGCTTCCACACTCATCCCTTACCTATCTCGTGTTACCGAGCTTCTCAATAGCACCACATGTAATCCACTTATCTCGGATGCAAAACAATTTTACCAATAATTTTCATTAATTTTACTCTAATTTTTAGCCATTATTCATCACTAAATGCAGCCACATTGTATATTGCTTATGCCTAACCAGTGTAATTTACACCGATAGTAAAACACAACTTCACCGTTTTAACTCCGATTTCAGATCAGATTTCACCATTCATCTTCTCTTAATTCCTAAATTATTTTGGCACATCAAACTCATAAAATGCAGCACTTAAATCTGTCCAAGAAGCCATGGCCGAATGGTACATTAAGGCTTTCTTGGTGTTTTTCAACATTCTAAGCTAACCAATCTACAAATCCATGCTCATTAAGCTTTTTGGCACCATTTTCATGCAAAAACCACAATGGTTTCCCTATGCCCTTATGCAAACTGAAACCCCATGGTCACCATTATGCTTGATTCAATTAGATTTAGGCAAAATACACACTAGATTCATGTTTAGCAAGGTAGAAAACATAAAAATCTATCATTAAACTTCAAAGAAGCAAATTGTATAAGGAATGGGTACCTTTGGCCGAATGCTTCCGCATCCCTTTTCTCCATGTTTTGTTCCTTATTTGATGATCTATGGGTATGGATGAAGAGAGGAGAGTGAGTAGGACAATTTTCTAGTTTTGATCTTGGTGAGAAAATGTAGTTTTGGTTAGGTTTTTGGTGATTTTATTTTCTTTCTTCTTGTTCCTTCAAAAATGGTGTGGGAGCTCTTGAGGAAGAAGGTGAATAGTGCCAGCCACAAGTTGGCTGAAAGTTAAAGAGTCTTTAGAAGGGTGTGAAATTACCAAACTGCCCTTGGTTATGTAAATTTTGGACAATTTCGCCCTTAAGCTTCCGTAATCGTCAAAACTATGTGTTTGGACTCCAAAATTTTGGATTCCATCACCGAATAATCTTATTAAATGTATTTTGATGATTAGAAGTGGTTTCATTAACGCACGGTACAACGATTGCGTGAAATTACGGTCTTACCCCTAACGGACCGCCAGCAAAAATTTTCAAATAAACCACCGATTTGATAAGTCTAATGACCTATCATAACTTTCTTTTCATATAGAATATCATGATATTTTTACTTCATCCCAATTCATTTTAGTTTGGGCACAATTTATGAAAATGCCCTCGGGACGTAACCGTCATTTTCTAATTTGTTCACTACACTTCACAAAATAATACAAAATGATATAATAAATGATTTTAAACCTCAAAATCATCACATTATATTTATTACACCCACTGTACATTGTATTATCAGTCTCGAGCCAATCAGAACACATGAAAATAAGTGGGGCCCACATTACACTTTCACTTATAATTAATATAATATACAAAATTTCACTTAATAAATAATTGCATATCACATAACTAGTACAGTAAAAACGGGTCTCACACACAATTATGCATTTAAAATATTTAATGATATTTTTAGACTATTTTCTAAGAAAATTCGGCAGCATAACGGCTGCTATTTGCCTAACCTTCCTGCACGTAAAAATAGTTCACAAGATAGCCAAAAACCATAATTCGCATAGTTTCCAAGGAAATTGAATATCAAAATATTCTTATAAAATTTTTCTTGTTAAAACCATGAATTCATAATATCCCTATGGTCGACACACTCATCCCTTTCCTATCTAATGTTACCGAGATTCTTGCTAGCACCACACGTAAACTATTTCTCTCGAGCTGCAAATAAATTCACCAAAAATATTTACTACCCTCAATTTAATTTTTAAATTAATTTCCTTTAATAATTGCGGCCATATTATACACTGGGAATATTAACTTAGTATAATTTCTACCGGTAGTAAAATCTAACTTCTCCGTTTTAAGTCCGATTTTAAATCCGATTGCACCGGTGGACTCTTTATAATTTCTACATTATTTTGGCATGTTAAAATCATCAAATGCAGCACCATAACCTGCCTAAATAACCTTGGCCGAATGGTACATTAAGCTTTTCCCATGGTTTTTCAACAACTTATGCTCACATACTTGTTTATCCACGCTCATACATTAATTTGGCATTATTTTTATGTAAGAACTCATATGGTTTCATTGTACCCTTCATCCAACCGAATCCCTAAGGCCACCATTGAGCTTGATTCAATGAGATTTAGGCAAAACTATCACTAGATTCATGCTTAGCAAGATGAAAAACATCAAATTCTACCATTAAAAATCAAAGGAATTAAATGCATGGAAAACCCATACCTTGGCCAAAACTTATGGTGCCTCTCTCATCTTGATATAGTCACTTTCACACTAAGATTTTGGTGTAGGCTTGTAGAGAATTGAAAATTAGGAGTTGTAGAAGAAATTTTCTTAATTTAGTAAGGTTTGAATGGTGTTTAAGAGAGGTTTTCTTTCTTCAAGCTCTTGGCTATGGTAGATGTGAGAGCAAGGAGGAAGATGGAGGAATAGTGGCCAGTCAAAATTCTAGAATGGGGCAATGGTGCCTCTCTCCTCTTGATATAGTCACTTTCACACTAAGATTTTTGTGTAGGCTTGTAGAGAATTGAAAATTAGGAGTTGTAGAAGAAATTTTCTTAATTTAGTAAGGTTTAAATGGTGTTTAAGAGAGGTTTTTTTTCTCCAAGCTTTTGGCTTTGGTACACATGAGAGCAAGGAGGAAGATGGAGGAATAGTGGCCGGCCAGCACATGGGAGAATTATAAAGAGAATTCTAGAATGGGGTAAAATTACTAAAATGCCCTCCATTATGAAATTTTTGGACAGTTTTGCCCTTAAGCTTACGTAATTTTTACAACTATGTAATTGCACTCCAAAAATTCGGATTTCATCACCAAAAAATTCTTATTGGATGTATTTTGATGAATCATGGTGGTTTCATCGAAATTATCCCTATCGGGTCAATCGCATAAATTTCTGATTTAACCACTGATTCGATAAATCTATTGACATAGCCTAGGACTTATTTTCATGTAGAACGCCATGGTATTTTTATTTGGTCCAAATTCCTTTTAGTTTGGACACAATTTACGAAAATGCCACCAGGCTATGTCCTTAATCGTAATTTTCTAATTTGTTGGTACACTTCCCAAAAATAATATAAATAAGAGATTTTGATCTCGAAATTTTCACATTATGATTAGTAAACCTTCCGTACACTTTTTCTTCAGTCTTATATACAGCTGGGCATTATAAATCAAGTGCGCCCACATCACTATTTTACTTATAATTTACAAAATACATAGAATTTATATAATAATAATTTATCTAATACATGTATAGTACAATCTAAACAGTTCTCACATTTCCTCCCAACCTTTAGGAAATTTGGTCCTCCAAATTTCGTCCGGACCAATTACTGGAATAGCTTTGGGTACTTCTCCCGTATTAAACTCTCCAATTCACATGTAGCTTCCTCTTCGGAGTGGTTCTACTAGAGCACTTTCACTAATGGGATCATCTTAGATCGCAATACCTTATTCTTCCAATCTAGAATTCGAATGGGTCTTTCCACGTAACTGAATTACATGGGATGGATCTAGATGGTACTTCCTCAACATTGATACATGGAACACATTATTCACTCCCGATAACTCTGGCCGTAGTGCTACTCGATATGCCATGTCTCCCACGCGAACTAAGGTCTTGAAGGGTCCGATGTATTGAGAACCCAACTTTCCATTCTTACCAAATCTCATAATGCCCTTAGATAAGGATACTTTCAAAAATACAAAATCACCTACTGAGAACTCAAGTGATCAGCGTTGGGTGTCTACATAACTCTTCTGCCAACTCTGAGTTGCCTTTAACCTTTCACAAATCAATTGCACATCTTTTGAAGCTTGCTCTACTAGATTGGGAGCCAATAACTTTCAATCTACCACTTCTTCCGATGCTATCGGTGATCTACATCTTCTGCCATATAAAGCTTTATACGGTGCCATGCCGATGCAAGCCTGATAGCTATTATTATAGGCAAATTCGACTAATGGCAAGTGGTCGTCCCAGGAGCCCTTAACATATCCTCGAGCGTTTGAATCACTTACTTGGATTGACCATCAATCTGCGAATGAAAGGTAGTGCTGAAATTTAGTCGGGACCTTATAGCCTCCTGAAATCTCTCCCAAAATGAGATGTGAATCAGGAATCCCTATCCGAAGTGATGCTCACTGGAACACCATGTAGCCTCACAATTTCTCACACATACAAATAGGCCAGGGCGTTGAGGGAATCCATAGATCTGATAGGAAGAAAATGGGCGGACTTCGTTAACTTGTCCACTATCACCCATATTGCATCGTGGTTCCGTCGGGTCCTTTGCAAACCTATAATGAAGTCTATGGTAATGTGCTCCCACTGACATGTGAGACATCTAGCAATGAACTCCGCGATGTCTCACTTCATCTTAGGCCACTAATACACTCTCCGTAGGTTTTGGTACATCTTAGTGCTGCTTGGATACAGAGTGTACTTGGGTGTGCGCCTCTGTCAAAATCAAATCTCTGAGTTGCTTATCACTGGGAACACATATTCTACCTCTAAACCTCAATATGCCATCGGTGCCAATCCCAAAATCTGACTGTTGACCCATCGACACCTTACTGGCAAGCTCTATACAATAACTATCTATCTTCTGAGCATTCCTGACCATATCCATCAAATTCGGCTTAATCCTGAAGCTAGTCATGAAACCATATTTCTCAGAGGATATCACATTCAAATTGAGGCTTGAGAAATGTTCTAATAACTCGTGCTTCCTGACCATCATGTAGGATACCATGCCTAAGTGCTTTCGACTCAAAGCATCTGCCACCATGTTGTTTTTCCCAAGTGGTACAAGATCTCACAGTCGTAGTCCTTTAACAGCTCCATCCATCTTCGCTGTCTCATATTTAATTCCCGCTGTGAGAACAAGTATTTCAATCTCTTATGATCTATGTATATCTAGAATTTCTCCCCATCGAGATAGTGCCACCATATCTTCAATGCAAACACCACGACAACTAAATCCAGATCATGAGTCAGATAGTTCTTCTCATGCTCTTTAAGCTGTCTAGAATCGTAGGCGACACCCGACCATTCTACATCAAAACACACCTTAAACCCAAAGCGGACGCATCTATATACACTGAAAATCCACCAGATCCGTTAGGAAGGGCAAGCACCGGAGCTGTAATAAGTCTCCGCTTTAACTCTTAAAAGTTATGCTCACACACATTTGACCACTCGAACTTAACATCCTTTTGTGTGAGTCACGTTAGTGGAGCGGGCTAATCTGGAAAATCCCTCAACGAATCGGTGATAATATCCGGCTAGACCCGAAAAGCTCCTTATCTTCGTCACTATCTTAGGCCTCTCCCATTGTACAATGGCCTCGATCTTAGACGGATCAACTGACACCCCGTACTTAGATACTACATGTCCCAAGAAAGTAATGTGATCTAGCCAGAATTCGCACTTTTTGAGCTTAGCATAAAGTTTTCGGTCCTTGAGGGTCTATAGAACTATATACAGATGTCGCTCGTGCTCTTCCAGAGACTTAGAATATACCAAGATGTTGTCCATAAATATGATTACAAACTTATCTAGATAGGGCTTAAACACCTCATTCATCAAGCACATGGACATTGTAGGGGCGTTCGTTAGTCCGAAAGGCATCACCAGGAATTCATACTATCCATACCGAGTCTGAAATGCTGTCTTAGGGACATCTGACTCTCGAATCTTAAGTTGATGATAGCCTGATCGGAGATCGATCTTTGAAAACATCTGTGCACCCCTAAGCTGGTCAAATAAATCATTAATCTTGGGCAGAGGATACTTATTCTTAATAGTCACTCTATTCAACATCCAATAATCAATGCACAACCGTAGGCCCCCGTCTTTCTTTCAAACAAATAATACTGGAGCACTCCACGGTGACACACTAGGACGAATGAATACCTTATCCAATAGCTCCTGGAGTTGCTCCTTAAGCTCCTCTAACTCCTTCAATGCCATTCGATAAAGGGGCTTAGAGATGGGCTCCATGCCAGGTACCAAGACAATAGTGAACTCAATTTCTCGATCAGGCGATAACCCTGGCAAATCCTCCGGGAATACGTTCGAAAAGTCCTTAACCACAGGAATCTAGTGTAACTCGGGACGTTTCTTTTCTACGTCCTCCACATAAGCGATAAAACCTTCAACACATTCACACAACACTTAAACAATTTAGTAAACATATATTTCACTTTTATTAATTATCGAAAAGTTTTACAGTGTAACGTTCAGGTTGAGAGAAGGTAATAAATTTAGTATAGCAGTCTAAACTAACAAAATTCGCAGCTAACTGATAAGTCTCTAAAATATTCACTTTTTAGAGTATTTTATTGCATCAATTTTGCTTAAATTTTGGAATTTTAATGTAATTTGCTCCCATTTTAATTAAATTGTCTTCATGTGTAGGAATTTCGAGAAAATGAGGAAATTGAAAAAATGACAAGAAAATCAAAAAAAAATAGTTGGATTTGGCGTTTAAATCTTAACTTTAAACCTTTTCCAAAACCCCTAAAACCTTTAACCCATACTCTACCATATCCAACTTAAATCCTACCTCATTATCACATTAAACCCAAATACACCTAGCCCACCTTAAATCCCAAAATTTCATAAGCCAAAATTAAACACTCCAAATCCAACCACGTATGGGCCATTCTTTTAATTTGTTGGATATGTACAAGAAAATATCAAAAAAAAAAAGAGGTCCAGCCCAAGAGAAATGTGACCCAAAGAATTGAAGCAACCCTAGCTTATACAAAAGGAGAAGCTGCCGCACAATGAGTGAAAGAGGTTGGCTGGTGACAGCAGCCATTGTCTTCAACATTATTTTCTATGTTTTTTGCATCAACTTCATTTTTGTTTGTTTCTTGCTTGGTTGTGGTGGGAGTAAGGCTGGTGACAGCAGCTATCTTCCACCATTACTGCGTTTTGTTCATCTTCGATTGCTATATTTAGTTTCGATTATCTTAGATTGTTTTAGGATTTGGATCTTAGCTTTAAATCAATTTGTTTAAGAACGTTAAAACTTAAGTTTGTGTTTTCTTTTAAAGGAATTCTCGTTTTTATTTACTTATCTCCATACTCTGTTTATATTCAAGTTACTGTTTTATCATTTACTTGTTAATTTTATGCTGAGTATCTTCATGTTTTTGGTTTCTGCAATTCCTATTTTCTGGTTTCACATTTTTGGATTGTTTGTTCTTACTGGTTTATGCTCTCTGGTTTTTTGAAGTTGTTCTGCTCTGTTTCTCGACCCAAGGGTATTGTTCGTTGTTGCAAGATTGTGCTTCCTAAATCGCTAGTCAGCTGCGTTTCTGGTCTGGAGACAAAGCAAGGGCGTGACGCATTGCTAGGTTGTAGTACGCTGCTTGGCGTGATTCCTTACAGCTGTTGCGTGTGCTTGTTGAGTCGGTGCTGGTAAGTTGAAGCATAGCTAGATGTTGCTGTAATAAATAGGCAAAGCATGAAGCGGTGCTGAAGATGTACAATGACATATTGTGGCGTGGCATGAAGCATGGCTTGCGTATTTGGCAAGAACGATTTTGCAACTTTGCAATCACAATTTACATGCAATTTTAAAAGTGCAATGTTCATGATTAGTGAGATAGTTGGAATATTATATATTATATATTTATTAGCTTATTAGTTTAAGAGTTTAGTAGTTAGTTGTAGCTAGTTTAAAATATTATAATAATTTACTTAATGGATTTTTGTTTTAGTTAATATTTTATTTTATGTATTTAGTAGAATATTTATTAATGCATGCTAGATAGATTTAGTTTTAGGTAATTTTATTTTATGTTTATCCATTTTCATTTTGCAATTTTAATTTTCATGCACTTTACTTTTAAGTTGCAAATTTATTTCATGCTTAATTTTCTTTATATTAATAGCTAATTAATTTTAGAAAATTTTAGTTGTTTGAATAAATCTAGGATGAAATTATTTTAGTACTTAGCTATAGCAATTCTAACTAATCTTCGTGGGAACGATACTTTACTCATCACTTTATTACTTGTTGCGACCCGTGCACTTGCGGTATAGATTTTTGGATGCAACACTAACCAATCCATTCCTAGGGTTACATCGAAGTCGTACATATTTAACAAAATTAGGTTAGTTGTCATTTTTGTAACGACCCGTTACCACATTTTTAACCTTATTTTACACAATTCATCCGGTTGGGCTGTCTGTGATAATTCACTTTTACTAACTATTAAACAAATTTACATAACATTGTTTATATTACATACATCCCCTATCTTACTTAATAAGCAAGTAGTACTGCATACATGTCTAAATACAGAAAATAAATGATCATACCTCATATAAATCAGTCGGTCTGTCACATTGTCCTTTATGTGCAGCCGTAATCCACAACTATTGGATCTCACCATCATCAAAACCTGAAATGTTAAAATTGGGGAGTGAGCAAACCACGGCTCAGTAAGAGAGTTATATGTCACACTTGATATTCAGTTATCTATATGCTGAAAATAATTTTTTTTATTTTCTTTAAAATCTTCCTAGCTGGCTCTAGGCTCACATGTAGGAAGGATACTACAGTCGGCTAGGGATCCAGATAGAGTAAGGCAGGTATTTTGAAATACTTGACTTGTTCCGGAACCTAGAAGCAACTGTAAGGAATACTAATTCCGTTGTTTCCAAACGATATAATTTTTGTTTTTCCACAAAGTAAACCACTTATCTCTTTTCACTTTCAGTGTACCTTAAAACACGTGACAGTTCAGTAGTAAAACAGTGGTTTACTTCTCTTCTCTTTAGTACAGTAAAACACGTGACAATACAGTGATTTGTAAATATCCAATCATTGGATAATTACTTCTTCGATTATTTCTATCTTAGAAATAATTCTTATGTTATTCTTTTAGAATAAACATTTATTTCTCTTTTCAAATCAGTAACTGTATCGTACAGTTCAGTAAAACAGTATATTCAGTAAAACAGTAAAACAGTATCTCGATACGGTTCAGTCATTAACAGTAAACAGTAGCTACCAATTCAGTAAATAGTATACGGTAGCTTTCAGTTCAGTAAAACAGTAAATGATAGCTTTCAGTTCAGTAAAACAGTAATCAATGGCTACCATTTCAGTAAACAGTACAGTTCAGTAACACAGTGTTTTGGTACGGTCTTTCATCAGTAAACAGTAAACAGTAAACAGTACAGTGCAGTAAATAGGATTTCGTAGATCCTTTCAGTAATCAGTAAACAGTAAACAATAAGCAGTAAGTGAGACTAGGCAACACCCTACAAGTAAATCATGCTATCATCGTCCACTAAGGGACACAGTAACAGTAATGAGATCTATGGCCATGATCTATAATATGTCCTCGGTGTACGCTTGCTAGGCGACAATCCGGGATGCTGATGACTAGCTGGTCAATCAGCCACGTGACAGTAACAGTATATGTGATGCATGAAGCTCGGGGCCTAAGTCTCAAAACAGTATAAACCGTACCATAGCCTTTATGGATTTTAAACACCATAAATCAAATATCCATAAGGCTCACATGTAAATATAATCACCTTTATGAAATTTATCAAATAAATAACATTTTTCAAAATATTTCATAAAGGTATAAATCATATTTTTCATACGGTGAAAACAGTTTATAAATCATTACTGAAAATATAGAAGGGCAAAATTGTCCTTTTTCCACCGTAAAACCATATGCACGCTTTTCCGTGCTTTCACTTGAAAACATGGTTTTTCAATAATTTATGAAAAATAAAATATTTATTTTTCCAAATTCATAAATCCCGTAATCATGTTTCTTTCTAAAAACACGTGTAGAGACCTTTAGTCTCGAAATCATAGTTTTCCATCATTTCTTAACCTTTATGGAATTTTCGTAATTAATTATTTCCATAATTAAAACCATAAAGGTTTTTGTAATATCAAGTGAATATTTAAGAATATTTATAAAAATATTCACTTCAGTCTCTTTTTCATTTTCATCTCGTTTCACATGAAATATCACCTACAAGATGAATTTTCGGTGATTTCCTTTTCACCATTCTTAAAAACATGAGTATTTTAAAATCAAATATCGTTATATTCATGTTTTATGAAATTTACTTAATTTCTCGATTTTCGTACTTGAAAATCATTTCACGTGAAATCAAATCATTTATTATGATTTTCGGTGATTTTCGGTAAATTTCAGTAATTATTCGATAATTTTTCGGCAGTATAACGGCTGCCGATTTGGCTAGCCTCCTGCACGGAAAATACAGTTTATATTTCTCAACTGGTATTTCACCGCAATTTGAAACCGATAAATCACCACAATTCTCAAAACCAATCATATAAATTGCATTTATAAATTAAATGCATAATTTAAAACATGTGGCCGAATATCCTTACAGGCGGCATATGTCTCCCTTACCTGTTTCGGGTTGGCGACTGCCTCTCGAAGGTCGCACCCGTGTTCACCTCGCCCCGATTCCATCAGCTCGGTTATCGAGGAAATTTTCTGGAAATTAAATTCTAAAATTAGAATTTTTTCCATAATTATTTAAATAAATAAATTATTTAAATAATTTAATACTTTTCGGGATTTCTTACCGATTCCCGTAATTTCTGGATTTCCCGTAATTTTCGAATTCTCGGGAATTCTCCAAATTCTCGGAATTCCTTTTCCCTTTTCTTTCTTTTTTTCTCTTTTCTTTTCTTTTCTTTTTCTTTTTTTTTTTTTTTTTTTCCTTTTTCTTTTTCTTTTTCTTTTCCCTTTTCTTTCTTTTCCCGCCGGACCGGTCTACCTCCCTCACCGCCGGTTCTTCTCCGGTGGCCGGTTCTCCGGCGGTTCGGCAGCTCCACAGCTGGCCGGCACCACGGTGAAGCCGGATCTGGCCTCCATTCGTCACGAATCGACGGCACGGCGGCGGATCTACTCAGTTTTGCTTCGGTTTCTTCTCCTCCTCCGTCGGCGTTCCTCAGCCGTTCACCGCCTGAATCGTGGCCTCCCACGTTTTCCTCTTCCTCCGGCGAAGCTTCGGTGACACTGGCGGTGGCCAATTCCGCCGGCACCGCCACTTTCTCTTCCTTTTTTCTTCCCGCCTCCGCCGGTTTTTCCTTCGATTTTCCTTTCTGTTTTCGCCGTCTCCCGTTGCCAGTCACCTTGTCTTCCACCCCTTATCTCGCCGGCCGACGTCCTCTCTCCCTTCTCCTCTCTTCCTTCTCCGGCGAAGGGCCGGTCACCCTTCGAGAAGACAGAATTGGGACTCCCGATTCTGTTTATTCTTTTTTTTTAATTATAATTATACATTATACATATATATATTATACTTATAATACATATAATACATATAATATTATTATTATATATATTATATAGTACTATATATATTTTATATATATAAAGATATATATTTTGTGTATAAAAATATATATCTAGTATAAATATATATGTATATATTTATGTACTTTGAAATAAATAACATTTATATATACCTATATAAATGTAATAATAAAATATATATTGTATTTACAATATATATATATATATATATATTTTCTTTCTCAATTTCTTATTTAATTTGGATTTCTATTTATCCAAATTAAATTTCCTCCTTTCCTTATTTTCCGAATTTAATTTCCTCTTTCCATTATTTTTATTTTCACTTCCAATTTAAATTGCCTTCACTCGGATTTCCACAATCCGTTCCTTTCTCAATTCTCGGGATTTTCACTAGTATCCCATTCTCATAATTAATTCATTTATTTATTTCCAATATTTATTTTCTCTAATATTTATTTCCAATAAATGGAAAATTTACGGTTATCACAATTTTCTTCTCTCCTACTTTCACTTTACAATTTTTATATACAATATTTATAATTTGAGATTTTCTAAACAGAGTATTAATCTGTAAAGTGTATCCTAGAGGCTCCAGCTCTACTGGGATTTTGTTAGCACATACAAGAGATAAAAATGAATGAGTAGAACCAGGATCGAATAACACAAGTACAGCAATATCAAAAATGTAAAATTTAACTTTAATCACATCTGCAGATGCATCAGCAGTCTCCTAATCAATGCCACTCTCGTCCCTGAGTCATGGGCTTCTTACCATTCTCTGTAGTGGTAGCTCGTCTCGTCTATAAGGGTGTAGCTCTCTCCGACTCGATCAGAGCTACTGGTGCCGATGCTGGTGGAATAGGGGTTGGAGCGGTAAATGCGGTTGAATCTCCAAGTGTCGTGCAATCTCTGACGAAATGCCCCATTTGACCACATTTAAAATAGGTCTGTGTCAACATGTAGCAGGGCCGAGTACCGTGCATCTTCCCACAGTGTACACATCTAGCACCGGTACTCTTCTGGGTAGTGGTAGGGCTCGTAACAAGGGCTATGGCAACTAGTCTCACAAAATGCCCCTTTGTGATCTGAATGGCCGAGGGTCTTGCCTTCTTAGGTTGTTTTCTACTTGCTCTGTCATCTGGACCCCTCTTCGTCTTGCCTTTACCCTTAGCTTTACTCTTAGATGCTTGCTTTGAGTGGAACTGCTCATAGTCCCACTCGTATAACTGAGCACGTCTCACAACCTCATCATAAGTCTTAATGTTGAACGAGGTTAGCTTCATCTGAATAGATGGTCTCAGCCAAGCTTTGAATCTGTCTATCTTATGTCGCTCATCAACTATAGTCAGTGGATCAAACTTGCTAAGAGTAGTAAATCTCGACTTGTACTGATCCACTGTTATGCTTCCTTGAACTAGCTCTAAAAACTCCTGTTGCAATTTCTTCTGAGCTGTATTGGGAATGTACTAGTGGCTAAAAATATCTACAAATATCTCCTAGGTAATCACCGGATGCTTGGCAAACAAAATAATCTGAGTAGACTTCCAGTAGTGCTCTGCATCATCTGTCAGCTAGAACATTGCTAACCCAACTCTCTCTGTCTCTAGACATCTCATATATCTGAGTAATTTCTCCATAGTCATCACCCACTACTTTGCCACCAGGGTATCCTTATCTCCCTTAAATTTCAGTGGGTTTAGCTTCGTGAACTATCACACTAAAAACAACATCACAATATAACTCTACATCTTAGGGTGGCGTACTGGTGGCTGGGGTACAGCTTGCGCTTGCAATAATGGTTGAAGGGCAGGCTGTGGCTTAGGAGCTGGTTGAGGTGGAGAGGTGGTGCTACTACAGAAGCTACAGGAGTTGCTCGCTCTCTTTCTGCCCGATTTGCAGCTCTGTCAGTGTGATACATGGCTATAAAGTCAGCCAACATCCTCTCCATACATGACATCCGAGTGTTAGGACTTTTTGGCTATGGTGGGTGAGCAGGTCCTGGGGATGGCTCATGCATTGGCTCAAGAGTAAGGGGCTCTGGAGTCAGCTCCACCCTACTTTGGCCTCGACCCCTAACGCACGTGTTACCCGTTGCCCACTCATATCTGCACAGCACAGATAATTCAATCGATTTCGATTAGTCGTTTATTTATATATCCAGACTATACAGTACTACAAGGGATGTTAACCACTTCACTTTTCATATAAAGACATCGACAGACATTAGACCAACCTTGCTCTGATACCAATAAAATTGTAACGATCCGAATATACAGTAATATCACTTATTTATATAATCACATTAATGGTTAGACTGTCTGCGATGCCTTTATTCCCACAAATACACTTATCCATAATAGTTTATAAAAGTATATTTATTTAATTTATCAATTACGAATATTTACATAACTATAATTAATTCATGATTTACGTCCCCTGTCTATCATTATAATTTAGTAATACTGTACAAATAGTCTGAACTTATAAAGAAAATAAGTATACCTCCAGGATCCATAAAATGTTATCTCGGGGTAACTAATATGCAGCTGATATCCTCATATGGTATATCACTCTATCACTAAAAGAAATCTATAAAGGTGGAAAAATAAAGGGTGAGCAAAATGTGCTCAGTAAAGGAATCGTATGCAAAAAATGATATTATGAAATTCTATATGCACAAAATGTTTATTTTTCCTAATAGCACACTAGGCACAATAAGGGAATTATACTATAGTTGGCTAGGGATCTGGATGGAGTATGAAAGGTATTTTAGAATACTTGTCGTGTCTCGGAACCTAGAAGCGACTATAGGTAGTAGGCATTTATAATGAAATAAAATATTTTTAATAGTATTTCATAAATGAATTTCAAGTAAATACTTATTTGATTGATTCATAAAATTAAACTATTTATATAATAACCTTAAACTCATATTAAATCAAAAATAAAATATTTAGTTAAGAAATCTTAAAATCACATTTAAACACTTTTCACATGTATCGATAAAAGTTCCATAAACAGGATTGTACACAGTCTAGAATAGAAAGCCGTTTAAAAATAATCACACATTACACAGAAAACACAGCAATAAACACTTATAATTTAGTAACACAATTCAGTAAGACGATTTAGTATCACAGTAAAATGGTGGAGACCAGGCATCACCCGAGATATATCATGCTAAAATCCCAGTAGGGTAAAATGATAATCACATGAGACATATGGCCATAATCTATAAATGTCCTCAGTCATACACTAATCAAGTGTCAACCGAGACACTGAAGATAGGATCAGTATCAACAGCTTCGCACATATTACACACATTAACACATGAGCATGATACGGGACCTATCTGTCTCAAAACTGTATAAAAACGATATTAAGACCTTTATGGATTTTATTAAAATAAATTAAGTTTCCATATTTATCCATAAAGGAATATAACTTCACATACACAATTTCATAAAACAGTTGCAAAATATTCACATTTCAATAATAATTTTCATAAACACTCTATTTCACTGTAAAACACATTTAAGAACACATCGGTAACTTTATTTCGATAAAATTCTTTTTCATGAATATTTAAATATTGTTTTTCTATAAATTCACATTTTATGAAAAATATTCAATAATAATTTTGAAGGCTAGAAATCACACAATGATGCATTTAAAATATTTCATAATATTTTTAGATTATTTTCTAAGAAAATTCGATAACATAACTGCTCCTATTTGCCTAACCTTTTTGCACGTAAACATAGTTCACAAGACAGCCAAAAACCACAAATTGCACAGTTTCCAAGGCAATTGAATATCAAAATATTCTTATAAAATTTTTCTTGTTCAAACCATGTATTCATAATATCCCTACGGCCTACACATTCATCCTTTACTTGTCTAGCGTTATCGAGCTTTTCGGTAGCACCACACGTAAACTATATCTCTAGGGTTGCAAATAAATTCACCAAAAATATTTATTACCCTCAATTTAATTTTTAAATTAATTTCCTTTAATAATTGCAGCCACATTATACACTAGGAATATTAACTCAGTATAATTTCTACCGATAGTAAAACCTAACTTCTTCGTTTTAAGTCTGATTTTAAATCCGATTTCACTAGTGGACTCCTTATCATTTCTATATTATTTTGGCATGTTAAACTCATCAAATGCAGCACCATAACCTGCCTAAATAATTTTGATCGAATGGTACATTAAGCCTTTCCCATGGATTTTCAACAACTTATGCTCACATGCTTGTTTATCCATGCTCATACATTAATTTGGAACCATTTTTATGCAAGAACTCATATAGTTTCACTATACCCTTCATCCAACCAAATCCCTAAGGCCACTATTGAGCTTGATTCAATGAGATTTAGGCAAAACTATCACTAGATTCATGCTTAGCAAGATGAAAAACATCAAATTCTACCATTAAAAATCAAAGGAATTAAATGCATGGAAAACCCATACCTTGGTCAAAACTTATGGTGCCTCTCTCCTCTTGATATAGTCACTTTCACACTAAGATTTTGGTGTAGGCTTATAGAGAATTGAAAATTAGGAGGAGTTGTAGAAGAAATTTTCTTAATTTAGTAAGGTTTGAATGGTGTTTAAGAGAGGTTTTCTTTCTTCAAGCTTTTGGCTATGGTAGACGTGAGAGCAAGGAGGAAGATGGAGGAATAGTGGCAGGCCAGCACATGGGAGAATTATAAAGAGAATTCTAGAATGGGACAAAATTACTAAAATGCCCTCCATTATGAAATTTTTGGACAATTTTGCCTTTAAGCTTTCGTAATTTTTATAACTATGTAATTGCACTCCAAAAATTAGGATTTCATCACCAAAAAATTCTTATTAGATGTATTTTGATGAATCATGCTGGTTTCATCGACGCGCGGCTCACTGAAAATGTGAAATTATAAAATTACCCCTATTGGGTCAATCGTGTAAATTTCTGATTTAACCACCGATTCGATAAATCTATTGACATAGCCTAGGACTTATTTTCATGTAGAATGTCATGGTATTTTTGCTTGGTGCAAATTCCTTTTTGTTTAGGCACAATTTGCGAAAATGCCACCAGGCTATATCTTTAATCGTCATTTTTAATTTGTTGACATACTTCCCAAAAATAATATAAATAAGAGATTTTGATCTCGAGATTTTCACATTATGATTATTAAACCTTTCGTACACGTTTTCTTCAGTCTTATATATAGCTGGGCATTATAAATCAAGTGGGGCACATATCACTATTTTACTTATAATTTACAAAATACATAGAATTTATTTAATAATAATTTACATAATACATGTACAGTACAATATAAATGGTTCTGACAATGCTCTTTCTCTTACAATCACAAACATCAAGCTTTGATCTTTATGTACTCAAATATTCTTGGCTCCTTGAAAGTGAGTGTTAACAATATTTAATCTTTTAGGGATCCACTTCAATTTCAAAAACATATGATTTGAATTTAGAACATGCTTAGGCACCCACATTTTCTTCACTACTTTAACTCTAAAAGTGGTTTTTCTAAAGGAGTTGCTTGTGATGTGTGTTCTATTCTTTTGCATAGCGCACAAGTGATTGATTTATCATGCAAAATCTTATTACTAACAAGGAAGTTCTTAAGGTGAGTTTCCTTATTAGTTACATTAAATCCTACTCCTTTATAAAAAAAATGCTATTTGGGTATCTAACATATGAACAAGTTTTTGTTGACCCATATAGAATCTAGAGAATGAGTTAAGCAAATTAATATTCTTTTTATTTAACTCATTTATTTCTAGATTAGCACCCTTCAATTTCTTTTCACATTCTAGCTTAGTATTTACAAGCATTTCATTTTCCATTTTTAATTTTGAAATCATTTTCTTATATTTCATATTCATGCTTTCAAATTCACTAACTAGTTTATCAAATGCATCTTGCAATTTATCAAATGTATAATCATTAGTATCAAAAGAGTTGGAATTTACCTTTACATCTTCAATAGCTATAAAACAAAGATTGGCTACCTCATCCTCAACATTTTCTACATCAGAGTAATCACTATCACTTTATGTAGCCGTCATAGCCTTCTTTTTTGGCTTCTTATCTTGCTTTTTATCTCCTTGCTTTTTAAGAAAAGGACAACCAAACTTTATGTTACCCGATTTTTTGCATTCATAGCATATGATAAGTTTTCTTTTCTTTTCTACTAGGTTCATTTCTATTGTTATGCCTCCTAGGTGGTCTCCTAGAATTTCCATTAGTACTCATTCTCGTAAATTTATTAAACCTTTTGGCAAACATTGCCAGCTCTATATCCTCATCATCACCACTTTCTTCATTATCATCCTTACATTCCTCATATGTGGTGGATTTCAATGCAACTCCAACTTTCTTAAAAGGTTTTTGATTTCTTTTGATTTTCATTTCATAAGTGACTAAAGATCTCATAAGTTCATCTAGTGAGAGTGTGTAGGGATCCTTAGACTCTTCTATAGCGGTTACTTCAGCCTCCCAAGACTTAGGTAAACTATTGAGAATTTTCTTTGCTACTATAATATTGGAATAGGTTTTACTTAAAGATTTGAGTCCATTGATGATATTGGTGAACCTAATGAAGATGTCACTAATTAACTCTTCAGTTTTCATTATAAACAACTCATAATCATGAGTAAGCATTCCAACCTTAGTTTCCAAAACTTGAGTTGTCCCCTCATGTGTGATAGCTAGTTTGTCTCGCACTTGTTTGGCGTTCTCACACAATGAGACTCTATCATATTCATTAGGCCTTAGTGCACAAAATAGAGTGTGCATGGCATTGGTACTTAATTGTTCCATCCTAAAGTCATTAATGTCCCACCTATCTTCCTTCTTAAGGACTTCTTCTCCATCATCCTTTTAATTAGGATAAGGGGTCCTTTGTCTATGATTCTCCATACTTCATAATCATTTGCTTGAATAAATAACATCATCTTAGTTTTCCAATAGGCATAATTTTCACCATTAAAGAGTGGTGGCCTAACTATTGAGTGACCCTCTCCTATAAGAGATGTAGCTACACTAGTTTGAGCCATTAAAATTGTTTAAACTCGATGGAAGTTAATCCAAATCGATCTCGAACCCAAGCTCTGATACCAATTGTTGGCTCTACCGAGAGGAGGTGAATCGGTTTTTCGACTAAAATTAATTTCTAAAAGCTTCTTCAAGCAACTTACACAATTGACATAATAAATTTACAAAAAGTAAGTAAATAAAGAGTGTAAGGAAGAAGATGCAAACACATGTTTTTATAAAGGTTCGGCTAATCTCCTGCCTATGTCCTCTCTCCTTGATCCTCTTGTCAAGGTGTTAATTTGTAAACCAATACACCCCTTCAAGGTATGGTGAGACCTTTTACACTTCCGTTTTAATGGCTAAGGAAGAAACCTTTGAACCTTTTCTAAAGTGACTACCCAATTACTCACAAATTGAACCTCACTAGGTTACTCTTCCCTTTAGTACAAAAAAGTGATTAAGAGAGAAAGGTTGTATACAAAGTAAACCTCTTGAAGGTAGGATTATATAAGATGAAGAGCAATGTGATTGAAGAAGATAGAATTTGAGCTTTTGATGCTTGCTTGAAGTTAGAAGATATGAATAGTGCTTCTTCCTCCCTTCAAGCTCTAAAATGCTAGTATTTATAGTGCACCTAAGGTTGAGGATGGTTGTTGGAGCATTTAATACAAATCTTCTCGTTGAAACCCTAAAAAACTAACCATTAGGAGATTTTCCACGTGAAAGGGATTGATCCCTTGAACTATTCATTTTTTCAAGGGTATTTTGCCAACAAGGGACGGATCCCTTTATTGTAGGGGATCGATTCCCTCTTTATAATCTAAAAATTCTGGGTAGATTTAAGTTGAAAAATGTGTAATCTTTGGTTTTAAATTATCCCAAGTCATTTTTTTTAACTTTATTTAGATATTTCTTGGCTTAGTCAAGTGAAAAGTTAGTCCAAAATTTATTAAGTAATTTTCTAAGAATTATATTCAATAAGTTTAATGGAAAATTACTTAATGCCATATTTTCTAAGTGCATTGTCCCAAATTTAAAATCTACAATTTAAATATGAACTTGCACTTGATGTGGTCGTAAAAATTATGAAACCTTTATGCAAATTTACAAATACATGAAGCATTTAATTGTGCTTAAGTTTTTGTCATTTCAAAATATTTAACTGTAAATTTAAAGATAACATGTTTATTCTTATATGTTTATTATTCCTCTAACATATTTTATGCTTAATGGCACTGAATTTACATTTAATCATTTATGTTTACATTGACATTAGAGTAAGATCAAAATTTTTTTATCTTATTTAGAATTTCCCATATCTATATGGTTGAAGCCCAGATGAATTTAGACTCAATCTTGAAAATTAAATCTTCCTCTTATTAAAAGATCCACAAATTTTAGTGAATTTTGTGTTTTGTCCACACTAAAATCCCATAAAAACCATTAGAACTATTAAAAACAAAAAAAGTATTTGCCCCGCTAAATCTGAAAGAAAGTAAGAAACATTTAAAATTGGGATATTTTATAGTATTATTAAGCAATACATTACTAGTGAAGTTTTTAAATTCTTCAAGTGAATCAAAATGGTGACACAAACTAACTTTATTTATTTTTTATTTTTTAAATATTTTAAAAGGATATATGTCGTCATTCTGGCTTAAATTGTGAAGCCTAAAAATTTTACTCAAAGTATATTAAATAAATATCTATAGTACTAAATGGTAGTATGATGTATTAATAAAATAAAAAAATAATTGAGCATGATAATGATTCCAAATATAAATATAAAATTTATCTAGTATTTATCGGTGATAAATTGAGTTCTTAAACCGATTTGTATGCATGTTTTGTTGTGTTTAATTAATCTAATTTATTTAATAAATGTGTTACTTATGTCACATGATGTAAGTTGTTTAAGAAACATATTTATACATGTTTTTAGATATATGAATAATTTAGGCTTTTTCTTGTTACTGAATCAAGAAATTTTCATTAAAAATAGCAAAACATACATGAGATCAGTATAAAGGTGAAAAAAAAAAACCAAAGAAGTAAAACTAAGAGACCAAACAAATAAGAACTTCAGAATGAAAGCCAGTAAAGAAAACAAAGCAAGATAATTCATTGCAGGATAATTTATCAGCAGCATTACCAAAGTCTCTCGGAACTGAAGCTCAAAAAGGCATGTCATGATGATCATTCAACTTTTGTCTCTTTCCAACATGAAGGTCGAACCCATCTCGCAGCTTGAATTTCTTTTTCCTAATTTTGCAATTAATCTCTTAGATTTTGGCTTATTCTTCTTGACATATATTGTATGTTTCGGATTCCATTTGTAAAAAGGACACATTTTTTTTTCTTTAGTAAGCTTGGTTTTTTCAACAGTTGACATCTTCTTCATTAGTTGAATGGTTTTTTTACTAGTAACAATATGTAAACATCCATCCCTTTTCCTTGCTCCTTTCCAAAAAAGTGATTACTTACCTTTTGCTTCTTTTGTAATGAAGACAAAAGTGTTTAAACTCTCCACTTTTTCTAGGTTCTGACCACCTAGAGTATCAAAACCATTCAGAAGGTCCATCTAATCTATACTCACACTAGCAGAGTTGCTACTTTCAATTGAACAATTGTCTTTAGTACACATCTTGATCTCCTTAACCATTGAATCTTCACTTTTGGACAGCCAAGGTTGATTTTGGACTTCGCTTTGCCTTTGTTCCATCTTAGGTTTGAACTTTGATTTGAAAGATTGAGGTTGGATTTTCTCTTGCACATACAAAGTGTAAGCAAGATGTCCATAATCATTAAACCCCACACAAGAAAAATTGCATCTAGATTTAGGATGATCTAGTTTTCCACATCTGCTACAAATAAAAATCCTTTTCTCTCTTTTGAAATTGAGGGAAACTAACTTTTCGTCATCCAAAGGTAGGAAAGTAGCAAACCTTTTTGAAGCTAAGAGCTTATCAGGATTATTGATGCACAATTGGTGTGGAGACTTGCCATTCATTACATGTTTTTGATTGACATAGTCTCTTAAACTTTGCATGTCTTCCATATATAAAATTCTTTCTTGTAGCTTATGATTTTCCTTTTCCAAGTAAGAAATCATCTGCTACAATTCCTTATTTCTTATCTCAACTCCTTGTATTTTGGTTTCCATCTCCAACAATCTCAGTTTATCTTGCTTCAAAGCCTCTTTTTCCTTAAGAAGACTTGTCATACTATTCACAAACTCTGCACTTCTATTTTCTAACTCACTAATCTTATCCTGTAAGTCTTTAACAGATGCTATGGCTTGAGTTTTCGATTGTTGGCCACTTGAAATTTGTTGATTTCTTTTGTTAAATGCAAAAATTTCCTCTTCAAGTTTCTTTATTTTTATTCAAGTGTTCCACAAATTTTATATTTAACTATATAAGCAAAATACCTCTTAATAACTCTCTCCAAGATAGTGGGAAAAGATAGCATAGGAAGTTTTCGCACAGAAAGGGATGTTAAGTGCGAGGCTTATCACATTCGCTTTTATTTGCAAACAAGCAACATCATCCAAGTAAACTTCTTGAAAGTGATTAAGATCCTTCATGAAAGAAGTCCATAAATACCCTTTAAGATCATCAAGATCACCATTGCCATCAACTTCTTCGTCATTGCGAAAACTTTCCATGGAAGAGGTTTCGATGAAGTCATGATGAGATGGTTGTTTAAGGGTTTTTTCTTATTTGAGATGCCCTTCTTTCCCACTGTTTGTTCTTGAAAGCCCGTTGCAAGAGAGAAATCCTACTTTCATGCCAAACATAATCAGATACTAATAATCAGCAAAATAAAAATGAGGGACTTCACATATTACAATAAATAATAGGGGATTTCATAGAATACAAGTTACAAATATCTTGTTTGTATTTGATATCCTTTCAAAGATGCATAACACAGTCAAAAGAAGTAAACTTTGTATTGTTAACTCCGGTTTGTTATATAAAAATGAATTTCATATATTTTTAAAAGCGTTTGACATCAAGTGTTTTAATTAAATTGAACAATTTTAACAAATTAATGTAAACAAATATTACCAAATAAAATTTCACATTGCGTATAAATTATATAACCGTCCTTGGGTTGAAGATATATACCTAATGTTTAAACTAAAAAAATGAAAATTTGAGTGAATTACATACGCAGTGACGAGTATCTCCATGGTTAAAGATGTAAATGTGATTAAGGTTTCATTTAGTTCACCGAAAATGATTTTCAGAAAATGATTGGCACATTTTTTGGTGTTTGGCTGGAAAAAATTATTTACTCAATGAAAAATGATTTCTTGATCAACAAAAAATTAGGTCATTTTCCTAAAAATTGTCTTACACTTTTGAAAAGAGAAAAACATTTTTCGAAAAATAGTTGTCTATCTGGAAAGTTATTTTCCAACCTCGTGAGTATAATTCTACTTCAGTTAGATCTTAGATATGATTTTTTTGAGATATTAGATATGATCTTTTAAAGTTAGATTTAATATAAATCCTGTGATAGATTTAATATAAATCCTGTGATAATCGCAAATTTATACATATTGAATCCAAACACAAACCTATTGGATTTGTCTATAAAAAACCTAAAAATCTACTAATACTACTTAGAATTTTTATGTTCAAGATAGATTTGAAAGAAAATTTTTAATAAAATATCTACTGATGTCCCAAAATCAGAAAAATTTTACCTAATAATCCTAAGACATCATAATTTGATATTATAAAAGAATCAAATAAAGATGATTTCTTTAATCATTATTTTAAGCCCTCACAACTCAATTGATAGATTATAATCAAAATAATTTTGAAATCAGGAACAACCACAACATTAATATTTCCATGAATTTTCATCCAAGGGGGCTCAGATACCAATGGTATGTTTCTTGGGTCATGAATAGGTGGGTCATACATACAAAATTTGAATATGTTGAGTGGAATAACAAGTAGAGTTAAAAATTTTTACATCTAAGAAATTGATCCCAATGAATATCTTTGATCAAGAACATTCAAATTTCATGTAAAAACATATCAAGAATCATAAAGATGTTTCAAGAAACATAAAGCTTAATCTGCTTGCCTGGAATCACAAGGTAAGTTGTCCATGTGTCTAGCCTCTAACGATAATCCACACAAGTAGCAACATAACCTTTGAGAAGGATGGATTGTATCATGACCGTCACCATGTTAGTGACTCATATTTCATAAACTCATCATCATATATCTCTGTATCTCTTAAAGATCAAGAACTATGAAGAAAATAATTTTCTTCTTGTGAAAGCCACTTATACTATTACTGTACATGACTTTAGACATTGGATCATTATTCAATTCCTGTATATTTCGCATGTTATAAAGGAAACAGTGACGTGGGTCCCACTGGCTCTACAATGCTCGAATGGACGTGAGACTGATCAAACAGTGTCCGGATGGTATGACAAGACTAAGGTAAGAATTCTGTGCCGAAAATATCTTAATTATATTATTTTTGGGAAGCGTGCCAACAATTTAGAAAATGACGATTAAGGATATAGCTCAGTGGCATTTTCATAAATTGTGATCAAACTAAAGTGAATTTGGACCAAGTAAATATAGCATGATATTCTACATGAAAATAAGTCCTAGGCTATGTCAATAGATAGATCAAATCGGTGGTTAAACCAGAAATTTACGCGATTTACCCGATAGGGGTAATTTCATAATTTCACCTTTACGGTAGCTCAAACCCAAACCAAACCACATTTATTCATCAAAATATGTATAATAATTTTTTAGTGATGGAATCTGAATTTTTGAAGTGTAATTACATAGTTATAAAAATTACAAAAACTTAAGGGCACTTTTGTCCAAAAATTTAATAATAAGGGCATTTTTGTAATTTTACCCCCATCTAGAGAATTCTAAATTTCTCCCCCAATATCAGACGGCCACTATTCATTGTCTTCCTCCCTTCATCTCACACCACCATTAAAGGAAAAATAAGGAAAGAATGAAAACTTGATAAATCACCATCAAAATCACATTTTCTCAACAAATTTCCTTATACAAAATTGTTCTACTCATCACCTTTTCTTCACCCATACCCATAGCTACTTGAATAAGTGACAATATCAAGAGAAAAGGGGACTTGAACATTTCAACCGAGGTGAGCTTTCTCGCTGCATGAAGTTTCATTTGATTCTAATGGTAGATTTTGATGTTTCTAAGTGTCCTAAGCTTGCATCTAGTGTTTATTTTGATTAAATCTCACTAAATTCCTCCCTAAGGCATTCGGCCATGATTGGATCTTTCTGTTTCCATATAGTTTCATGCATGTTAATGATGCCAAAATGATGAATGAACATGGCTAAGCATGAATGTACATGAAAGAAAGGTGAAAATGCAGAAAAACTAAGAAGTCCCCCATAGATACCATTCAGCCATGGCTAAGGGGGGAGGGATTTTGGGCTGTATTTGATGAATTTAGGATGCCATAATACTGTAGAAATTATGAGGAGTCCACCAGTGCAATTAGATTTAAAGTCGAACTTAAAATGGAGAAGTTATGTTTTAGCACCGGTAGAATTTATACTAATTTAATTTTTCTAGTGTATAATGTGGCTACAATTATTGAAAGAAATTAGTTTAAAAATTAAATTGAGGTTAATAAATATTGTTGGTGAATTGCTTTGCAGCCCGGGAGAAATAAATTACGAGTGGTGCTATCGACGAAGTCGATAACTCTAGACAAGTAAGGGATGTGTGTGAAGGTGTAACAGTCCACAGTATAGTAAATAACATATTTTATACATAATTTATGGTTGGACTGTCTGTGATGCCTTTAACACTTGATCATTGGCAGTAATAAATGATAAACATTTATTTATTTAATAAATTCAGAATATAAAATTTTTCAATATTCCTTACACTTTACATCTCCTGTTCCCATTTTACAATAAAGTAGTACTGTATACATGTGTCTGAATATATAAGAGAAGTGATGATACCTTTAAAATTTAATGCACTTTGCCCCAATGTGTTTACTCGCAGCTCTATTTATCCGAGGAAGGTCTCAAATAATCCTTGCAACAATCTGAGGAGTTTAAAGATAAGGGGGTGAGCGAACCACGTGCTTAATAAAGGAGTTGTATGTTGCTTGATACAATGAAATCTGTATGCTGGAAAATATTTATTTTTCCGTAAATCTAAATGGAATAAATCATTTAATTTCCATCACTTCAGTAACAGTTCAAAACATGTGACAGTTTCAGTGATCAAACAGTATAGTGAACTATAGATATAAAACTATACAAACAGTAATTAGTCACTTTCAGTACAGTAGTTTGTAAATATCCAAAATCGTTGGATAAACAGTTCAGTAATTATTTCTATATTAGAAATAATTTTCATAATATCTTTTTTCAATAAATAGTGACTGTCAGTGCAGTTCAGTAAATAGTAATTAGTACGATACAGTTCAGTAAACAGTATTTCTCAGTACGGTACAGTTCAGTAAACAGTATTTCTTAGTACCGTACAGTTCAGTAAAACAGTATTTCCCAGTGCAGTACAGTTTAGTAAAACAGTATTTCGGTACGGTTCAGTTCAGTAAACAGTATTCAGCATGGTCCAATTCAGTAAACAGTATTCAGTACGGTTCAGTTCAGTAAATAGTAATTCACAGTGCAGTACAGTAAAACAGGATTTAGTAAATCCCTTCAGTAAACAGAAATCAGTAAGTTGAGACTAGGCATCACCCTACATCATATCATGCTATCATTATCCACTAAGGGACACAGTAATCATCCCTGAAAGGACACAGTAACAGTATACAGTGAGATCTATAGCCATGATCTACAGGGGGTCCTCGGTGTACACTTGCTAAGTGACATCCGAGACCGCTGATGACTGGCGGGTCAATCAGTCACGTGACTGTAACAGTAGTAAGCATGAATCTCGGGACCTAAGTTTCAAAATAGTATAAAAACCGTACCACATCCTTTATGGATCTTATTCAAAATAATTTGAAATATTTCATGTTTATCCATAAGTCTCTCACATTTTCATATATCATCACCTTTATGGAATTTATAAAATAAATAAGATCAGTATTTAGTTCCATAAAGGTATAAAATCATTTCTTTTCCCATAAAAATACCTTTAAGGAAATCCCATGAATCAAATCATTTATTTAAGTATTTTTTCCAAAAAAGGAATTTGTTTCTCATTTCCACATACCATAAATCAGTCGGTAAATATTCATGTATTAAGTGAGAACATAATAAATATTCATTTTGAATATTTAATATCATATAAAACATAATTAATTTCTCACTTTAATGAAAATATAAAACATGAATATTTAATTTTATAACTTTCTCATAATTTCGAATTTATGGAAAATTGATGGAAATTATATCCAAATTTCCCATTTAAATCATTTCATGCATCTAAAATATTTTATAATATTTTAGAATACTTTTGGAAATTTTCCGACAGCATAACGGCTGCGGATTCCTAACCTCCTGCACACAATTCACAGTATATAAACCAGCTTATCAACCACAATTTTGCATGTTTTCAAACCAAATCATGCTTCCAATATTCTCATAAAATTTAGCTCAAGAAAACATGCAATTCATTATATCACTACAACTCACACACTTCCCCCTTACCTGTCTTACGAAGCTGAGCTTCCCGTTATGTTTTTCAGAACTTGTAATTTCTGGCTATAAAATAATTTTATCAAAAATTATTAATATTTTTCCTCTAAATTTTAAGCCACTAATTTTCATAAAATGCAGCCACTAATGTCATAATATAAGCACAATCAATATAATTTATACTGGTGCTAAAACTCAACTTCTTCATTTTAGTTCCTTTTTCGGTTCTAATTTCACCAATAATTCTCTTTCAATTTCTATAGTCCTTTTCTACTATTAATCATAAAAATTCAACATACTTCATACTTAAACAAAGTCATGGCCGAACCTTCTCTTTGGCCATTTTCATGATTTTCATCTTTTCTTTCAAATTGTTGTTTCCAATTGGTTCTTTATTGTCCATGTGAGCCTTTGTTATTTTCTTGCATGAATCATAAATTTTCTACTGTCCCATGTCAAACCGAGCCCTCCTCTTCCATAACCAAATCTTGATTTTTCAATCTTTCACCATGATTTATTGTTTCAACCTTTAATTCCTTACTTACTTGATCATTTCCTATTGCTTTCTTGTATGAAAACACAAGATACCATTCATTCTCTTACCAGCCGAACATCCATTATCCATGGCAAATTTTGATCTAGCCAACCTCATGTAAAACAAAATTCATAAACTTTATCTACACTTTACACTAAGGTAGAATATAGCTTTAGATTTAATTAAAACAATAAAACATTAAATCTCCTCACCTCAACCAAACTAGCAACATCAAGTTCTGTGTTGTTTCCTTTCTAGTCAGCTCTCCTTTCTTGGTCTTTTGATGTTTTTAAGGTGGATGTAAGGTCATGGAGATGGTTAAATGATTAACTAGCATAAGGATGGAGTTTTGCTAAGAAATTCATGGAAGAACAGAAGCAAAACAAAACAAGAACGTGCAGCCAAAACCAGAAAGTCGAGAAGCTGCAGAGTAACTCGGTAAAGCTGAAGAAATTTGTAAAGAATTCGGTTTTATTTAGTCCTCTTTTCCTCATGTTAACCAATAGTAATTTGCCACCTAATTTGCTTTTACATTTCTTTCTTTAATTGAGGTTACACATGCAACAACAAAAGCAGCAAAGAGAAGTGGCGGTGAAGACAATTTTTAGGCCACACGTTTTTTACTTGTTTTTTTTCTTTCTTTTTTAAGACTCCATCCAATAGAAATTAAGTTATATTTACAAATATAACATTTTCCCTCCATTAAACATCATTTCATGTCTATTTGAGCAATTAAAATGTGCAGAAAAACTGCAAGGAATGGCGTAGAGCTCATTTTTCTGCCCGTTCTTTAACTCATTTTCACCTTCTTTTTGTAGCCTTCAGCCAATTAAATTGATTTCATGCTAAACTTTAAAATCCTCTTCAATTAAGTATCATTTTTATTGTAACCAAAAACAAAAGTATCATTTTTATTGTATTTGAATACCATAAAGATTGCATTCCACTTGCCTTTAACTGAATGAAACCGTGCGGTACCATCAGCAGTAGAAAAGTGGCGTGAATGTCCACTTTGGCTACACGGTTTTTGATTTCTTTTGTCTCTTTTAATGCATAATTCATTCAATAAAATTCCAGTCATACATCCACTTAATAAAACCATCTTCATCTATTGTTATTATTCCATTTTACACCATAAATTTGCAAGAAATTTGTGTCCAGCTGTGCATCATAACAGTAGCAAAAATTGGTGCTCGGTTTGGACTTTGTTTCTCCACCTCCTTTAATATATTCACCAAGGAAGAATTTAATCACTTTGTATATTTTATGCCATGAAAATATCACTGCCATTTATAATTTTTTGATTTGTTTTTCTTCCTTTATTCCGTACTTTCTATTCATCATTCAATATTCATTTCAATTCATATACACCATATTATGAATTATAATTCCAATAATTCCATAATTTAAAGTAGAAATTAATATTCAATATTTATTTAATTTCCACTTCATAATTCATTTTCACTATTAATCATTTACAAATATGGTGTACAGTGTTATAAAATCAGGTCTCACAGTAGGCCGTAGGGATATTATGAATGCATGGTTTTAATAAAAAATAATCTTATGGAAATATTTTGGTACTCAATTGTTTTGGAATTGTGCAAAATTGTGGTTTTTGGCTGGATTGGAATTGTGTTTTTCATGCAGAGAGGCTAGGTCAATAGCAGCCGTTATGCTATTGAAATTTCTTAGAAAATTTTCTAAAATATCATAAAATATTTTAAGTGCATTATTGAATGATTTCCTAGCCTTGGAAATTAAATATTTAATATTTTTCATAAAATATGAATTTACCAAAAAACAATATTTAAATATTCATGTAATTGATTTTTACCAAAACGAAAGCATCGAGATGTTTATCAAGTGTTTTACAGTGTAATAGAATATTTATGAAAATTATTATTGAAGTGTGAATATTTTATAAATTGTTTTCACTATATTGTTCAATGTGTTATTTAAATACCTTTATGGACTGACTGAAGATTTTATTGTTATTTAATAAATTCCCTAAAGGTATTTAGATTATTTATAAACTGTTTTGAGACTGTTATGCCTTGTATCATGCTCATGTGTTACTGTTACTATTACTGTGCTGTTGATATTGATCCTATCTTCAACATCCTAGTTGTCACCTGATCAGTGCACACTGAGGACACCTATAGACTATGGCCATATGTCTCACATGTTACTATTATTGTTCCCTATAGGGATTATAGCATGATATATTTGGGTGTTGCCTAGTCTCCACTTCTGCTACTGTTTATTGTACTGTTTTATTGAATCGTACTATTACTGAAACTGTTTATCGTACTGTTTATTGAACTGTTATTGTCACTGAACTGTTTACTGTACTATTTACTGTATCCTAACAAGTATGAAATGTGATGTTTTAAAGTGAATTTAAAATTATTTCTTAAAGTGTTTTTATTTAAATGGTTTTATATACCATTTATTGAAATTATTTAATTATTAAAATATTATTAAATACTAATTATTCAAAAACCAATAACTACTCCCTATAGTCGCTTCTAGGTTCCGGGACACGACAGGTATTATAAAATACCTATCATACTCCATTCGGATCCTTAGCCGACTATAGTATTCTTCCTTATCAACTGTAGTGCACTATTAGGAAAATAAATACTTTTATGCATATAGATTTCATAATATCAGTTCTGCATACAATTCTCTTACAGAGTACGTTTCGCTCACCCCTTTATTGTCCCACCTCCACAGATTATTTATAGTGACAGTTGATATACCAATTCGAGGATTTTGGCCGCGCTTTTGGTTACCTCGAGGTAGCTTAGTGTGGATTCTGGAGGTATATTTATTTCCTTTTATATGTTCAGACTAGCTTGTACAATACTAATTTGTTGTAATCATAAACAGGGGATGTAAATATTAAAGAAATTACTGTTATGTAAATATTCTTATTTTGTAAATTTAGTAAATTTGCTTTTATAAACAATTATTGTTAAGTCCACGTATGTAAATAAAGATATCGCAGACAACCCAACCAACATTAAAGTGTGAAAATGTGTGAAAAACTGTACATTACAGACTATGACACGTTTTGATCGAGAAAGAGGAAGACCAAGAGAGAGACTAAGGAAGGGGGAGTAATAGAGACAAGTTACTTTAGCTTTGCAACTTGCCCTATTTTCCCCTTCGATTTTTGTGAGATTCGATTTTATAATACTGTACACCATATTTTCGTAAATCCTTGATAGTGAAAATAAATTATTTAGTGAAATTAAATAAATATTGAATGTCAATTTCCACTTAGAATTTTGAATTTATTGGAATTATGAGTTATAATACAGTGTATAAGAGGTGAAATAAATATTAAAGGATGAAATTAAGGTATAGAAATAAATAATGAAGAAAATCTGAAAATTTGGAGATTAAATACAATTTCAATGGCATGAAATATAAAAGAAATGATTTCCAAAAGAAGGAAATTAATTAATTGGACAAGTGAGGGATTGCCATTGGTTGGAACACACAAACTAGAGGGGAAAAAAATGAAATGAGCAGAAAATGAATCCCCATACGCCAACCCCTTTGCTACCATGGTGTTGCACGCTGGAATCCATATCAAGCAAATCAAAAAGGCAACTTTTATGGCATAAAAATACAAATAAATAATATTGAAAGGAAAGGGATTTTTTTTAATTGGAAACATGGTGAAATTCTATTGGATGGAGTACACATGAAGGAGAGGAATTAAGTCAAAAACTGATCCGGAAATTGCAGCCTTCACGCCATTTTTGTTGGCCGCTGTTGTGCAATATGGTTTGATTTTTTTAATAGCATAAAATACAATGTAAGTAATACTTAAAGGAGAAGAAGTTAAAAGTTTAACATGTGAGTATTTTTATTGGTTAAAGCCTAACAAAAAGAAGAAGAAACTAAGTCAAAAACGTGCAGCCCAATTTTTCTTCTCAACCGTTCTTTGGTTGTAGTTTTCTCCACAATTTAATGAGCTATAAGACATGGAAAGATGATGAAAAAGGGATAGGAAATATGTGGCAAAGTCTTATTGGTTAACATGAATAAAAACAAGACTAAATTAGATCAAACTTCAGCCAAATTTCTTTCCCTCAACCGATGCTACTCTGCTGCTCTATAATTTTCTGTTTTGCAGTTCTTTATTGCTCTATTTATTCACGCTTCTTCCATGTTATTCATCAAAAAAAATCTCATCCCTTGCTAATTGAGCATTTACACCTTCTTCATAAACCTTTCCTCACCCTCAAACCATTCAAGAAACCAAGGAAAAAGGGGGCTGATGTGAACCATAAATCGGTTCTGTTGGATGAGTGTAATTCGGTTGAACAAAGGTATGAAGGTTTTGAGGATTTGTTGCTCTTTGTGATGTTGTTTAATTGTCATAACATAGATAACATGTTAAGACATGAGATGAAATGAATAAATTAAGAGAAGAGAGCCTAAAGAGGGTTCGGTTGGAGCATGAGATATCTTCTTCTATTGTTCCAATTAAATCCAAAGTTTTGTTTTAATTTAGTGTAAGGTGTAAAGAAAGTTTATGAGGTTGATATATTGGGTAGATAGAAATTTGCCATGGAGGTTGATTTTCGGTTGGTGTAAGAATGAATAATATCTTGTATTTTCATGCAAGAAAATAATAGAATTTAATTAAGTGAGTAAAGAATTAAAGTTTGAAACGTTACATGATGGGAGAAGTTTGCAAATCAAAAAAAAAATGCCATTTGATGGGTTCGGTTAAGTGGAGAATATGAGAAAGACATGCACTTTCTTGCAAGAGAATAATAAGAAATGATAAGTTAAGATGAGATAAGAATGATAGAAAGGTCAAAGTGGAAAAATGGAAGAAAAAAAATCAATCAAAAGAATGGCCAAACAGAGGTTTCGGCCAGTTTTTTTTTTTTTGGGCATGATTAGTGCTGAATTTTATGGTTAATAGTAGAAAATGAATATAGAAGTTGAAAGAAGAAAATCGGTGAAATCGAAACCGAAAAAAGAAGCTAAAACCAAAAAGATTAATTTTAGCACCAGTATAATTTATACTGGTTGTACACATGTAAAATTTTAGTAGGTGCATTTTATGAAAACTAGTGGCTTAAAATTAAGAGGGAAATTATTAATAATTTTTTATAAAATTATTTTGCAGCTGGGAATTGCGGATTTCGGTAGGCACAACCAGGAAGCTCGATTTCGTAAGATAGTAAGGAGGGAGTGTGTGAGTTGTAGTGATATAATAAATTGCATGTTTTCTCGAGCTAAATTTTATGAGAATATTAGATGCATGATTTGGTTGAAAACATGCAAAATTGTGGTTGATAAGCTGGTTTATATACTGTGATTTGTGTGCAGGAGGTTAGGAATCCACAACCGTTATGCTGTCGAAAAATTTCCTAAAACATTCTAAAATATTATAAAATATTTTAGAAGCATGAAATGATTTAAATGGGAAATTTTGAATATAATTTCCACCAATTTTCTATAAATTGAAATTATGAGAAAGTTATGAAAAATTAAATATTCATGTTCGAGCTAAATTTTATGAGAATATTGGATGCATGATTTGGTTTGAAAACATGCAAAATTGTGGTTGATAAGCTGGTTTATATACTGTGATTTGTGTGCAGGAGGTTAGGAATCCACAACCGTTATGCTGTCGAAAAATTTCCTAAAACATTCTAAAATATTATAAAATATTTTAGAAGCATGAAATGATTTAAATGGGAAATTTTGAATATAATTTCCACCAATTTTTTATAAATTGAAAATTATGAGAAAGTTATGAAAAATTAAATATTCATGTTTTATATTTTATTAAAGTGAGAATTGAATTATTTTATATGATATTAAATATTTAAATTGAATATTTCTTTATTTTCTCACTTGGTACATGAATATTTACTGATGGATTTACTGTATGTGAAAAGGGGGAATAAAATACCTTGATGAAAAATAATTCTTTAAATAAATGACGAAATTTACAAAATATTCTTTAAAGGTATTTTTGAGAAATAAATTGATTTTGAGACTTTAGGCCCCGAGATTCATGCTTTACGGTTGTACTATTACTGTCACGTGGCTGATTGACCTGCCAGTCATCAGCGGCCCCGGAGGCACTTGGCAAGTGCACGCCGAGGACAACCTATAGATTGTGACCATAGATCTAACTATATACTGTTACTGTGTTCCTTCGGGAATGATTACTATGTTCCTAGTAGACGATTATAGCATGATACCATGTAGGGTGATGCCTAGTCTCAACTTACTGTCTACTAAACTGGTAGCTTCTGATTTCTGTTTACTGAACTGGTAGCTACGGATTACTGTTTACTGAACTGAAATCTACTGATTACTGTTTACTGAACTGAAATCTACTGATTACTGTTTACTGAACTAGTAGCTACTGATTACTGTTTACTGAACTGGTAGCTACTGATTTCTGTTTACTGAACTGAAATCAACTTATTACTGTTTACTGAACTGAAAGCTACTGTTGACTATTTACTGAACTGAAACCTACTGATTATTATTTACTGAACTAAATTGTATGGAATGCTATTTACTGAACTGAAAGGAAATTTACTGTTATTGAGAAAGAATACTTTGAAAATTATTTCTAAAATAGAAATAATTACTGAACTGTTATCCAGTGAATTGGATATTTATAAGCTACTGTACTGAAAAGACTGTTTACTGTAACTACTGTTTTACCATTGGACTGTCACGTGTTTTGAACTGTACTGAAAGGAAGGAAGATAAATGGTTTATCCCATTTATAATTATGAAAAAAATGGGTATTAAATTGTTTTATCCAGACAATTTGTAAATTACTCCCTATATTCGCTCTGGGTTTCCGGGACAAGACAAGCATTACAAAATACCTTCCATGCTCCGTCTGGATTTCCAAGCTGACTATAGTATCCTTCCCTTACTATGCTTAGTACATCGTTAGGAAATAAATGTTTTACGGCATATAGTTTTCATTATATCAAGCAGCATAAGACTCCTTCACTAAGCATGTGGTTCGCTCACCCCTTACTTTCAAATTTTTCAGATTAATTATGAGGATTATTTGCTAGCTTCCTCAGATAAATATAGCTGCGAGTAGCCCACTGGGACAAAGAGCATTGAAAATTTAAAAGTACAGTCACTTCTCTTATATATTCAGACACTTGTATACAGTACTATATTATCATAAAATAGAAACATGGGATGTAAAGTGTATGGAATATTGTAAAAAAATTTTATATTCCAAATTTGTTGAATAAATGTTTACCATTTATTACTGTTAATGATCAAGTGTTGAAGGCATCACAGACAGCCCAACTGGTAGAAATGTGTAAAATACTAGTAAATATTGTGTAATAATGTACACTCAGACTGTTACAGTTTTAATGATATCAGAGTGAGGTTGGCCTGATGTCTATCGATGCCTTTAGGGCAGAAAGTGTCGAAAATGGTTAATATCTCCTATAGTACTGTATATTCTGAATGTATAGAGGAATCAAGTGACTGTAAATTACGTTAAGTGTTTAAAATGATGTGGAAGTTTACGAATCAAAGGTTACAAAAACGGATTATAACCCGAGAATTTTGCATGAAATAGGTGATTTTATGGTCTAACTGGAGGTCTGTTCGGTATAGTACAAAGAAGAACTCGGTGAGGGCCCCACCAAGAGTTCTCTATCCGAATCCAACTAAGACCTTGAAATAATGATATTGGAGTGGAATAGAATATCATCAGTGTATAGATCTTAAGATCGCCTATTTAAAGGTATCTTGAAGAGGGAGAAACAAACTTGAAAATAACGAACATGCCCCTATATTGAAATAATTCCCCTGAATTGAAGATGATTAAATTGATTCAGAATTGATTGATGGTGAAAGAGTAACTGATGGTGTAAAGAACATATTACATGTTTAATGGTCCCCACTATAAGCCCCACTTATACTTTGATGAGCAATGCGACTCGGAATGTATACCGAGGAGGTCGCAAGATAGTCGACCCTGTTATGAATTCTTTAGGGCCTGAATTAAACGTGAAAAGACGGGGTATTTGATTAGGGATTAATGGATATTATGAAAAGTGACACACTTACTGAGTGTAACTGAAAAGGTGAATTATGCATTGATGATTTAATATCAGTGTTATTAATTCTGGTTCTAAATAGTCCTTTTATTTCTTATGGAAATAAGTCAGATATTTATAGATTTGGAATACCTTGAAATATGCTTGACAGAATGGTATATTATGAAGTGAAAACATATATAAAAGTGAATCGATGTGAAATATATGCTAAATGATGTGAAAATTTTACGTATGTGTTTTGGAGTATACATAGTGGATTAGTAGGATGTAAATAACGAAACATCCAAGATGATATGAGATTATGATTTAGAAGATACCGGATGAAATTCTAAATAAATTTTTGGAGTAATATAGATTTGAGAGATTATTGACATGATTCACAATATGAATTCCATTTCTAAGCTCTTACTAGAGAACATAAAAGAGTCTGATGAGCTTAAGAAATTACTCCGAACAATTGTGGACAAAGAATTTATTGTATAAGTGTGTTCGGAGGAAACACTGATGATCTCGTTAGAGAGAGTATAAGGAATTCCTAAGATCAATCTCTGAACAAAGTGTCAACAGATAAAAGCCTGGAGATTAATGTTTATAAAATAATATTCAGAACTCGGTATAATTTTAACGAGTTCTTGATGGTGCGTATGAGGTTAATGAAAATATTTTGTGACGTATGTGAAATTAATAAATGAAATATTTCAATCACATACGGATAAATTATAATGGCATGAAACCACGAGATGTGAATATGTATATTTATTTGAAGAATATAAGCAGCATCCTTAAATAATTTCACAAACTTTTGGAAACTGAACATTTTATTATTAAGCTCAATAAATATGAGACCTAATCGAATCATAATGATACTAGAGACATGCAGTCTCGAACGATAAAGTGAGCATTAATTTGTTTAAATAGAAGTTATTGCTAAATGAGTGGGATTAAATTAGGGACAGGGGTACGAATTTAAAAGGATTACCCAAATAATATAATGATTTATTGAGGAGTTTGTGGAATTGGCTGCTTCACTGATATAATACATATATGTGTGAGTATAGTATTCAATAATGTTTTAACGGAAGAGTACTATACCATTTGGAAAAACAACTGAAGTGATAAAAGTGAAAGGATGAAAATGCATTAAAAGGCAAATCATATGATGATAAGGGAACACGAATTATGAGGTAGTTCCCAAATCTAAGATTGGCGGTGATTTCCTTTGATTGTCATGTGGTTATTGCTGTCATAATGTATTAAGTTTCGGAAAACCTAATAGCTAGACACAAAAACCAAGGGAGTCGCCACCAATCATTCTACCTAGGTGTGATTGGTCACCTATTCAAACTAAGGGTAAGGCTTGGTCTAAGTTCAAAGACATTAGGGTTCGGAAGTACGGTTACGTATAGGGAAGGATTAGCACCCCTACAATGCCCATCCTAAAATGATACCAACTAGTTTTAGGTTATCTTTACAATTTGTCTTGTATTTATATTAATTTCGATATGCTTATATATTGGGAATATTTCTAAAATTTTTCCATCAATTTGGCTCAAATCTTAAAAGTCTCCCTCACCTCAAGATTTTCAAAGAGTCTCAATTGACTTTCTTGAATTCCATTGTCGGATCAATGAGATATTTTATGAAACTCTTATTATATATATATTTTAAATTTGGCTCTAATATTGACTCCATATTAATTTCTATATTTTCTAAATCTTATTTTACATTATTCTTATCTATATGTTTTGTTTGTTTATTTATTTAGAGAATAAATATAAATCATGGTTTATTGAAGATTTTCTTAAAAGCGTCCTATCAATTTGGCTCGGCTTTAAAAGAAATATTTTCACCTAAAAATTTTCAAGGAGTCCCAATTGACTTTCTTGAAATTTCATCATTGGCATAATCCGCATTTACTCCTTTATCTAACTAATTTTATTTCTTATAATTTTTATTCTAAGCTATTTAGTTCATTTATTTATTTACTTATCTAATTTTATTTAAATTTCTTTAATTTTAATCTTTATCTAATTTATTTTTATTTTATTTATTTCATTTATTTATATTTATTTAATAAACATGAATTATATTTTATTAAAAACTCTTTCAAAAGTATTCCAACAATTTAGCTCAACTTAAGAAAAGAATTTCCTCACCTAGACATTTTTAAGATGTCTCAATTGACTTTCTCAAAATGTCATCATCAGTATAATTCACATTTATTTTTTTTATAATTAATTAATGTTTTTATTATTTTATTATGATTTTATCCCAACTTTTTACTATTAATTTTTTATCATTTATAGTTTTATTTAAATAATTATTTTAAAACCTAAGGAAGTCCTAATTTCATATTCATATTTAATCCTAATTCCGAAATAAACGAACATATAAACAACACATCAACACAATACATAAATATCAACATGCCAAATCAAATTATTTCATTCACATTAACTATCTAATTTAATTATCAAAGTCAATTTCTCAAATTAAATATCTTAACATCATTTTCTAACTTCAATTAAATTACCTAAATTATCTTACACAAATTTCTAATTAAATAAATTATATATATTAAATTAAACTAGCAAGATACTTGAATGATAAAACAATAGTAATTAAAAGCATTGAATCACGTGGCTTAGCCCTCATTTTGCACAAAAGCTATTTAATGGTAAAAGTTTCATACCTTTTTTTCTCTACTTTCCTTCTCACGTTTCTTTCTGTCTTTCTTCTGACTACTTTCCTTCTTTCACGTTTGTAGTGATGATGGTGCAGCAGGTGTAAGTCGTTTGATGCAACGATGGTGCGGTAATGGAGGAGTAGTAACGGGCCAGGGTAGAAAGCAAGGAAGCTTGGATTTGCTGCGTTGGATGATGCAAGCCAAAAGCAGAAGGGCAGTGCAGAAAAGTGGCCTGGACAATCTCGGGTTGGTGAGGAAACAAGAAGGCTCTCAATTCCCTTGGTCTCTCTTTCTCTATTTTCTCTTTTCCACGTTACTAGCCCCTCGTTTCAAGGTTCATGTTGCAAATTTTTGAACAGCCAAGCAAGCACCCGTACAGCTCTCTCTGCTTGCCACTTGTCACCACAAAATCTCACGGTTTTGCTGCCTTCTTCCAGCTTATGGGTCGCTACTCTGGCCCAAGCTTCATGAGTTTCGGTTCTGCTCAAGCTACTATCGACTCTCTCTCAATGAGCTCAACAACAGCAGCTACAGTAGAGGGGCGGCAACGGAGAGGCTCGATGCAAGAGGGGTGATCATAGAGGCGATGGAACGATGAAAAGAAACAGCAAACAACGACGGAGATGAAGCAACTCAGCGACACGGTAGCAGGTTTAGGGTGGCGGAGCAAGGTAGGATCACAGCAGGGTGCAGCAGCGATTAAGGCGTGCTGCGGCAGAGGCTCGATGCAGGAGGCGTACTGAGGCAGCACCTGGTAAAAGCTTTCCAGCAGAACAAGGTGGAGACGTAGTTAACGATGCAGCCAGGATGAAGATGCAACGACAAGATTAAGGGGTTGGTGCTGAAGCTCTCCTTCTCGGATTAGAGGTGTAACCAACCTTTTTTCTTTAAAGCCTCCCCTCCTCTTCTATATTTTTTGTGTGTTGTTTAAATAGACCTAGGTTTTCTTTTTTTGTTTTTGGTAATACATAAAAATCAAGAATCAATCTTTTAGGAAAAATCTTTTAGATTTCAAGAATCGGATCTTAAATCCGATATTAATTCTGATTTTCCTTTCCACAAAATTTAATTTTCAATCTTTAATAGTCTTATTTAATTCTGCTTTCCTATCAAAATTAATTCTGATTTCCTTCCCTTTTTATTATATTTTATAAAAATTAAAATCAAAAACAAAATCCAAAATTTATTTCTAAATCTAATTTAAAAATAAAAAATAAAAATAAAAATCAATAATAAAAAATATGTAAAAACTAACTAATTAAAAATGTTTGAAAAAGACCCAGACAAAAATGGTGTCTACAGTTGCCCCTCTTTGCACTTTGCTGTGAAATAGTAATGGTGAAAAGACATAGACAACCATTTTGTCCAAATGCAAGACCTATCAATGAATTTTTTGTAAAATATGATATTTCCTAGCCTTCTCTCACATAAAGCTAAGCAATAAATGCCAAATGAAATTTCCCAACCTTCTTCTCTTATAAAGATTGAGGAATGAATGCAAAATGAAGTTTCCTAGCCTCTTCTATCATAAGATTAAGGAAATGAATGCAAAATGGAATTTTCTAGTCTTTTCTATCATAACACTAAAGAATGAAATTTCTTAATCATAAGATTAAGGAATGCAAAAAAATGAATTTTCATAGTCTTTCCTATCATAAGATTAAGGAAATGAATGCAAAATGGAATTTTCTAGTCTTTCTATCATAACACTAAAGAATGAAATTTCCTAATCACAAGATTAAGGAATGCAAAAACATGAATTTTCCTAGTCTTTCCTATCATAAGACTAAGGAAATGAATGCCAAATGGAATTTTCTAGTCTTTTCTATCATTAGACTAAAGAATGAAATTTCCTAATCATAAGATTAAGGAATGCAAAAACATGAATTTTCCTAGTCTTTCCTATCATAAGACTAAGGAAATGAATGTAGAATGAGATTTCCTAATCTTTTCTATCACAAGATTAAGGAATGCAAAGTGAAATTCCTAGTCTCCCCTATCATAAGACTAAGGAATGCAATCCTATCATAAAACTAAGGAAATGAATGTAGAATGAGATTTCCTAATCTTTTCTATCACAAGATTAAGGAATGCAAAGTGAAATTCCTAGTCTCCCCTATCATAAGACTAAGGAATGCAAGATGAAGTTTTCCTAGTCTCTCCTATCATAAGACCAAGGAATGCAAAAAAATGAAATTTCCTAGTCTTTCCTATCATAAGACTAAGGAAATGAATGTAGAATGAGATTTCCTAATCTTTTCTATCACAAGATTAAAGAATGCAAAGTGAAATTTCCTAATCCCTCCTATCATAAGATTGAGGAATGCGAGATAAAATTTTCCTAGTCTCTCCTATCATAAAACTAAAGAATGCCAAAAATGAAATTTCCTAGTCTTTCCTATCATAAGACTAAGGAAATGAATGTAGAATGAGATTTCCTAATGTTTTCTATCACAAGATTAAGGAATGCAAAGTGAAATTCCTAGTCTCTCCTATCATAAGACTAAGGAATGCAAGATGAAGTTTTCCTAATCTCTCCTACCATAAGACTAAGGAATGAAAAAATGAAATTTCCTAATCATAAGATCAAGAAATGCAAAAAAAAAAAAAGAATTTTCCTAGTCTTTCCTATCATAAGACAAAGGAAATGAATGTAGAATGAGATTTCTTAATCTTTTCTATCACAAGATTAAGGAATGCAAAGTGAAATTCCTAGTCTCCCCTACCATAAGACTAAGGAATGCAATCCTATCATAAGACTAAGGAAATGAATGTTAAATGAAATTTCCTAATCATAAGATCAAGAAATGCAAAAAAAAAAATGAATTTTCCTAGTCTTTCCTATCATAAGACAAAGGAAATGAATGTAGAATGAGATTTCTTAATCTTTTCTATCACAAGATTAAGGAATGCAAAGTGAAATTCCTAGTCTCCCCTATCATAAGACTAAGGAATGCAAGATGAAATTTTCCTAGTCTCTCCTATTATAAGACCAAGGAATGCAAAAAAATGAAATTTCCTAGTCTTTCCTATCCTAAGACTAAGAAAATGAATGTAGAATGAAATTTCCTAATCTTTTCTATCATAGGATTAAAGAATGCAAAGTGAAATTTCCTAATCCCTCCTATCATAAGACTGAGGAATGCGAGATGAAATTTTCCTAGTCTCTCCTATCATAAAACTAAAGAATGCAAAAAATGAAATTTCCTAGTCTTTCCTATCATAAGACTAAGGAAATGAATGTAGAATGAGATTTCCTAATGTTTTCTATCACAAGATTAAGGAATGCAAAGTGAAATTCCTAGTCTCTCCTATCATGAGACTAAGGAATGCAAGATGAAGTTTTCCTAATCTCTCCTACCATAAGACTAAGGAATGAAAAAATGAAATTTCCTAATCATAAGATCAAGAAATGCAAAAAAAAAATGAATTTTCCTAGTCTTTCCTATCATAAGACAAATGAAATGAATGTAGAATGAGATTTCCTAATCTTTTCTATCACAAGATTAAGGAATACAAAGTGAAATTCCTAGTCTCCCCTATCATAAGACTAAGGAATGCAATCCTATCATAAGACTAAGGAAATGAATGTAGAATGAGATTTCCTAATCTTTTCTATCACAAGATTAAGGAATGCAAAGTGAAATTCCTAGTCTCCCCTATCATAAGACTAAGGAATGCAGGATGAAATTTTCCTAGTCACTCCTATCATAAGACCAAGGAATGCAAAAAAATGAAATTTCCTTGTCTTTCCTATCATAAGACTAAGGAAATGAATGTAGAATGAGATTTCCTAATCTTTTCTATGACAAGATTAAGGAATGCAAAGTGAAATTCCTAGTCTCTCCAATCATATAAGGAATGCAAAATGATCATGAAATAAAAGCTGCTCTCACGAGAGGCTATGAGACCATTGAAAACAAAGAGCTCCTCTCAACAGAGGCAATGAAACTTCTGAAACACAAAGAGCTCTTTCCAACAGAAGCTTTGAAACTTTTTGAAAAATAAAGAGCTCATCTCAATAGAGGCAGTGAAACTTTTTGAAAAATAAAGAGTTCCTCTCAACAGAGGCAGTGAAACTTTGAACATAAAATTTCATTTCAAATTGCCAGTTAACATGGGTTTGACTAGGCTTAACTTTCATTTTGATGCCAACAATATTAGGCTTCGTCCTCCTCTAAGGTGCCAGCTAAACTGGACTTTTGCTCTCATCTAAGGTTTTTCAAAAAAAGTATTTTTCTCATCATCTTCTTATACCTCATCATTTTTTCAAATTACTGTCTCTTATATTTTCCATCTTATACATTGTATTCTTACACTTTCTTTTTTCTTCAAAATTTTCATCATTCAGAACTTCTTATCCTAATGTCTTAACAAATAGTTCAATGTCAAAATGCAATAATGAAATGTCATGCATGTCATGAATATAACAAATGCCATGAATACCATGTATGCTATGAATGTTATGCACACGTCAATGTCATGCCCCCTGAATTATTCCATGAGTGTATGTAAATGCAATCTTAATTGTGGTAGATTCTCAAGCTCATCTCATTTTCCTCAAGTCGACTTAATTTGTTGGATCCTTCTTATTCAGATCTTCTATCTTCACTTATTATCCCATCTTCTATTGAGTCTTGGTCCAATTATGCTTGAAGACTTGTCATCATGCTTTCAAATTTGTGTTTTCATCATTTTTTTTCTTTCTTTCTCTCTTTTAGTAATGCAAGATTTCTTTAAAAAAAAATTTTCAAAAATTTGCCCAAAAAAAGGACCAACAATTATATATTTTCCTTCCAACTCGACCACCAATGTAATGCACTTATGTATCTTCTTAATTTGTTATAAGGGAAGAATGAATTTAAAATAATCATGAGATATATAGGTATTCATTCTTAGAAAAGGAACATGAAATCAAGAAAAAATCAATGGGATAGCTTGTTTAGAATAAGGTTTTCAGTATCCATTTAATAAACATTCTGACAATTTCAATCAAGTCAATCTAGAATTCTTTTCCAAAAGCCCACTCTTATTGATATGTTCTTTCATGTAGTGTCTGCCAATCTTGCCCTCGTATCAAAACTTTTTGATGCTGATATTTTCCTAAGCCTCTTTTTCCGGTTTTCAACTTAGGTGCCCCTTCATTTGATTCAAACTATTCCTTTCAGGTTTTCAATTTGAATCATCCTTTTTCTTTTTCTTTTTCTCTTTTTTTCTCCTTTTTTTTCTTTTTTTTTTCATTTTTATTTTTTATTCTGCTTCCTTTTTCAACTTCATGGACTTTGATAAATTTCAGCCTTCAATGCTCAATCCAAATTAATGCCCCCTAATAGGCATCCTCATTTTGATCCAAGATATTTTCTGATGCTCATGGGTTTCTTCATTCAACTTGATCTACTTCTTTTGTCTCCTTCAAACCTTCAAAGGATCATTATCTCATTGTACAAGTATGTTTTCATTCAATGCATGATTCTTCAATTTAAGCATTTACATTTGATCAAAATTGTGATAACCATGAATTTTTGAAATTAATATTAATTATCTGAAAATTTAATTTGGATAAATTAAAATCCAAATTAAATAAGAAATGAAAATGGGTATAAGTATATTGGATATTAAGAAATCCAAAAATTAAGAAAATAAAAATGTGAGTATTTATATATTTATATAATTTTATGAATTATTATCCTATCTACTGTCAGTGGAGTTTTTTAACTCCATAAGCGAGGTTAAGATGATGACATGTGTCCTTTAAAATATTAAAAAAATATAAAATAAATAAAATGGGACATATGTTATCATCTTAATCCTGCTTGTGGAGTTAAAAAAACTCCACTGACAGTGTATAGGATAATTTTTCTAATTTTATTATATAAATATATTTTTATATGTTTTTATACAAGTACATAAGTGTATATATGAAATATAGTATATTTATGATATATTGATATATATAATTTTATATCATAAATAAATACATGTGTATATTTATAGACATTTATGTATCTATATATATATTTATATATGGCAGCAAGCTCACGTAGAAGCTTGCTGCACTGCTAAATAAAATAACAAGAAAAGAAAAGCATGGATAAAGAGAAAAGAGAAGAACAGGAGTTGTGAGCCATGTGGCTATTTTTCATTGGCTGAAATAATAATAAAAGAGGCAAATGAGATGAAATTTTTGGCCATTTTCTGGTTTCAACATCGACTTACCTGCTTTGAGCTTTTGTTACTCCGAATTCTCCTTTTCTTCTTTTCATCACGTCACCTTGTTCTCCATGTGTAATCCTCCCTTCAAGTTTCAAAATTTCTAAGCTTTCTTCCTCAGTTTTGTCCTCCATTAGCATGGTTGTCCAAAGCTGGAAGACAGTGGACAAAAACCCACGTAAGGAGGCTGAAAGGTGGCTGAATAGTTTCGGTTGAAACAGGACAGGTGATGTGCTGTGGTTTCCTTTATATTTTGTTATGGTTCTTGATTGCTATATGGATAAGAAGTGTAATTATGGTCTTAGTTTGAAATAAAGTTAAATGTTAAAATTTTTAAAGTGGTCGCCCAGAACAAAAACAGCAAAGGAAATTGTTATAATTTTAATAAAATTTTTGTATAGTTTGGTAGAAATTAGTAGTATAAGATGAAAAGAATATGGTTTAAATTATGGCTGCTGAGATGGGTTACAAGAAACAGCATGGTGGCGTGAAAGGGGTGTCTTTTGGCCAAACATAAGCTGAAACGATGGTGATGACCTTTAATGAATAAAAACTGTTTGAAAGAAATCCTAAGTGAGTGTAAGATAGTTATTAGTTAGGGATTAAATGGAGATTGAAAACTCATGAGAATTGGACTAAACAAGGGAAATTTGGGTGTGTATGGCGTGAAAACAGAAAACGGGGACTGACTTAAGTGTTGTTGACTGACTTTGATGAAGGGTGGTATGACAGTCAAGAAGAGGGGTTGAAGTTGGCGTGAGAGGAGGGAAAAGAAGGGCTGATTGTGTGATGGCTAATGGCGTGATTAAAAGGCTGGAAAAACTGTTCTGTCCGAGCCAAGTTGAAAAAAATTCAGTTTGGGGGTTTTAGAAAGAAATAAATTCTGAAAAAATTATAACCGATAGCCTCATGAGTTGGGAAAAATTTAGTTTTTGAATTACCTCATTTGGAGTTGTATAGCCTGAGATATAGGCGGCTAAACACACGGCACTCAGTGCAGTAGGCGTGATGCTCTGTGGAAACTTTGAAAACTTGTAAAAAATAGCACAGATTGAATTTGGCTGCAAGCTTTATGTTCCTAGAAAGGTAGATGGGTTGAGAATAATATGGTTCTGAGTTTGCACAATTTGGACAAACTTATCTTGAGATATGGCCCAAGTTGTACACAGAGGTCAGTAGACAATCTACCAGAATGCATATGAAAACAGGGTAATTTTGAGGAATTATTAAAAATAATTCTGAAATTATAAAAATTGTGACACTACTATGCTGAATAGGGAATTGGATTATGATTCATATGGTCTTGGATTCATAATTTTTGGATATCCCCATAATCAAATATATAATTTTTAATGCACAAAGGTCAGAAAACCATCCTGCCATATGGGCCAGAATAGGGCTGAATTTTGGAAAACTGTGAGGAACAATATGAAATGAACTAAAAAAATGCGCTTTATGCTTCTGGATAGGGAATTAAATCAGATTATATATAAAATTGACGGTGCATTAATTGGAATTCAATAGAAAGGCGTTGATAGGTCGGAAATTCTTATAAAGAATAATTCTACCATAATGAGTAGGATTTCTAAGAATGTCTAGTGTATATGTATGTTTTGGAATTGAACTTGTATGACTTATTTTCTGCAGCTCTGAAGCTAAATCCACGAAATGGGAAAGGAAACGAAGAAGAACCTAATCATTGTTTCAAGGTCACATAGTGTACGGTGTGAACGAAATGACACCATACAGGTAAGGGATGCATGTGCAGCACTGTAAGGATATTCAGTCTACATATTTTTAATTATAAAATATTTTATGAAAATATTGTGATGATTCCTTGGTTGGAAATTTGTGATGATGTACTGGCTGAAATTATAAACTGTATTTTCGCGCAGGAGGCTAGCCAATCGGCAGCCGTTATACTGCCAAAAAATTATCGAAAATTACCGAAAATTTCTAGAAAATTTCATAAAATCATAATAAATGATTTTATTTCACGAGAAATGATTTTCAACCACGAAAATCGAGAAAATGAATATTTTCATAAAAACATGAATAAAAAGGAAGTGATTTTAAAATATTCATGTTTTCGAGAATGGTGATAATGAAATCACCGAAAATTCTCTTCGAGGATGGTGATAATGAAATCACCGAAATTTCTCTTGATATGTAAATTTCATGAAATACGAGATGAAAAATGAAAAGAAATAAAGTGAATATTTTATATATATATTTTTATAAATATTCACTAAATGGTTTTCTAACCTTTATGGTTTCAAATTAAGAAATTATATATTTTTATAAATTCCATAAAGGTTTACTAATAATGAAAAATATGGTTTTGAGACTAGTTGGCATCCTATCATGTTGATATCTTATATGTGACATGTAATATGTGATATGTGAAATGTGATATGTAGTCCCGGCCGACACCTGATCAGTGATCCACCGAGGACAATTATAGACTATGGCCATAGATCTGACATGATTATTTATACCCTTCGGGGTCTATAGCATGATATGAGTAACGACCCAGTAGACAGGCTGGGCGTGTGTGCCTAAGTCTCCATATATGAAAATGTTTTATATGATATGTGATATATGAAATGAAAATGTTTTACATGATATGTGATAAATCAAATGAAAGTGATTTACAGCATTTTACAAAATGTTTATTTCAGTACTGATTTTAGGGCTACGAGATGATTTTCATATGACATGTGATATGAATATGTAATATGTTTTCAAAAAGGAAAAGGAGTTATAAGTCTAATATTCTTACTATGACTTTAAATTGAATATTAGACTATATGTGACATGAATATGTGATATGTTTTCCAAAAAGGAAAGAAGAGGAAAATAAATCTAATATTCTTATTTTAATTTTAAATTGAATATTAGATTTAAATGATTTATATGTTATTCGAAAAAGGTTTAATAGCTTATTTTGCTATTTTAAAGTACTGTATTGATTATGATTGTACAGTAAAACATGAAATGAATTTTAAAGGAAAATGATGATGATTTAACTAATATTCTTTTCAAAGAAAATATGAATATTAGTTATTTTATTTAAATGCTTTATTTTATAAAAGCATTATTTTGAAAAAGAATATGAAAATGTTACGAAATAAAAAGGAAAGGATTTGAGTTTCAAAACAAGAAAGAATATTACTCTCTACAGTTGCTTCTAGGTTCCGGGACAAGATAGGTATTTCAAAATACCTACCTTACTCCATCCGGATCCCTAGCCGACTGTAGTATCCTTCCTACATGCGAGCCCAGAGCCCATAGGAAAAATGAAAAAGTTTTTCAGCATATAGATAGCTGAATATCAAGTATGCATATAATTCCCTTATTGAGCCGTGGTTTGCTTACCCCTTAATATTAACATTTCAGGTTTTCGAGGACTCAGAGTCTGACATCTAAAGGACTTCGGCTATGCATTTAGGGACGATGCGACAGCTTGATTTATTACATAAGGTACGATCATTTATTTTCTGCATTTAGACTTATCTACAATACTACTTCCTTATGAATTAAGATAGGGGATGTAATTCATATTATATTTTTATATGAAATTGTTTATATGTAAAAGAAAAGCAAAGTATCACAGACAGCCCAACCAAATAAGATGTATAGAAAAAGATGAAATATAGGGTCATGGGCTGTGACAGATTTAATGGTATCAGAGCAGGGTTGGCCTGATGTCTGTCGATACTTTGGAAAAGAAGTATGTCGAAAAAGGTTAACATCTCCTGTGGTACTGTGTAGTCTAAATCATAAAGGAAATAATGATTGTAAAGTGAATTAAATGTTTTAAAAAGGGAGTGAGCATTATGAATTAAGTATGTCAAAAAGGGAAAACGACTCAGGAAGGTTATCTGAAATGGTGATTTTATAATCTAAATGAAGGTTGGTTCGGTAAGGAACAGAAATGAACTCGGTGAGGGCCCTACCAGTACTTTTCTGTTCGGATCGAACTGAGACCTAAAAGTGATGATATAAAAGAGGGGAATGAAATATCATCATTAAATAGACCTTAAGATCACCGATTGAAGGTATTTTGAAGAGAAAATTTTTAGCCAAAAATGACCAAAATACCCCTACCTTCGAAATTTTACCGAGAGTCAAAATAAACCAACAGAAGTTGGAATTCGATTGATTTGGCAGAGAAATTGATGGTGTAAAGCTGCATTTCATGGAAAATAATCCAATTATGGATTTTATTGGATTTCTTTGTCAAAATCGAAGAAGCTCTTAAAATGCTAATATTGGTATGAGAAAGGGGTACTATCAGCAAATTGATAACAAGATTATTGATTTAAATGTATAATGAGGAGAAAGAAATAAATGTGAAATGACAAAAATGCCCCTATGTGGGATTATGTTTTGAATAGTGATAAAACAAGTCGGTTTTGAATCTATTTATAGAATTGAAGTTATTGAGGGTATAAAGGACATAAAATCAGTATAACGATCCCGAGTATAAATTTCACTATATTTAGAGTACTGATACGACCCGAATGGTTATAGGGAAGTCGCAGGATGAGCGACTCAGTTATTGATTCTTAAGGGTCGGAGTTAAAAGTGTATTAATGGGATATTATTACGGGATCGTTGGATATGATGAAAAGTAATATGATTACTGGAGATACTGAGAAAGAGATCATTATAGATGATGAAATCCATAGCAGTACGGTTAATTCTAGTTCTATACATTCATATAGTTTCTGAAGTATTAAATGGATATTTATAGAATCGAAATATTTTGAAATATGTTTTACGGAATGATGTGCTATATGGAGAATATGTATAAGGACAATAAGTGAAGATAAGAGATGAGGAAGATAACAGCTAACCTGAATTATTAAATGGAAAATGATTGTAAAAGTAAATTACAGTAATAAATCGGTTAGCTATGAAATGTGTAAATGAAATAGTTACACTTAATACAACATACTAAATTAAGATGATCGATATGTTGGGAAATATGAGGAAACAAGTGAATCAAGGCGGAGTAGGTGTCAAAATGATTTAAATATTAAATGTCTCTGCCTTGAGCATATACAATGAAAATGACAAGACATGAGGATGAAATGCCCAGAACGATAAAAGATGAATAATTAAAGAAAGTATCAGATGAGATTTCTGATAAATTTTCAGAGTTATATAAATTGGAGAAATCGAGCTAACACTGACTCAGTTGTTAATATGAAATCTATTTTAAGCTTGTATTGAAGAATATAGAAAGAATCCGAAAAGCTTAGGAAATAACTCTGAAAAATTTGTGAATAATGAAATTCACTTATATAAGGATAATCGCTAGAAATACAGATGATGTGATCGAGGATGAATTAAATGGAATATTAAATACCTATCATGCAATAGAGTTCTTATTAAGAACAAATAATCATTTCTATGAAAGTGATGTCTTATTTGATTTAATCGAAGATGTATAAGGAGTTTATAAGAACCAATCTTTGTACAAGGCGTCATCAGATGAAAAGTTGAGGACTGATGGTTATAAGATGATAATGATTTGAACTCGATAAATTTATCACGAGTTCCTATTGAGGTTTACAAGGTTAATGAAATTCCTTACGAGGTGTATAAGCCTAATAAATGAGGCATCCATATAAGGATAAGTGATGAGATATTGATATAGTCTAAGATATCAATGGAGAATGAGCAGCATAGTGATATAACTCGTAGACTCTCAGAAACAGTGAACAATATGTTAAGTATGGCAAATAAAGATTTGGCTAGACAGTATCTCTTTCTAAGATATATGATCTCGAATGACAGAGCGATGTGGATTTGTCAATGATGAAGAGATAATGATTGAGATACGAAATGTACTGGGTCTAGCTAAATATTATTGCCAGCCTATGGAAGAGTTATCGGGTTAGCTGCTCTACAGATGTGATTGATAAGTAAATAGTTTAAGTCAATGGATGGATAAATGTAAAGACGGTATACAAAAGGTTAAAAGAGTTAATAGGGGAATAGTTTACCACTGAGGAAAAGTGACCGAAATGATGATGAAGGAAAAGATGAAAATGTAATAAGAGGATAAGTACAGGATGAAGAAAGAACACGAATATGAAGTAGTTCCCAATTTTAAAGCTAAAAAAAAATGTGTTTTGTGGTTATCACATGATTATGGCTAAATGGAAGATAGAGCCAATTTCGATAAAATGAAATTTAATGATACTCAAAGGAGTAAATAAATGAATTATACGATTTATTGCCAGTAATGTAAATGGAAAAATGATAAATATATATACAACCACCTCGAAATGATGGGAATAGTGGATTTATATGGATAATGAGGTGACTAAATTGATAATTATAGATTCAATGATAAAGCTAAATAATGAGAAGATTAAATTATAATTTGATTATGCCATTATGGAATCTAAATTATCAAAGGAGTATATTCTCAGGTATATTCTAAAACCTAAGTGATATAGAGTATACCATAAGAATAAGAGATGTAATGATGAGATTACATGAAAAGACGAGATAAAGAGAAAGTGATTATCTCCTGATTCAATTATGGTAAAAGATGGTAAATAGTAAAGTCTGCAAATGAGCTGCAGCATTTGATGAAATAAATACGAAAGAGTATTAGGGATAATAATGAAGAATCTAAAAGAGATATAATAATATGAAAGTGATTAAGGACTAATTGTATAATGAAATCACTTCTTCATTTTCAGACTCTTAGATTCTTCAGTGCCATAGTCGAAATACGTTTATGAAACAATGAGAAAGTATGTGAAGTTCCAGTGAGCATACATGTGATGGGAATCTCGGATTTGCTATATGCTTATGGGAAATAGCAAAAGGCCTTGAGATTCCAAATTTACAGACAGCACCGCTCCGTACTGATGTAAACATGGGCCAATAATAAAATTTCTTTTCTATCTTCCACAATTTACTTCTTTACTTTCAAATTAAAGAAATAAATTTCTATAACTATGAAATTGGACTTCAAAAATTTATATTTCATCACCAAAAATATTTATTGGGTATATTTTGATGAATCATGGTGGTTTCATCGACGCGCGGTACACTGATTGCATATAATTACAATTTTATCCTTAGCGGAACTCCAAATGAAATTTTTTGATTAAACCACTAATTTGATAATTTTTATGACACTATCTTATTCTCCTTTTTATATAGGATATCATGATATTTTACTTTCGTCCCAAATCATTTTAGTTTGGGGGTAATTTACGAAAATGCCCTCGGGACGTATCTATCATTTTTCAATTTGGTTCTCATACTTTTCAAAATAATGCAACTTGGTTGTTTTGACTTCCAAATCACCATAATATCATTATTTAACCTCCCAAAATTTGTTTTCTCACTCATATCCTCATATGGGTATTGAAATCTAGGTGGGGCCCACGTAGCTTTTTATTTACTATTAGTAAAAATATACAAAATAATTTATTTATTAGTTAAAATTCACATTTTTGTACATGTACAGTACCGTAGAATTGGATCTCACAAATAGTCTTCACCAAACCTATATAGTTTTCCATGCTCTTCAATTTGGCACCAAATCAAGTGCTAAAATGGCCAAAATCTTGGTGTAAGAACTACTACAAGTTTCAGTCAACTTGGTAAGGTGAGAGAAAGTGTAATTTTTCATGCTTTAAGGCTTTATACTATGTGTTTATAATGTTTAGCTATGTATTTAAGCTTTAATTGAACCAAAACACCATGAATTATGCCCCTAAGGTTTTGGCCACTATTCACGATGCATGAATGATGGGTTGTCCACTGCAAAAGTGGTGTAGAATCAGTGTCGAAAATGTCTAGGATGCGATTACGGCCTTAAATTGTTGAAACGGAGTGTGTGTGTGCGAGATGTTATTTTGGCCAAGTGAAAAGGACTATGAAATCATGCTCGATTTAATATGTTTTGGGTTCTAGGATACTGTATGAATTAATACAAGACTGCTGGTGTAGTCAGAATTGAAAACGGAGTTGATTTGACGATAGTTGGATTGTTAGCACCGGTATAAAAAAGACCGAAAGTACAACTACAATAGGCAATGTGGTAGATCTTAGGAAATTAAATAACCATTATACTGGAGTGTGACGAGTTGACTATGTTTTTATGATGTTTTGCAACTTGAAAATAAGTGGAGGAATATTGGTGCTATTGATCGTTTTGGTGGAAATCGAGTGGTAAAGGATATATGTGAAAGATGTAGGGATACTATGTTGCATGATTTGTGTTGAAAATGATATAATGAGATTGTTTTGGGATGAATTTGAATGAAATTGTGAAATTGTTATTGTGGTTTAAACTATGTTTTTGTCTAGGGAGGTTAGAACAAAGAGTACAATTATGCTGTCAAAATTTCGTAAAACATACCTTGAACCTTAGATTTATAAGAATGGAACTTAGAGTCATTATGAATGGATTTTGGAAATTAATCTAAGTTGAATTCTCATATAAGTCGTTAAAAGCACCAAATTTGTAACTCAGTTTCTAATACTGATTTTAATAGTTTTCTCCGATTTCAAGATTTAAATGAATACTGATATCGTTCTTACATAAATAAAATATTTTGAACATTGAATTCTAATTTGAGAATATTGTCAAATTTTTATTCTTGAACTATCATTATTCTGATTTTTGGTGATTTCATGAAACTGATTAGAAATCCATTTTACTGTAACGATCTTGAAAATGTGTTGCTACTGATTTATAAACTGTTTTAAGACTGTTGGCCCTATAGTGACCTTCGGGCTTATCATGCTTATATGAGTAAGTGATCGTATGCTGTTAGACCTTGTCACATCTTTAGTACCTACAAATGTCACTTGGCAAGTGTACACTGCGGACCATTATTGACTACAGCCATATGTCGTTACTGATTCCTTTGGGATCTTTATATTGCATGATACTATTGGGTGTAGCCTAGTCTCTATTATTCTACTACTGAATTGTTTTGTTATGTGTTTACTGAATTTGATCAATTGATTTAGTTTACAAATTGTTTACTAAATCTAATCGATTATTATTTATCGTTTCTGAACTAAATTCTACACTATTTTCTGAGTGATTGTTTAGTGTTTTCCGAGTTGTTTATGAAATGATTGATCAGAAACAATAAATTTTGAATTGCTTATTCAACTAGCAATATTTTAATCCCTATAGTCGGATTTAGGGATTAAACAAGTGAGGTACTTCAAAGTATCCTTTTGTACTCAGCCTTTTTACCTTACTGATTATAGTATCTTTCCACTAGAGTGCTTATGTCTTGTTTTTGCAGTAAATGCATTTTAGAAACATGTTTTATACATGTGCTTGTAGACATGCATAGTATCAGTACTTTTATGCATATTTCTTACAGGGCATAAGCTCACCCTTTTATTTTCCTTCCAAATTATTTGCAATAGATTCCTTTTTGTCATCAGAGGTCACTTCTTACAGTATCCCTTAAGTAGTTAACCAGATACCATAAAGGTCTACAATTTTATCTTTTTATATGTTCAGACTATGTAATTACAGTACTACGTTGTGTATGCATTGTACAAGGGATGTAAAATGCAGGATTGTAAACCAATTGAAATTATTCGTATATGTATGTAAATAGATGTTTTGGGTTTCTGAAATTTTAATCATTAATAAATTCTGAAAATGGACATTACAAACAACCCAACCAATTATAAATTATGTGTTATGTGTGGTATCTGGACCGTGACAGTTTAATTGGTATCAGAAAGAGGTTGACTTGATGTCTGTCTGTGCCATTAGGAGTAATGGGTTAACATCCCTTGTAGTATTGTGTTTGTCCAAATGTATATAAAGTTGAAGTGACTAAAAATGTCTCTTATGTCTAATTTGATAAAATGACAGATAGGCGACGGGTTACTGGTAGAAGTCGAGGTAGGAGCGGACTCATCCATCTCCCGAGCTATCTCTAGAACTAATTTTAGAACCTGCCTTCTATCTACAACCGAAAAGTCCTAATACACATTTTTAGGCTAGAAAGGATGTTTGTAGGATTTCTAGCAAGTCAAAATAATAATGCCAGAGCACCAACACTAGTCCTAGTATAGGCACCAGCACCTGAAGCGCCACAACCACCTCCACCTCCACCTCCTCCAGTTAATGTGCCTCCAACAGCTCAACCACAGTAGGTACCACCGCCACCACAGCCTCAGCCTGTTGATACAGTGGGTACTTGTGATGTTCATTTACTAAGACAGTTCCAGAAACTGGATCCGCCAAGGTTTAAGGGTGAAAAGGATCTAACGACAACGAAAAATTAGGTAAATACTGTGGAAAAGCTATTTAAGTATATGAGATGTTCAGATACAAAGAAGGTGGGTTGGCTGCTTTCTTAATGATTGATGAAGTTGAACACTGGTGGAAAACTACCCAGATAGTACTGGTCACCTGATATCCAGTTGTGACTTAGGTAGTGTTTTTGGGAAGCTTTTAACATGCAGTACTTTCCACAGATAGCGCAAAAGAACTTGATAATTGGGTTTTTGGGCTACTGATCTATGATTGTGGATCAATATGAATCCAAGTTTATGACGTTTAGTCAATTCAACCTAGAGACTGTTCAGAGCAAAGAGCACAAGCTTGAGAGATTCAATGCTGAGTTGAGGTATTCTATCAGATCTCGATTCGCTTTGTTTGATATAGCCACTTATGATGAGGTAGTCCAGCGGGCTCAATTGTGTGAACAAGATTATGAGTCTTATTAGGCAAAGTTTGGGGCCTGAACAAAGGTAAGGGCAAGGAAAAGGCTAACCGGAGCTTTGAGGATAGATCTAAGAATAAGCCGGCAAAGAAAGCTAAAGTTTCTAGGATTAAGATTTCTAAGCCTACTACTACTAATAGCTCTTCTCCTACACGGAAAGGTACCACCCCGATTTGTGAGCATTGTAATAAATCACATGGTACCAAGCCATGTCATCGAGCTACTAGAACTTGTTTTAGATGTGGGTAGACTAGGCATTTGGTTAGACATTGTTGAAATAATAAGGTATCAGGGGCTACAACAGTAGCAACATGGAAAAGGCTACACCATCCCAGCCTAATAGAGCTACAGCTACAGAAAAAGGGAAGAAGGCAGTGACTCAGGGTAGAGTATACGCTTTGGACAAGGAGTCTGCTAATGCATCATCTAAGGTTATTAAAGGTAAAATATTTATCTTTGATGTAATTACACTTGTATTGTTCGACCCAGGTTCTACACATTCTTTTATGTCTCTTGTGCGTGCTATTAAAATACTGGTAGAACTTGAACCCTTATGGTATCAATTGCAAATTAACACAGCTTTTAAAAAATCTCAGATGACTGATATCGTATATCATAATTGTAAATTATGGATAGGAGAGAAGGAATCTGTAGTTGACCTAGTTTTTGCTAAATATGTATGATTTTGATGTGATATTAGGGATGGATTGGTTAGCTGCAAATCACATTAGTCTGGACTGTTATACTAAATATGTAACCCTCTTTTACCTTGAAAATTATACTATAAAACTTTTTTAGTAGTAAAGAAAGTTAAATATTCTACTAAAAGTTTGCTTGGGTGTGAAATCTAAAGAATTGTGTTTGTTATTGAAGGCTTCATTCTCTACATGGAAGACGTAGAAAAGAAACGTTCGGAGTTACACAAGATTCTTGTGGTCAAGGATTTTCTAGATATGTTTTCGGATGAACTACCAGGACTTCCTTCTGATCGAGAGATAGAATTTACTATTGACTCAGTACCCAACACAGAACCCATATCTAAGCCTCTTTATCGAATAGCACTGGTAGAGCTAGATGAGCTCAAGAAGTAGCTCCAGGAGTTGTTAGACAAGGGTATCATTTGTCCCAGTGTCTCTCCTTGGGATGCACTAGTCCTTTTTGTTCGAAAGAAGGATAGTAACCTACGACTCTACATTGATTATCGGTTGCTCGATAAGGCTACTATCAAGAATAAGTATCGCTTGCCTAAGGTAGATGATCTATTTGATCAGCTCAGGGTGCACAAGTATTTTCTAAGATTGATCTAAGATCTGAATATCATCAGTTAAAATTCCAGGAAGAAGATGTCCCTAAAACGGCATTTAGAACTCAGTATGGCTACTGCAAGTTTCTGATTATGTCGTTCGGACTTACCAATGTCCCTGCAATATTCATAAACTTGATAAATAAGGTGTTCAAGCCCTATTTGGATAAATTCATCATCATATTCATTGATGACATCCTAGTATATTCTAAATCTTAGGAAGAGCATGAGCAGCATCTTTATCTTGTTTGCAGACCCTCAAGGACCGGAAGCTGTATGCTAAGTTAAGTAATTGTGAATTCTGGCTAGATCAGATTACTTTTCTGGGACATGTGATATCTAAAGATGAGGAGTCAGTTGATCTATCTAAAATAGAGGTTATAGTGCAGTGGGAAAGGCCGAAGTTAGTGACAGAGATTCGGAGCTTTCTAGGTCTAGCTAAATATTACTGTCGGTTTGTTGAGAGTTTTTCTAGACTAGCTGTTCTTTGACACGTCTCACATGCAAAGATGTCAAATTTGAATGGACAGATTCTTGTGAGCACAGTTTTCAAGAAATAAAGCATAGATTAACCATAGCACTGATTCTTACCAGTTCAACTGGTTTAGGGTATTTTAGTGTACAGTGATGCCTCCACATTGGAATTGGGTTTGTAATTATGCATCATGGCAAAGTGGTCACTTATGGTTCTCATCAGCTAAAGGACCATGAAAAAAATTATCCTACTCATGATCTAGAACTAGCTGCTGTGGTGTTTGCTTTGAAGATATGGTGGCACTATCTGTATGGTGAGAGGTTCCAAGTATTTGCTGATCACAAAAGTCTCAAGTATCTGTTCTCGCAATATGAATTAAATATGAGGCAACATAGATGGATGGAGCTACTAAAAGATTATGACTGTAAGATATTATACCACTTGGGGAAAGCAAATGTGGTGGTAAATGCTTTGAGTAGGCAACATATAGGTATAGTCTCTTATATGATGGTTCGAGAATATGACTTATTAGAGCAGTTTGTGAGTCTCAGTTTGATTGTTACCCCTTTTGAAAGATATGGTATGACGACCAATCTTCGGATTAAGCCAAATTTGATGGATCGGATTTGAAATGCTAAGGGGAATGATATTAATTGTATAAAGATTGCCAACCACATACAGTTGGGCACTCAATCAGATTTTGGGATTAATACTGATAGCATTTTGAGATTTAAGGACTAGAATTATACTCTTGAGGATAAGCAACTGAAGGAACTGATTCTGATAGAGGCTTAAATCTCAAAGTACACTTTACACCTAGGCAGTAATAAGATGTATCACAATCTTCGTAAAGTATACTAGTGGCCAAAGATAAAACGAGACATCACTGAGTTTGTAACAAAATGTCTCACTTGTCAGCAGGTAAAGGTAGAGCATCAAAAACTAGTAGGATTGCTTTAGCCTCTACCCATACTGATGTGGAAATGGGGTACCACATTACTATGGATTTCATCATAGGATTGCCAAGGACCAAAAAGAACCATGATGCTAGCTGGGTGATTGTGGATGATTGATAAAGTCAGCCCACTTCTTCACCATGAAGTCTACTGATTCTCTAAATGCCTTAGTCGATCTATATGTTAGAGAGTTTGTCAGATTGCATGGAGTTTCAGTGAGCATTACTTCTGACAGAGATTTTCAGTTTACCTCTTATTTTTGGGAGCATTCCATGGAATCTCAATTGAACTTCAGCACAACTTTCCATCTGCAGACTGATGGTCAGTCCGAGTGCACAATTCAAATGCTCTTTAAAGACTCCTTAGATGATCATCTTCCATTGGCAAAGTTTGCCTATAATAATAGTTACCACTATAGTATCGGCATGGCACTTTGTGAGGTTCTCTATGGTAAGAGATGCCGATCACCCATTAGTTGGGAAGAAGTGGGTGACAGAAAAGTCTTGGCTCCCGATCTTGTTGGGCAAGCTTTAGAGGATGTTTGGATTATTTGTGATAGACTAAAGATTGCTTACAATCGGCAGAAAAGTTATGTAAATATCAGACACCGACCTTTGGAATTCTCAGTGAGAGATTCAGTATTTTTAAAAGTGTCACCATCCAAAGGTATTATGAGATTTGGAAGAAGCGAAAATTGAGTCCTCAATATATTAGGCCTTTTGAAATCTTAGACCAACTGAGAGATGTGGCATACTGATTAGCACTACCACCAAAGTTATCCGAGGTATATAATGTCTTCTACGTGTCAATGTTGTGAAAGTATCATCCAAATCTATCACATGTGATTCACTATGAACCTATGGAAATTAGAGAAGACATGAGCTATTTTGAGAAACCAATTCGGATCTTGGACAGAAAAGAGAAGATATTATAGTTTAAGACTATTCCTTTAGTTAAGGTTCTCTAGCAGTACCATTCAGTAGAGGAAGCTACCTAGGAATTAGAGAGCCTGCTGAAGGAAAAGTACCCGAAGCTATTCCACTAGGCCTACTCAAATTTGGAGGACCAAATTTCTAAGGTGAGGAGTATGTGAGATTCACACTTTCTAGTACCGTTCTATAAGCCCCTAAAATATGATATCTCATAATTGTATCCACACTTAGTGTTTAGTAGGTTTGACGGAGATGTGGGCTATAGGCCCCTCTTAGACCTGTACAGTTTCGATGGAGATGAAACTCCATAGTATTAATATTTGGAGCAAAATACTATGATGGTAAGAATCTACAACTCAAAATTATCTGTTTATATGAATTTTGAAAAGAGAGTAACAAATTCAAAAATGACGATTTAATCCATAGGCAAAAATATTTTCATGAATAACAGTCAATTTAAATGGATTTAAAACCAATTGGCAGTTGTAGGATAATCTACATGTGTCAAAGTCTCATGTCATGTCAACTCGAAGGTTGAATCACACAGGAGAAACAAAATCTATGCGATTGACCTATTAGAGGTATTTTGGTAAGTTCACCCTTACGGCTGGTCAAACCCTAACAAAAGCCTATCCAATGATTAGAATATGTCCAACAGTTATATTTTATGAATGAATGAAATATTTGAAAGTTAAACTGACTATTAAATAATGAAGTAGAAGTACAAAGGGCAAAATGGTCATATTAATTAAGTATAAGGGCATTTTGGTTATTTGGCCATTAATATGTTATTTTTTTAAGAAATTTCTACACCTTTATTCTTCTTGGCCAGCCATTGATGAGAGTTTAAGCTTTCTCACACTAAAACTTTAGTGAAGAGAGAGAAAGTCTTTAAAAACCCTAGCTAAACACCCTAAAACCGGACACAGTCTTCACCAAACCTGTACAGTTTTCAGTGCTCTTCAATTTGGCATCAAAATCAAGTGCTAAAGTGGCCAAAATCTTGGTGTAAGAACTCCCACAAGTTTCGGCCAACTTGGTAAGGTAAGAGAAAGTGTAATTTTTCATGTTTTTAAGGCTTTATACTATGTGTTTATTATGTTTAGCTATGTATTTAAGCTTTAATTGAACCAAAACACCATGAATTATGCCCTTAAGGTTTCGAAAACCATTCATGATGCATGAATGATGGGTTGTTCAACGCAAAAGTGATGTAAAATCAGTGAAGAAAATGTCTAAGACACGATTACGACCTTAAATTATTAAAATGGAGTGTGTGTGTATGTGTGTATGAGATGTTATTTTGGCTAAGTGAAAGGGACTATAAAATCATGCTCAATTTAATTTGTTTTAGGTTCTAGGATAATGTATGAATTAATACAAGACTACTAGTGCAGTCAAAATTGAAAACGGAGTTGATTTGACGGTAGTTATGGTGTTAGCACTGGTATAAAGGAGACCAGAATTACAGCTGCAATAGGCAATGTGTAGATCTTAGGAAGTTAAATAACCTTTATAATTGAAGTGTGATGAATTGACTGTGTTTGCATGATGTTTTACAGCTCGAAAGTAAGTAAAGGAATACTAGTGCTATTGATCGTTTCGGTGGAAATCGAGTGATAAGGGATATATGTGAAAGACATAGGGATACTATGTTGCTTGATTTGTGTTGAAAATGATATAATGAAATTGTTTTGGGATGAATTTGATTGAAATTGTGAAAATGGCATTGTGGTTTAAACTGTGTTTTCGTGCAAGGAGGTTAGAACAAAAAGTACCGTTATTATAACAGTCCACAGTACAGTAAAATAGCATATTTTATACCTAATTTACGGTTGGGCTATCTATGATGCCTTTAACACTTGATCAGTAACAGTAATAAATGGTAAACATTTATTAAATAATTTTGGAATATGAAATTTTTACAATATTCCTTACACTTTACATACCCTGTTTTTATTTTGCAATAAAGTAGTACTATATACATATATCTGAATATATATATAAGAGAAGTGACTGTTCCTTTAAAATTTAATGCACTTTGCCCCAGTATGCTTACTTGCAACTATATTTATTCGAGGAAGATCTCAAATAATCCTTGCAATAAATCTGGGGAGTTGGAAAATAAAGGGGTGAGCGACAACATGCTCAATAAAGGAGTCGTATGTTGCTTGATACAATGAAATCTATATGTTGGAAAATATTTATTTTTCCATAATTATAAATGGAATAAACCATTTAATTTCCATCACTTCAGTAGCAGTTCAAAACACGTGACAGTTCAGTAGTAAAGCAATATAGTGAACAGTAGATGTAATACTGTAAAAATAGTATACAGTCACTTCAGTACAGTATGTTATAATTATCTAAAAATCAGTGGATAAACAGTTCAGTAATTATTTCTAATTTTAGAAATAATTTTCATAATATTCTTTTCCATCAAATGGTAGTTCTCAGTATGGTTCAGTAAACAGTAATCAGTACGATACAGTTCAGTAAACAATATTTCTCAGTACCGTACAGTTCAGTAAACAGTATTTCAGTAGGTTGAGACTAGGTATCACCCTAAATCATATCATGCTATCATCATCCCCTAAGGGACATTGTAACAGTATACAATAAGATCTATGGCCATAGTCTATAGGGCGTCCTCGGTGTACACTTGCCAGTGACTTCGGGACTGCTGATGACTTGGCGGGTCAATCAGCCACGTGACAGTATCAGTAATCAATAACCATGAAATTGGGGCCTAAGTCTCAAAAGAGTATAAAAATTTGTATCATAGCCTTTATGGATTTTATTCAAAATTAATTTGAAATATTTTATGATTATCCATAAGGCTCACAATTTCATATATTTCCTCTTTTCAGGAATTTCCATCATTTTCACATTTTTCTCAAAATCATCTAAATACATTTTATTCACCATCTCATCACCCTTATGGAATTTATAAAATAAATAAAATCATTAATTAATTCCATAAAGGTATAAAATCATTTATTTTCCCATAAAAATACCTTTCAGGAAATCTAATGAATTAAATCATTTATTTAAATAAATATTCCAAAAAAGTATTTATTTCATATCTCCAAATACAAGAAAAATAGTTGATAAATATTCATGTATCAAGTGAGAATCTCATAAATATTCTTTTCTGAATAATTAATAGTAAAAAGAATATATTTCATTCTCACTTTAAATAAAAATCCATAACATGAATATTTAATTTATCATTTTTCAACAATTTCCACTTTCTGGAAAATTTATGGAAATGATTTCCAAAATTCATGATTTATTCCATTTATGCATCTAAAATATTTCATGATATTTTAGAATAATTTTGATAATTTTCCGGCAACATAATTGCTACGAATTCTTAGCCTCCTGCACGGAATTTAACAGTATATAAACCAGCTTTCAACCACAATTTTTCATGATTTTAAAGCAAATCAAGCTTCCAATAATTTCATAAAATTAAACTTGATAAATCATGCAATTCATCATATCCATACAACTCACACACTTCCCTCTTACATGTCTAGCGATATTGAGCTTTTCGGTAGCACCAACTGAAATCCGTAATTCCTGGCTGCAAAATAATTTTATTAAAAATTATCAATAATTTTCCTCTTAATTTTAAGCCACTAACTTTCATAAAATGCAGCCACTAATTATACAGCATATGTATAACCAATATAAATTACGCTGGTGATAAAACTAAACTTTCCTGTTTTAGCTCCTTTTTCGATTCCGATTTCACTAACCTTCCTCTTTTGATTTCTACATTAATTTTCTACCATCAAACCATAAATTGCAGCATTAAATCATGCCCAAACAACCATGGCTAAAATCCCCTCTTGAACACATTTCATGATTTTTCAATCTTTTTCATGATTTATTGTTTCTATGTTTCTTAATCCATTTCAAGCTTTCATTTTCTACCATAATCATGCAACGAAATGCATGATTTCCCCATATTCTCAAGTTGATCAAAACCCATTTTCATGGCAAATTTTTATTTAAGCAAGATAATTCAAAACCAATGACAAATATGAAATCTACACCTTTAAATCTGTAAGATTACAACTTTGAATTAAATCAAAACCTCAAAAATCCCATGAATCCTTACCTTGGCCGAATGCTTTTGGCTTCCTTTCTCCTTGTTTTCTTCCTCTTTTGATGATATATGGATAGCAATGGAGAGAGGAGATGACAAGGATTAATTTTGCTAGAAATAGCTATCTTAAAATTCTAACTATTTTTGGTGTTTTTGGAACCTTAAATTTTTCTTTTCTTTTTTCCTTGTGGGTGTCGTGGAGTGGCTGGGCAGGGATGATGAATAGTGGTCGGTACACTTCAGCTTAAATTCCGCTGAGTTGTGCAGAAAATTCCAAAAATGGCCTAATTATGATTTTGCCCCAAGTTACTTAAAATATTAACGATTTTGCCATTAAGCTTCCGATTTTGTAAAAACCATGCAAATGAACTCCAAAAATTATGATTCCAGTACCAATAAATCACATTTAATGTACCTAAATGAATGGAAGTGGTTTTGTTGCTATGCGGTGCACCGAAAAGGAGAAATTATGGTTTTACCCCTTTTTGACCGCCAGCAAAATTTTTCCTATCAAACCACCTTTTTCAATAAATCTTTTGACACCATGTTATTCTCCTTTACATGTACATTATCATGATAATTTTTACTTTGTCCCAACTCATTTTAATATGGGCGTAATTTACAAAAATGCCCTCGGGACGTATCCGTTATTTTCTAATTTGTTTCCCAAATTCTCAAAATAATTCCAAATGACATAAAAATTATATTTATGTCTCCAAATAATTATTTAATATTTATTTCACCTTTTTTACACCATATTATTAGTCATAAAGCCAATAAATCCATAAAATTCAAAGTGGGGTCCACATTAAATATTTATTCAATTTCACTAAATAATTTATTTCCACTATTAAATATTTACAAAAATATGGTGTACAGTATAATATAATCTGGTCTCACAGTTATGCTGCTGAGATTTCATAAAACATGCCTTGAACCTTAGATTTATAAGAATGGAACTTAGTGTCATTATGAACGGATTTTGGAAATTGATCTAAGTTGAATTCTCATATAAGTCGTTAGGAGCACAAAATTTGTGACTCAGTTTCCAAGACTGATTTTAATAGTTTTCTCTGATTTCAAGATTTATACGAGTACTGACATTGTTCTCATACATAAATAAAATATTTTGAACATTGAATTTTGATTTGAGAATATTTCTCAAATTTTTATTCTTGAATTGTCATTATTCTGATTTTTGGTGATTTCATGAAAATGATTGGAAATCCGTTTTACTATATCGATCTTGAAAATGTGTAACCGCTAATTTATAAATTGCTTTGAGACTATTGGCCCCATAATGACCTTCGGGCTTATCATGCTTATCTGAGTGAATGGTCGCATGCTATTAGACCTTGCCATGTCTTCTGCACCCACAGATGTCACCTGGCAAGTGCACACTGTAGACCCTTATTGACTATAGCCATAAATCGTTACTAATCCCTTTGGGATCTTTATATTGCATGATACTATTAGGTGTAGCCTAGTCTCTACTATTATGCTACTGAACTGTTTTGTTATGTGTTTACTAAATATGATTAATTGATTTGGTTTACGAATTGTTTACTAAATCTGATTGATTGTTACTGATTATTTATAAACTGAATTTTGCACTATTTATTGAGTGATTGTTTACTGTTTTCTGAGTTGTTTATGAAATGATTGATCGAAAACTATACCTTTTGAATTGCTTATTCGACTAGCAATATTTTAATCCCCATAGTCGGATTTAGCGACCGGGACAAGTGAGGTACTTCAAAGTATCCTTCTGTACTCTGCCTGGTTACCTAACCAATTATAGTATCTTTCCATTAAAGTGCTTAAGTCTTGTTTTAGCAGCAAACAAATTTCAGAAACATGTTTTATACACGTGCATGTAGACATGGATAGGATCAGTACTTTTATATAAATTTCTTTCTAGGCATAAGCTTACCCCCTTTAATTTCCTTCCAGATTATTTGCTGTAGATTTCTTTCTATCATCAAAGGTCACTTCCAGTAATATCCCTTAGGCGATTAACCAAATACCGTAGTGGTATACGATTATACCTTTTTATATGTTCAGACTATGTAATTACAATACTACATTATGTGTGTATTGTACAAGGGATGTAAAATGCACGGTTGTAAACCGATTGGAATTATTCGTATATGTATGTAAATAGATGTTTTAGGCTTTTGGAATTTTAATCGTTAATAAATTCTGAGTGTGGACACTGCAGACAGCCTAACCAATTATAAATTATGTGTTATGTGTGATATCTGGACCATGACACTAGCTATCGGAGATACAATAGATAGCATATGTGCCCTACTAAAAGGAAACAATAGTTAACATATTGGCCCCTACTATCGAGAATATAGTAGATAGCACATGGCCTTGCTGACAGAGATACAATAGTTAGCAATGGTTCATTATTTATCAAAACGTGTTTATTGATGATCATTTTATCTATTTTCGTTATATGAATACTGTTATGAGATTTTACAAGAAATCATGTGAAGATTTGTGTATGTTTTACTAGTATTATGTATGAAGATATTCGGCAAGTGTTTAACTTATACAAAGCATTGTTTTCACGAGAAGTGTAATGTTTAATAAACTAGTATTGCATCGTTTTACGTGCATGACATTGGTTTTACCACTATTGCTTTGTGAAGTGACATTGCATATGTTTATGTGACTATGAATAGGATCGTAGTTATGATGTCAAGTGCCTAGAGAAATAAGGCTCTCCAAAGTATCCTTTCTTTCAATACCTTGAAAGCCCTTAACATGCATCACCGAAGTCTTAGACTAGAACCACGAGATTATAGCACTAAGTTACATGAAATATGAGGTATTAGCGAGTTATTAGTATATGATATGATGAAACATGTGTGCTATGTTTTATAGAACTAGTATCCCGTATGTTATTATCCTTTGTACTTCTATGATTATCTTACTAAGCTCCCTAAACTGACTCCCTTTTGTTTCCTAACAAGTTAAGCCAGGATAGTATCAGCTTTTGCTTCTCGCAGTAGGCTTTAACGCTTGTAGGCTTTAGAGCTTTCGCAGTTCATATTTGGCATTCGAATAATGGTATTAAATGTCTTTCGTTTCAAATGATTTTCTACAGTATCATAGTACGACATATTTGTGTACTTGTATCAGAAAATTTATTGATTTTAGGATGTAAACGAACTTGTATTGGAAAACATATCAAAAACCCAAAAAATAATATAACATTTCTTTGGGAATTTTTTTTAAGAATCTTATCGAACTCTGAAAAATATGAAATTCAAACCTATTTTAGATTGTGACTTGTAGGAGTGTGATTGGACATTTTTATCAATAAATGATATCATATGAATAGTAAATTGAGCTCGGGCATGAATAGTGAAAACGTAAAAATTACCGCTTTTACATGGGAATTGATTAATTAGTTTAAATGATTGTAAATCTTTATGATTTCTGACTAGGACCTTTGGCAAAGTGCCTTAAATCAAACTAGATATTTAGATACCTGATTTTCTAAGATAGAACATCTCACATGACGAACCATTATAATAAGAATAAAAGAAAAAAAAAAGTTAGCTTGAAAGCTATACTTCCTCTTTTTTGTTACCAAAAATGTCGCGTCCTTCGGGCCATGACTTGAAGTTCCGATTCTCCTCTTCCTATAGGTTTCTTAAGCTTGATCAAATTAAGAAAAGGAAGGGGATTTTAGGTGCTGGCTTACATGAGGTAGGAGGAGAAGAAATGAAACTTTATTTAATTAAATGGGTTGTTTGTTTTGTTTACCTAATTAGAATTTAATTGTACTAAGCCCTTTTTAAATGAATACATCTTAATAATTACCAGATTGATGTACTTGGGATATTTTTAGGCTCTAGGTTCTTTTAATTATAAACCTATAAATTAGTTTAAATACTTACTTCCACTCTAATTAGGTCCTTTTGGATTATGTTAAATCGAACTAAGCCTCAATCCCTCATTAAACTTCTCGTATTAACCAATTTCCTCTAATTACTTTATTTGAGTTGAACTTTCGACAATTTTACTATATTAATCTACATAGGTTCTAATAACATGCCATAGATGATCAGAAGGTTGTCTAAATAAGCTTTTCAACATAATTTGAATCACTGAAATCGGAATTTTCCATCAGAAGTTATGCTTGTTTCTTTTCCGATTGCTCACAGACAGAATTTTCTATACATGAGGTGACTTTAACAATTTATTTTTATTGATCCAGAATGAATTAGAAGATGAACCTTATATGGTCAAAAAGCTTTTCGAGCTAGGCTTTTAGAAAAATTTGAATTGCCTTAATCGGAGTTTCTTACCAAGAGATATGCTCGGCTCTTTATAATGGTGTCGACTGATAGAGTTTACTGTACTTAGTGCAATTTTGGAATTTTTCTAGTTTTGATCCACAAGGGATTAAAATACGAGCATTATATGGCTAGAAGACCTTAAATTATTTTTCATAGGGATTTTACGGTTTATAGTTTAAATACTTTGATCAAGATATATAATCAAAACAAGGCAGATTAGTCATAAACTAAAAACTAAAATTTTCAATTTATTACCTAATTCTCGGGATAAGCCAAAATCGTAACTACAAGAACTAAATTGTTTTACCTGAAATAATTTATGATAGCTTTTAGGTACTTGTATGGTTTCTAGTGTTGGATTATGCCCTTAGAACCGTTCATTAGATGATTGACTTTGGCATTTTTATGTATCATGACATTTTATTTATTATAGCTCATTATTATATTTGTCTTATAACTGCGTAATGTAATCTTATATGATAATGTCCTTGAATAGTAATAACACACTATTCTTAAAATATCCCTAGTCAAGTATTATTGTGAACAAGGATAACAATGTACGATAAGACTAGTATGTGGTTGACTAATAACCATTGTCATGGATATAGGATATCAAGTCATCACATAGGTACATGTTAGAGAAATATGTACTGGATCGACCCTCCATGAGAACGCTACATGGATTGTTATATGAGTGTCATAAGCGATTCTCATAGTGATGATGGTGTATGTGATCCTTTGACTTGAGATCATCAGAGATCCCAACATAGAGAATTGCATACTTTAATGCTGCTGGATGTCATTCGTAACAGGATGGACTATAAAGGTAGTAATTGGGTATGCCTTGATCTATGTAGAGGGATATTGAGTGATCAAGATAGGATTTATCCCTCTTATATAACAAGAGTAATGTCTTGGGCCCTTTGATAGAGTGAGACTAAGAAATGTATGGCCGTGCTCGAATAAGTCAATATGAGATATTGATTTTATTTGTTTAATTAGTCTACTCAGGAATCAAGAAACGCTGATTAGACTATACAAGTGTGACACATTCCATGACTTGTGTCTAATCAAGACATCAAAGGATAAAGGGATTAGACTGCACGGTAACATCTATCACGAGTAAGGTTATGTCGAGTCATTGACATTCTCGTTACATGGGTAGCAATGATGTGTTGCTAGATACCGCTCATTGCCTGTGACAATTTTGTCATTGCCATTGTTTTGAGAACCTATTGGGTCGCACACTTAGAACGGATCAATGAGGAGCTTAATTAATCCTATTATAGATTGGACTAAGGATATATCTAATCCTATTCTGAATTGGATTAAGGATATAGTTAATCCTATTCCAAGTAAGATTAGAGTTCTGTTTGGCAGTAAATTTTAGGGTAAAATTTACTGCCTATAAAAGGATGTTTTTTCTAAAACATAGCCGCACAATTAAAAAAAAACAGAAAAGGTATTCTTTTAATCGAAGCTAGCAATTCGATTATAAGGAATCAAAAATGCTCTTTAAGGCTTCTGATCATGAGACGTTCAAGAGTCGTGAGATTCGTTCGTATGGATACCATAGAGGCAGGAACGAAAAGTTGTTGCTTGTGACTCGACCAATGACATAAATCAGAGAAAACGTTAGGTAAAATCTCAAAACCCTAATCAGGCAACTCTCCGAATCGATCCTGGTGGAGGCCGAATGATTTAAATTTCGCTGCGTGTTTGTTTCGGTTTCCTTCATCTAGGTGGGTGCACACTCCCGTGAAGCCCATTGGCTTGTTAGAATGGAAACTTGCATTTTTACACCAAAATCTAAAATGTCACAATTTGGCCCTCAAATATTCTATAATGGTCATTTAACGTTATTTAACAGGTAGAGAAATCTTAGTTCTTACATTTATAAATGAAATAACTATGATTTTCTATTAACCATAATTTAATATCTGATAATATTTGACAATAATAACCATAATCAAATATCATATATTAAACTACGTTTTGAAGAAACGGTAATCTATAGTAGTTGTGAAAAGATAACATCAGAATAAGTTGGGATAAAAAAAAAAAAAACGTAGTCTATGAATTTCTATTAGTATCGTCTACTAAAATGGCTGAATTATGAATCGATCCGGTCTTCTTCTAGTGATTTCTAGATGTTTGATTCACAATTTGAATTGAAAATTCGTTTAAACCCATTTTCCTTTGACACGGCAAGTCGTTTGTTAGCCCTGTTTTTAGCTATCTAGAATGTTATTTCGGTCAAATATTAAAACTCTTCAAGGACAACTATTATTCGTTCTTTTCTAAGATATTCGATGTTAGATATGAGTTAAGACGGTATGTACGAGCACCCAATATTTTACTTTTTCTTTCTTTTTTTTTATTTATTTACTTTTAGAACATGTAAATTAACTTTACAAAATGAAAATCGTATTACTGCATTAATGAAATGATGCTGCTAGTGTCAAAGCTCAAATATACTTTTTTTTAATCACATTCAAAATTTCTATAATTGCATTCTAATATTTAGTTTAACAATTGGTACATGTTTTTCAAATCTTTATTTTTTTTTTACTAATAAAATGTAATTAAAGGGATTTTTTTCTTAATTATATACATTTAAAAGAATTAATTACTTATTTAATATCTGAAACTTATTAAAATGTAGAAAATATATTTGAAGAAAAATGGACAATTTATGCAAGAAATTTCACATTTTGACTATATTAACTCAAACTCCAACCGTGTTAACTGAATCGAACTTTTTTTTTTCATACAATTTATATTCAAGATGTATTTTTACTTTTTGAAAAGGTATATTTTTATTCAAAGTTATAATCAAAATATTACATTCGATGAACAGGTAAAATCTCAAAATATCTTTCTTACCGCCAAGCCAAGGCCTCATTAGCATAGGCAAAATTGTATTGGTTAGATGTTATATAAGCATATTAAGTTAACAACATGAAAGTTTAACTTAATGTGATACTCTATTTAAAAGTTTAAGGTATCTTTAGAATTCATTTTTAATATGCAAATAGTAATTTTTTAATTTTATAAATTAAATTTAAAAATTGTCAAATGTTTTATTATTTGATTTTTTATTTATAAAGTATCTTTAAAAATATGCATTATTTTGTTAATCTTATTTCTCACGCGATATTTTTTATATATATATATATTATAATCCTGATAGCAAAAGAAACAATCGGGGAAAACTTTTCGGGTTGGATCCAATACTAATCCCAAAACTAACAATTAGAGTTGTCAAACGGGCTGGGCGGCCCATGACACGACATGATTCGGCACGGTGTGGATTGTGATTGGCACGACCCATACTTAAATGGGCGGGTTGGTCCAAGTACGATATACATTTATGTGCCGTGCTAGGCTAGAGGTTTTTAGGCACATGGATTGGCACGGCACGGCCCATGAAAGCCAGTGCTAGCACGTAGCACATGGGTTAACACGGCACGACACACAAGCCCATGTGCCGTGCCATATTGGCCCATTTATATAAATAAAATTATATTTAACAAATTTAAGTATGAAGTATTTCAATTATTGATATATAAATTTATAATATTTTCATTTTGAATATAAAATGTATGATATGTCACATATTTTGTACAAACTTTTTATTAAATACACTTCTAATAAAAACTCCTCAAAAAATAAATTATTAAAGATTATTTTATTCAAAGATTGGTTAAATATAGAAACTGAAGCACTAGATAAACCATATTATATAAGTAAATAATCAAGTGAAGAGAATGAAAAATAAAATAATAATATTTTGTGTTTTATAGTCTTGTATTTTTGTATGTGTATGTGTTTGTGTTTTTAAATATTAGGATTATAAATTTCAAAAGAGAATATTGGTACAAAAGTAAATATTGTTCCTTTGTGACTTGGAGATCACGAGTTCAAAGCAAAATACTCTCTTTTAATGGAGAGGGAAGGTTGTATACAATGACCTTCCCTAGACCTTACAAAGTGAAAATCTTTTGGTTGTGTACAATGACCCTCCTAAGACCCCATAAAGTGGAGCCTTTTTTATCGTTTTGTTCTTTTTTTTAGGATTGTAAATTTCAATATCTTTATTTAATATATATTATTATGTTTTCTTGTGGATATAGGCATTTTGTCAAAGTGAATTATGTGTCCTTTTATTTTATTTTTATTTATCTTGCATTTTATTTAAATTAATAAACAAAAACTTTAAAAATAATAAAAATGTAAAAATTTATTAATGGATCATGCTTGGCACGATAAGGCACAAAAAATAATATTGGGCTTGGCCCAACAAGATCCATTAGTGCTATGGGCTTGGCCCAACACGACCCATTAGTGCTATGGGTCATATGCCGTGCTGGGCCATGTCCTTAAATTTCATAGACCGTGCTAGCACGGCCCATTAAAAAATAGTGTCGTGTCAGCACAAATCCATTAACACATGATATTTAAATGGGTCATGCCGGCCCAGCACGGCCCATTTGACATCTCTACTAACAACAACATGGAAAAAGGGCCCATCTGAAAATGAAAATTCTGGAAAGTGAGTATAATAGAAATAATTAGTTTTGGTACTATCAAAATACCAATCACGGGGAAGGAAATGAAAGTTTTTGTAATTAGCAAAAAAGACATGGAAATGACGTTTAAACTCTTATGGATGAAAAATTTTAAAATATTTTAAAATAAAGACATTTCAAAATTCATAATTTTAAAATGCTAACATTTATGATTGTCTTACTTAGATAAATAATTTTTAGAAGGAATTTTTGAATACTAAAATTTGATTAATTAAAAAAATAATTATAAAAGAAACTAATGATATGATTTATTAGAAAAAATACCAAATAAAATATGAAATATGGGTATCATTAGATTTGTAAAAATGTATAAATATTATTAATAATAAAAAAAGTATATATATTATATTTAAATGGCTTAATACACAAATGTGCCCTCCACGTTTACCACAAAATGGAATTATACCCTCAATTTTTTATTGTATGAAAATTAGTCCTAAACGTTTCAAAAGAACATAATTAAGAACATTTTCGTTAACTCTCCCTAACACTCTTAAGTTTTATTACTGTGCAAGGGTAATAGAAATTAAAGAATTTAATGAAAATGTACTTAATTCTGTTATTTTAAAATATTTAGGACTGATTTTCATGCAATTAAACGATGAAGGCATAATTTTCATTTTGTGGCAAACGTGGAGAGCATATTTGGGTATTAAGCCTATCTAAACAAAATAATATGTTTTTGTTTTTAATTTTATATTCAATAGTGGGCTATGTAGGATAAAGTAAGGATGATTATGAAGAATTTTGAAAAACCGCATCTTTAGTTGGATTTTATGTGGCTTTTCAAAAGAGAATTTGAGCCTCCAAAATTCCCTCCTGAAATTCCTTCAAAATTCTTCAAAATATTTTGATAAACAAGAAAATTAGATTTTGGACTTTTGAATATATTGATTGAAATAAAATTCCTTCTTGAAATCTCTCATCCAAATGCACTGTTAAACAAATCAAATTACAAAATTGTTCACTTAGGGTTGGATGAAGATGAAGGTCGAACATTGTTTAAAACTTCAACTTCTAGAACTTGAATTTCTTGATGTATAAACTAACGAACTTTTACGAACAATCATGAACAAAAAATGTAGTAATGACTTCAAGGCATACTACTATAGTGTCACCTTCTTTAAGACTTATTTCATCCCACCTATTATGATACACAAGAAGGATTGTTGGAAATAGTCTTACAATACAATGAAGCCAACCCGTTTAATATTACATTGCACTTGCAAAATTAAACCATTAAACACTATTGATAAGAAAAATAATTTATCTTAGCCCTTATCTTCTATAATTAACTAATGTCTAAGATATTTGTTTTTTATTTTGAGATTGAAAGAAAATAAGAGAATCCTAAATATTTCAGTGTGTCTTGAATAAACCTTGGCATCTCTATTTATAAAAATTATTCCAAGAGATGTGATCTTTAATTTAAATGACACAACCTTTCAATTGTGCTGTCTCAACCAACGCTTCTTTCTAGAATGATAACATCTTATCCATTCAATAGTTATAACTTTTAACCATTTAAGAGTGAAAAGAACACCTTTTAAATGAGTTTACCATTACACTGCAATTTGTACTAGTGTAGTCGGCTACCTTGGTAGGGCATTCAATTGCCACCATTTTTCTAGGCAGGGTAGTCGGATGCTTGAGAATAGCATTAAATTGCCTGAGTTAATTTCTAAGGCGAGACATCAAGGACACATGGTAGTCAATTGCCTTCTTAGGGCGGTAGACTACTTTAGTTTATTCTTGAAGTCGAAGGCATCCGTCTGCATGGGCAATTGGATGCCCACTTAAGGCATTCAAATGCCCTAGTATAAATTCAAATAGAGATTTTCCCTGTATAAGGAAGTTAATAGCTCTTCATGTCTCATTTTCTTAATTCGAAAATGTTCTAAAGTTTTTTTTTTATTGATTAAACATAGTTTAATTAATCCTCTTTCACATTTATTTTGAAATTTTCTAGCAATCCCCAACCAAATTCAAAATAGAAGAAGTTCAATACTTAAGGAATCCTCGTGCATAAAATAATGGCATCATTTTTTATTTAAACCATCAATTTAGAAAGAGAGTACTTTCAATTAATTAAAATAGCATGGTAAATTAAATTTTGAACTAGTAGTTCTATGTTAATTAATTAATGACAAATTCTCAGATGAGATTTCAAAAATTCATCAAATGTCATTTAACAAGAACTTTGACACTAATACTAGCCATGTTTCTTGTATTGATTCATGAGTGCTTAAAAGCCAAACCCTAAGCACTTAGAAGAGGCACCACTTCCACTTATAAAGGGGAACTAATTAGAAATGTAGTAATATATTTTTAGGATTGGCCCCTGTCAAGGCCTAACCAGTGCTAGACCAATTCCGAGCCGATTCCAAATCGGACCGAATCGGTCTGATAAAATTTTTTTGTTTGTTGCTGGGAGCCATTGCTCCCATTTGAAAGGGGGGACGCTTCCTCTCTCCATTTTTATTTTTTTATTCAATTTTTTCTCTATAAATACCTATTCATTTTTATTATTTTTTTTCTTTACATTTTCTCTCAAAATTCTCTCAATACTCAAACTCTCTCAAATTCTCTCCAACTCTCTTATTCTAAATTCATAATATTATTAATTTACTCTCTAAAATTCAATTTCCTTTCCTTTTTACAATTTTACAAAATTTAGTTTCAACTTCCAAATTACGATATATATTTACTTCCTTCCAATATATATTCCAACATCTATTTCTTTCAATTCTCAAATATATTTATTTTAAAAATATAAAAATGTTATATTTTTTTCGTCGTTCATGTTATGTTCCTTATCTTTTCGGTTTTACTAATATCCCCAATTTAGGTGACGAAATATTCAATGTATTCGAACCCGATATTCATCCAGAAGAAAAGCTTCCTTCAGAACCACTGACACATCATCATGTAATGGTGGTGGAGGTCATGGTCAAACATAATCATTAGCTACCACCATTGCCACTATATCATCAAGACTGACGAAGACAAAGATTAACCACCCTAAAAAGAGTAAGGTATTGGAGCATTTCGACATTGTACAAAAAGAAGGTACGAATGAATCTTTTGCTATTTGTAGAATATGTAAAAAAGTTTATGCTTATAGTTCCGCTGGAGGTGCTGGGGGTATAGGTACGTATAAAAAATATTTAATTAGTGTACATAAATTTAATTTAGATGAAGTACAAGATATAATTAATGAAGACGTTGATAACTCTATGAAAATAGAGTTATTTTAGTATTTTATTGATTAATAATTATTTAATTCCCCCATTATTTTATTAATTATTCCCCTAATTTTATTAAATTCCTCATGTTTTGCAAAAAAATAAATTCTAGATGAATTTCAGTCTTTTCGGTAGAAAATAAACTGAAAATGGGCAAGAAAGGAGACTGAAACACTACAAGACAAGGGAGCATGATTCTTTATTTTCTCTCTCATCTTTTGACATCTAGCATGACACATGTAATCATCCTACTCACTCTTAGTAGATAAGAATAAAAGACACATGCCAACACATGGAGGACACATGCTCTTGCCACCTTGCATGCTTATATGGACTAGAAGATAAAAAGGAAGGTGCTAGAAGGAATGAGATGTCCATGGCTGATGTGAGCACTTAAATGACATGGAAATATCTACTTTGAAGAGCCAAGGACATGAAGACAAGTGGCAATTAATACCAACTCATCTAGTATAGGAAATTACCATTGTATCCCTAGGTTAAGTGACTATATAAGTAACTTTATGAGACCTAGCCTAGGTGGGCTGCATAGGGTTTCTTAGATTTATTTTCCAGCACTTTTACATGTTCTTAGTAATTTAGAAGAGCCACCATCTTTCACGTTTTTCAAGTTCTTTCCTTTTTTATGCAATTTACTTACTTAGTTCTCATTTCCTTTAAGTTTAGTAAAGTTTCTTTCAAGTTCTCTTTTAATCTTAGTGTTTATTTATATTTCTTGCAATGATATCTTCTTCTACTCTTCCTTTTATTTTATTTTGGTTATTGATGAGGTTCTATGAGAATGGGGATTCAAAAGATTGAAACAATACCTCCATAGTTCTTGTTCTTGAACTTTGTCTATATTTTTTTTACTGTTTTCCAGTTTTTTTTTACTGTTTTCCAGTTTTTTTTAGTATATAATTTTTTCTTTACTGTTTCATATGTTTATTTTAATGTCATATTTTTAGTTTTAAGTATTTCTCATAAACAGAAAATATCAAAAAAATTCGTACAGTGGAGTAGTGCAGTGAAAGTGGCGTTACTTGTGGTTTTCTTTCTTGTGAGTTACGGTTTGTTCAATGTGGTCAGCATTAGGGTTAGTTTTAGGGGTCTTTAGGTTCTGTTTTAAGTCCTTCTTAATGTCATTTAGTGAGTCTTTAAATGGATTAGAGTTTCATGCAATTAAGAGTAGTGTTCATTAGGTGCTTGATTTAATTTGCATAAGCATTACATTAGTTGTTTCATTAAATTCTGTTTTAGAAATTTCAGGTCTGTTTTGGCGTTAATCTTAGGGTATTTTAAGGTCTGATTTTGTTTCATTTCAAGTGTCATTTAAGTGTCTTAAGTTCACATTAGGATCATATATTAATTAGGTAAATTTAGGGGTTACATTAGATTAGTTTTAATAGCCATTTCATATTCATGTATATATGTTCTGTTTCCTTATCAGTTTTTTTTTTTTTACTTACTGTTTGTGGTCATTTAGGCTGCTGTTTTGATTGCATTTAATGGTCATTTAGGTGTCTTAAATTCATACTAAGGTCAAATTGTAATTAGGTGATTTTTAGGATTAGTTTTGATGTCATTTACATAGCATTTGGTAACACTTTTGCAGTAATTTCCTGATCAGTTTTTAAGTTGCTGTTTGAGTTTATAGATGCTGTTTAGTCATTAATTTAGGTTCATTTCAGTAGTTTTAATGCATGTAATTGTTAAGAATTCATATTAGCATTTTTAGGAAGCATTAGTGTAATTTTCTAGCATTTTGCATAGCATTTTTAATTTTCATATAGCATTAGGCTTCCTTAGTCTAGGTCACTGTCCAGAATTTTATATTTGCTGTTTTTGGTGTCATTTAAGTCATGTTCAATATATTTTAAGTCATTTTAGGTTCATTTACTTAGTGATTTAAGTGTAGGTTAAGTTAGATTAATTTTCATGAGCATTTAGATACATTTTTAGATTAGTTTTGCATTAAATTTCAAATCTGTCCATCACAATTATTACTAATTTGCATTTTTGTTTCTTTTCTTTTACAGTTATTTTGTTTTCATCATTTCCTCTGTAAGTATTTCTTATTTTTTTATTTCATTTTATTTTAATTTTGTTATTTTCATTTATTTTATTTTATTTTATTAATTCCATTTATTTTATTTTATTTTGTTAGCCATTGTAGATCACCCATATAATCAAACCTTTATAATTTGCTAGGATATACCTTAGGTAATAGTATCCAATACTTAGCTAGCCTTTGCAACACCAGTCTCTGAGAGACGATATTTTCCGGATTCACCTCCATATTACTTGAAGACCACGTGCACTTGCGTGTAGATACCTTATAGGGTCGACAGATGTACAATCTCACATTAATATACATGATGGTGGAAAAAAATTACTTTTGACAATGTTCAAGCTAGGCGTGGTTTAGTTAAACATGTAGTTAGGACTAAATAGCCATTCATAATTTGTGAAAAAGTGGGATATTGAGAGTTTGTTTGTAAATATTTACAACATGTATACAAATTTGTTTCTAAACATACATTAAAAAAGATTGTATGGACACGTTTAAAGAATATAAGCAAACTTTAATTCATATGGGTTATCTTGTTATAACTTGTCATTAGGTAGATGAAGATTGGTGCATACAAAAATGAATTTTATCCTTAGATGTAATAAAAGAAGTGGATAATGCATATACTATTCATAAATATATTACTAATGTTTGTAAATTTTATGGAATTGAAAATAAAGTTTTTGCTATTACTTTAGACAATCTTTGAGTAATATCATAGCTATTTCTAGGTTAATTAAAAATTTAAACCCAATTATGCAAGGTATATTTTTTCATGCTAGATATACATGCCATATTATAAATCTGAGTGTTCAAAGTGGTTTTAATGCTAGTAGTAGTGCATAGGTCCAATTGATAAAATTAAAATGTTAGCAAAATGGATTCGCAACCCAAATCATAAACGTAAATGTAAGCAGTTTTGTATAACAAATAATATATTTGCTAAAGCATTTCCACTTCCCGTGGAAACAAGGTGGAACTCATCTATCATTTTTTTGTATCTATTTTACCTTAAAAAGAACTTACTACTCTTTTTTATAACTATTATATAAATAGCTCAATTTTAGAACTTTATGATGAAGATTGGATTTTTATTAAATATTGTGTTGATTTATTATCTACTTCTAAAGACGCAATCGAATGATTTTCAACTCAATATTATCCAACTACACCTTATTTTGTTCCTATTATTTTTACAATATTTGACAAATTTTTAAAATTTAGGAATCATGAAACTTTATCTTCGTTGTAAATGATATGGAGGAAAATTTTAAAAAATATTGGGATTTTTTTTGTTACAAAGATTTTCTTGGTCTTGATTCTATTGAGGGCCAAAAGTCCTCAATTAACAATTTTTTTTTAGAATTGTTTAATTTTTATGAAAGTAAGACGGAGCAGTTCAACTTCAACCAAGAACATAAAGAATCGAACAAAAAATCGAGAGTGGTGGTAACAGTAAAGGAAAAGGCATTTTGACCGTAATTAAGGAGGTAATAAAGAAGAGAATGAAGCTAAAAAGAAAAGCCGGCTAATTCGGATTATTAGCAACTCAACAAAGTTTTAACTTCAATGAGATAGAATTTTTCTCAAATAAAGAGTTTCAAATAGACGATAACTTTGATATTCTCTAATGGAGGAAAGAAAATCAAAAACAATTTCCAATTTTAACTTTCATTGCTCGAGATGCTTTTACGATGCACGTTTCTTCTGTAGCTTTAGAATCCACATTCTCCATATGTCGAAGAATCCTTGGAGACCATTGAAGTCTCGATATGAATTTGCTGATAATATTTCATAGGAGGAGGGAGAAATTTTCAAGGTAATCATACAGTTATGAGGAATAGGTAATAATTTAAATTTTCTTTTTTTCTAAATTGTATGTAAAATTGAAAATAAGTTAAGTCATAGTAAATATTTTTATGGGCTACGGTCTCGTGGTTTTTACCCATCTAACTTTTGAAGGGGCTTTTCACGTAAAAAATCTTTAGTTTTCTACTCTCTCCTTTTTCTCCTTTATTATTTTCATTTGTTATTGTTAAAAACCAAATAAATTAATGTTTTACTATGTTTAAAAAATAAATAAATATTTAATGTTATACAAAATAAATGAATATATATTTTAAATGCAAAATGATAAGTTTACTTATATTTTAAATGATAAATGATAAGTCTAATTATATTTCAAATGTAATAAATAAGTTTTACAAAATTAAAAAAATTTAAAAGTATTATAATTTTTTTAAACTAATAGAGTTATTATATAAGTTATAATAACTTTATTATAATATCATTATTTATTATTTTATTATAACAATAATTTTATTAGATAATTTTATAATAACTTTATCTTCAAATTACAATTACTTTAATTAAATAAGTTATAATAACTTTATTTATTATAAATTTACAATTATTATTAACATTATTTATTATAAAAATAAATTTATTAGATTAAATCATAAAAATGTATCAATAAATATTTATTTTGATTAAAATGAATTAATAATTAAATTTTTTAAAATATTAAAAAATAAAAAAATCGGGTCTAGTCGATCTTGCTCGGTTCGGCTCGGTTTCTTCATTAACTGGTCTACTAAGCCAAATCAGTTTAACCATTGTTACTTGTTGAATAGGGCTAATTGGTTCATTACCCTTGTTGGTTGGAACTGGTGTGACCTAGCTCGATCCCGAATTGTTCTGGCCCACAAGCACCTCTGACATTCCACATATAAGATGACTTAGTATCTCAAGTCATAAGATCATTTACACAACTAACACGTAAGATGACCTAGCATATCAACTTAACCAGGTTGACCGGATCATTAAAGTTGTAGGCTAGAACCGGTGTGGCCTAGCATAGTTCCGGACCATTCCAGCCCATAAGCACCTCTAGTGATGTTCTATATATAAGATGACCTAGTGTAACGACCCCTTACCACATTTTTCACCTTAATTTTACACCATTTATCCGATTGGGCTGTCTGTGATACTTCACTTACACTTAATGTTAAACATATTTAATATAACATTGTTAATATAATACACATCCCCTATCTTATTTACAAAAATGTAGTACTGTATACATGTCTAAATACATAAAATAAATGATCGTACCTCATATATCTTAGTTGATCTGTCACATTGTCTACTATGTGCAACCGTAATCCACAAATATTGGATCTCACCATCATCAAAACCTGAAATGTTAAAATTGGGGAGTGAGCAAACTACGACTCAGTAAGAGAGTTATATGCTACACTTGATATTCAGCTATCTATATGCTGAAAATAATTTTTTTCTTTTTCATTAAAATCTTCCTAGCTGGCTCTAGGCTCACATGTAGGAAGGATACTACAGTCGGCTAGGGATCCAGATAGAGTAAGGCAGGTATTTTGAAATACCTGGCTTGTTCCGGAACCTAGAAGCAACTGTAGAGAATACTAAATCGATTGTTTTCAAAACGATATAATTTTCGTTTTCCCACAAAGTAAACCACTTATCTCTTTTCACTTCAATATACTTTAAAACACGTGACAGTTCAGTAATAAAAATAGTGGTTTACTTCTCTTCTCTTCAGTACAGTAAAAACAGTACAGTACAGTAATTTGTAAATATCCAATTTTTGGATAATTACTTCTTCGATTATTCCTATCTTAGAAATAATTCTTATGTTATTCTTTTAGAATAAACATTTATTTCTCTTTTCAAATTAGTAACCGTATCATATATCAGTAAAACAGTATATTCAATAAAACAGTAATTCGATACAGTTCAATCAGTAGACAGTAAATAGTAGCTACCAGTTCAGAAAACAGTATAAGGTAGCTTTCGATTCAGTAAACAATAAATGGTAGCTTTCAGTTCAGTAAAACAGTAATCAATGGCTACCATTTCAGTAAACAGTACAGTTCAGTAACACAGTATTTTGGTAGCTTTTTCTTCATTAACAGTAATCAATGGCTACCATTTCAGTAAACAGTACAGTTCAGTAAACAGTGTTTTGGTACGGTTTTTCATCAGTAAACAGTAAACAGTACTGTATAGGATTCCGTAAATCCTTTAAGTAAACAGTAAACAGTAAGCAGTAAACAATAAGTGAGACTAGGCAACACCCTACAAGTAAATCATGCTATCTCGTCCACTAGGGACACAGTAACAATAATGAGATCTATGGCCATGATCTATAATATGTCCTCGGTGTACGCTTGCTAGGCGACAATCCGGGACGCTGATGACTAGCTGGTCAATCAGCCACGTGACAGTAACAGTATATGTGATGCATGAAGCTCAGGGCTTAAGTCTCAAAACAGTATAAAAACCGTACCTTAGCCTTTATGGATTTTAAACACCGTAAATCAAATATCCATAAGACTCACATGTAAATATAATCACCTTTATGAAATTTATAAAATAAATAACATTTTTCAAATTGTTTCATAAAGGTATATATCTTGTTTTCCATACGGTGAAAACAGTTTGCAAAATCATCACTGTAAAAATAGAAGGGCAAAACTGTCTTTTTTTATCGTAAAACACATATGCACGCTTTCCCGTGCTTTTTATCCAAAACATGGTTTTTAAAGAAATCGGGATTCAAATCAAATATTTTCATAATTTATGTAAAAATAAATTATTTACTTTCCAAATTCAAAATCCCTTAACCATGTTTTTCTTCTAGAAACACGTGTAGAGACCTCTAGTCTCGAAATCATGGTTTCCCATCATTTCTTAACCTTTATGGAATTTTCATAATTATTTGTTTTCATAATTAAAACCATAAAGGTTTTATGTAAAATCAAGTGAATATTTAAGAATATTTATAAAAATATTCACTTCAGTCTCTTTTTCATTTTCATCTCATTTCACGTGAAATATCACCTACCGGCACCTACCGGGTGAATTTTTGGTGATTTCCTTTTCACCATTCTCGAAAACATGAATATTTTAAAATTAAATATCACTATATTCATGTTTTATGAAATTTACTTAATTTCTCGATTTTTGTGCCCGAAAATCGATTCACGTGAAATCAAATCTTTTATTTTGGTTTTCAGTGATTTTCGGTAAATTTCAGTAATTTTTCGATAATTTTTCGGCAGTATAACGGCTGCCGATTTGGCTAGCCTCCTGCACAAAAAATACAGTTTATATTTCTCAACTGGTATTTCACCACAATTTGAAACCGATAAATCACCACAAATTCCAAAACCAATCATTATAAATTGCATTTATAAATTAAATGCATAATTTAAAACATGTGGCCGAATATCCTTACAGGCGGCACATGTCTCCCTTACCTGTTTCGGGTCGGCGACTACCTCTCGAAGGTCGCGCCCGTGTTCACCTTGTCCAATTCCACCGGCTCGATCATCAAGGGAATTTTCTGGAAATTAAATTCTAAATTTAGAATTTTTCCATAATTATTTAAATAAATAAATTATTTAAATAATTTAATACTTTTCGGGATTTCTTATCGATTCCCGTAATTCTCAGGATTTCCCGTAATTTTCGAATTATCGGGAATTCTCCAAATTCTTGGAATTCCTTTTCTCTTTCTCTTCTTTCTTTTTCTTCCTTCTTTCTTTTTTTCTTTTTCTCTTTTCTTTTTCTTTTCTTTTTCTTTTTCCTTTTTTTTCTTTTCTTTTTCTTTTTCTTTTTCCTTTTCTTTTCTCGTCAGACCGGTTTAGCCTCCTTCCTCGCCAGTTCCTTGCCGGCGGCCGGTTCTCAGGCGGCTCAGGGGCTCCACAGCTGGTCGACGGCACGGTGAAGCTACCGATGCCCTTCGTTTGCCCTGGATCGGCGACACAGCGATGGATCAAGTCGATTGTCCTTCGGTTTCTTCCACCTCTTCGCCGGCCTCCCTCCGCCGTTCATCGTCTCAACCGTGGCCTCCCACGTCTTCCTCTTCCTCCGGCGAAGCTTCAGTGGCAGTGGCGACGACCGATTTGGCCGGCGCTGTCCGTTCCTCTTTTCCTTTCCTCCCTCGATTTTCGCCGATTTCCGCCACTGTTTCCTTCCTTTCTTCCGCCGCCACTGGCTTCCTTGCCTTCTTCTTTGGCCAGCGACGACATCCCTTCCTTTTCCCTCACCGGTGGTGGCATCTCCACCACCGACGGCTCTGGTTGGGAGGGTCGGGATTCCTTCCCCGATCTTGCCTTTCCTTTTCTATTTTGTTTCCCTTTTTGGTTTTATTTTCTATTTTTAGTATATAATACATTACATACTATATTATATATATAATATTATTTCATATATAATGTAATACAATATATATTATATATAAATTATATATATTGTACATTACAAAATATATATCTAGTATATATATGTATATTTATATACTTTTAAAATAAATAACATTTATATATTTAATTATATAAATGTTATAATACAATATATATACCTATAAACTTTAATATAAAATAACATTTACATTTTCTATATATGTATGTATATATATTTATATATATATACATAAAATATTATACTTGTATACATATGTAATATTTAAATTGATAAAATAGTATACATATAAATATACCACTGTATATTAATATATACTATATAGTTTTTCGGTACATATGTATTTGTATAAAATACATTTATGTAATATAAAATTATATAAATATATTTCATTTTCTTTTCCTCATTTAATTTGGATTTCCATTTATCCAAATTAAATTTCCTCTTTCCATTATTTTCCTCACTTAAATTTTCAATTTCATCACTTCCTCAATTTTCGGAATTTCCACAATATTCCGATTCTCACAATTTTATTTATTTATTTCCACTGTTTATTTTCTCCAACATTTATTTTCAATAAATGGAAAATTTACGGTTATCACACCTAGTATCTCAAATCATAAAATCATTTACACAATTAACACGTAAGAGTATTTCCATAAAGACTTAACTGACAATACCAAATGGAGCACTCATAATGGGCCATGTTCAATAAACTTATTCTCTAATAAGCACCACATGCTATCCTCAAATATTCACATATTTCAACCTATCAGATCGAGGCTTACTTGATAAGTAAGGAAGATTAGAATGCGTCAGTGTTTTAGCACTATCAATTCCCTATCTCGATAATACATTGATTGGGAACTAATTTTAGGAATAAACCTTTGGTGTATAGGGATTATCATAATTGTAACCCTTTATAATTACCTTGCAAAGCCTATATAGTTTTAAGGGCTTCACATCATTTAGTGATAAATAATTATTATTATTATCAATTCAAATGTTGAAGGGAAACTTTTATGTTACTTACCATAAGTGAACATATATGGTTATGGTACCATGCCTCATATCAAGCGAATTGGCTCTAGAGCATATACCAATAGAAGCATGTGTAGTTGATTACCTTAGCTCATTCTTGAAGTTGAAGGCTTTTGTATGCCTTAGCAGATAGATGCCAGCCAACGGCATTTGTGAAGGAAACCGAAACAAACATGCAGCGGAATTTAAATCATTCGGCCTCCACTAGGATCGATTCGGAGAGTTGCCTGATTAGGGTTTCGAGATTTTACCTAACGTTTTCTCTGATTTTTGTCGTTGGTCGAGTCACAAGCAACAACCTTTCGTTCCTGCCTCTATGGTATCCATACGAATGGATCTCACGACTCTTGAACGTCTCACGATCAGAAGCCTTAAGGAGCGTTTTTGATTCTTTTAACCGAACTGCTAGCTTCGATTAAAAGAATACTTTTCTGTTTTTTTTTTTAATTGTTGTACGGCTATGTTTCAGAAAACATCCTTTTATAGGCAGTAAATTTTACCCTAAAATTTACTGCCAAACAGAACTCTAATCCTACTTAGAATAGGATTAGTTATATCCCTAATCCAATTCAGAATAGGATTAGTTATATCCTTAATCCAATTCAGAATAGGATTAATTAAGCTCCTCATTGATCCGTTCTAAGTGTGCGACCCAATAGGTTCTCAAAACAATGGTAATGACAAAATTGTCACAGGCAATGAGCGGCATCTAGCAACACATCATTGCTACCCATGTAACGAGAATGTCAATGACTTGACATAACCTTACTCGTGATAGATGTTACCGTGTAGTCTAATCCCTTTATCCTTTGATGTCTTGATTAGACACAAGTCATGGAATGTGTCGCACTTGTATAGTCTAATCAGCGTTTCTTGATTCTTGAGTAGACTAATTAAACAAATAAAATCAATATCTTATATTGACTTATTCGAGCATGGCCATGCATTTCTTAGTCTCACTCTATCAAAAGGCCCAAGACATCACTCTTGTTATATAAGAGGGATAAATCCTATCTTGATCACTCAACATCCCACTACATAGATCAAGGCATACCCAATTACTACCTTTATAGTCCATCCTGTTACGAATGACATCTAGCAGCATTAAAGTATGCAATTCTCTATGTTGGGATCTCTGATGATCTCAAGTCAAAGGATCACATACACCATCATCACTATGAGAATCGCTTATGACACTCATATAACAATCCATGTAGCATTCTCATGGAGGGTCGATCCAGTACATAGTTCTCTAACATGTACCTATGTGATGACTTGATATCCTATATCCATGACAATGGTCATCAGTCAACCACATACTAGTCTTATCGTATCATTGTTATCCTTGTTCACAATAATACTTGACTAGGGATATTTTAAGAATAGTGTGTTATTACTATTCTAAAGACATTATCATATAAGATTACATTACGCAGTTATAAAACAAATATAATAATGAACTATAATAAATAAAATGTCATGATACATAAAAATGCCAGAGTCAATCATCTAATGAATGGTTCTAAGGGCATAATCCAACAATTTGACTGTTATAGTGTTTATCTCAAATAAAGATTTTCCTTGTATAAGGTAGTTAACTGCCTTCATAATGTAGTTGATTACTTTTTATGTCTCATTTCCTTAATCCAAAAAAGTTCTAAAGTTTAGTTTTATCTATTGATTAAACGTACTTTTTTTTGTGTAAACCACATGTATCCTCATTCATTTTAATTGTTTGAGACTAATCTTACTCGGGGTTTCATTACAATTAAGGCTCCTTACTCTTCCCCAAAAATGCATTTAGACATACTTTAATCAATCCTTTTCCACTTTTATTTTGAAATTTTCTAAAATAAACCCCTTTCTTCATCGTATCAAATTTTTTTTCTTTTAGACCTAACTTCAAACTTTTGCCTAACCATAAGATTTATATTAAGCTTTATTCATTGGTATGTGATGTAGGTTTATCTTTAAATCCTTTCTCTTCCATATCTCTAAGCAAGTAAAAACCATTATTATTCTATTTGCGAAAATATTTAATTTTAGTGCATATCATACTTGTTGCTCTTTTGTTTAGAATTAGTTTCAATGAATAAACTACTAAAAATCTATTTTGAGACAATCAATTGCATGTATGGTAGAAAAGAACTAAAGTTCTAGACAGAATGGTTCTTTTCTATTTGATTTAAAGATATGTACATATGATATATATCAAGTGTACATATGGCTATAATAAAAAGTACATGTATTTATTTAGAGCTTTGTACATAGGTATTCAAATGTCTAAGACTAATTTATTTTTTAGATAAATGTACATATGTTTATATCATGATATACATATATTGATCATAAAATGTACATATCTTTATAGAGCTTTGTACATTTAAGTATTCGAATTCTTTATTTTAGGCATTCAAATGGTTAATACAACTTCTTTTTTGAAGTGATAACTATATGTATACTACTTGTTAAATTAACTATATCTTAAGCTATAGAATTCAAAATCATAAATCCATTTGAAGATTTTGATACTAAACTTAATTATCTTTTCAGTATGTAGAAAGATCAATATGTCAATAGATGTAGTAAAATATAATAAAATTTCAAAGTTGTCCCTTTATGCAGGTGAAAAAATAGCTTACATAGTTGTATTAAAAATTCAATATATTTTATTTTCATTTAATTCATTACAAATTAGATTCAAAAATCTTTCCAACAACGTATCATTTGAATATTAAAACTTTATAAATAAATATAGAAAAATTAAAAAATTTTACTATTTAAATATACATATTGAGCTTTAACAATGAATTTGTTTTATTTTTTTTATTGATATATAAAATTTTAACATTCAAATCACATTTTTTTTGTTACAAAAGAAATTTTTAATAATTAGGGATCGATATAGGGTGTTGGATTATGCCCTTAGAACCATTCATTAGATGATTGACTTTGGCATTTTTTATGTATCATGACATTTTATTTATCATAGTTCATTATTATATTTGTCTTATAACTGCGTAATATAATCTTATATAATAATGTCCTTAGAATAGTAATAACACACTATTCTTAAAATATCCCTAGTCAAGTATTATTGTGAACAAGGATAACAATGATACGATAAGACTAGTATGTGGTTGACTGATGACCATTGTCATGGATATAGGATATCAAGTCATCACATAGGTACATGTTAGAGAACTATGTACTGGATCGACCCTCCATGAGAACGCTACATGGATTGTTATATGAATGTCATAAGCGATTCTCATAGTGATGATGGTGTATGTGATCCTTTGACTTGAGATCATCAGAGATCCCAACATAGAGAATTGCATACTTTAATGCTGCTAGATGTCATTCGTAACAGGATGGACTATAAAGGTAGTAATTGGGTATGCCTTGATCTATGTAGAGGGATGTTGAGTGATCAAGATAGGATTTATCCCTCTTATATAACAAGAGTGATGTCTTGGGCCCTTTGATAGAGTGAGACTAAGAAATGCATGGCCGTGCTCGAATAAGTCAATATGAGATATTGATTTTATTTGTTTAATTAGTCTACTCAGGAATCAAGAAACGCTGATTAGACTATACAAGTGTGACACATTCCATGACTTGTGTCTAATCAAGACATCATAGGATAAAGGGATTAAACTACACGGTAACATCAATCACGAGTAAGGTTATGTCGAGTCATTGACATTCTCGTTACATGGGTAGCAATGATGTGTTGCTAGATACCGCTCATTGCCTGTGACAATTTTGTCATTGCCATTGTTTTGAGAACCTATTGGGTCGCACACTTAGAACGGATCAATGAGGAGCTTAATTAATCCTATTCTGAATTGGATTAAGGATATATCTAATCCTATTCTGAATTGGATTAAGAATATATCTAATCCTATTCTAAGTAGGATTAGAGTTCTGTTTGGCAGTAAATTTAGGGTAAAATTTACTGCCTATAAAAGGATGTTTTTCCAAAAAAAAAACATTGCCGCACTTTTAAAAACAGAAAACAAAAACATTCCTTTTAATCGAAGCTAGCAATTCGGTTATAAGGAATTAAAAAGCTCTTTAAGGCTTCTGATCGTGAGACGTTCAAGAGTCGTGAGATCCGTTCGTGTGGATACCGTAGAGGCAGGAACGAAAAGTTGCTGCTTGTGACTCGACCAATGACAGAAAATTCAGAAAAAACGTCAGGTAAAATCTCGAAACCCTAATCAGGCAACTCTCCGAATCGATCTTGGTGGAGGCCGAATGATTTAAATTTCGCTGCGTGTTGTTTCGGTTTCCTTTCATAGGGTTGATTGGATTTCAATACAAATCTTATAATATGTCATCATTCATTTTAATCTCTCGGTCAAGAGATTGTTAACCTAATTATATATGGTTGAAAATATTTTTTTTAGTGTACTTTTGAATAAAACCAAATTAAAATCTGTTTTTTTCTTTTTTATTATATAAAAATATAGACTTTTCCAACGAGAAAATTCCCCAGTTGCCAAAACCTCATTTCGTCTAAACCGAGACCTCAAACGACGTTCGGGTCATTATAAAATACCTAATCTCAGATCAATTTCCCAAATTCTCTTTTGCATTGATTAAAGAAGAGCTATCTTTTTTTACTCTGATCAATCGAATCTCTACCCAAAAAGAAAAAAAAATGTCGAAGACCGAGCAGCCGGTGATCGGAGTCCCATATTATGTGGGGACAAATCCGTACCAGGCGGGAATGATACCGCCGAACGCCATTTACGGTGATCCAAAGGGAATCCCGATTCAGCAAACCATGTATCGGGATACCCCTGCTCCTTTTAACTGCCCCTACTGTGGTAATTCCGGGCTCACAGTCGTCAGGTAATTCAACCTTTTTATTCCCCACTAATCCTATTCCATGATCTGCTTTGTTTAAATTGAGAAACTTCGTGTTGATCTTGTTAAGGATGTTGCCCATAACCTCTCTTGGATTTTGTATTAGTTATGTGCCTTGAAAAGGGAAATATACTTTTTGGGTCTTTCAATTTTTTTTAATCTAATTTTATGGTATTTCTTAAGAGTTAATTTACACATATTCTTTCGATGTGGTTTATATATATAATACTTTTTGTGATTATTGTCATCCTCCATTTAAACCTTTAAATTCTTATGTCTATAATTCAGATCTAAACCTAGTCTGGCTGCGGTTGTTGGATGCATGATGCCTTTTATGCTTGGAATCTGCTTTCTTTGCCCTTCAATGGACTGCCTTTGGCATAAGTATCATTATTGCCCAAAATGCACTGAAAAGGTGAGCCTTAACTTGTCTGTTTCCATTTTTGTCCAGGTTTTTTTTTTTTTTGGTTTTCTTGGTACATTTGGATGTAAAAATTCCAAGTCCTTAATGGTGTGAGGAGTCTCATTGGCAGGCTTTATCAATTCAATCATTATTCGCCTTCATTTTTATCATTTTCTTGTTCACTGGTTTTCTTGCAGGTTGCTAATTTTGAGAAATCGGATCCATGTGCAGTGGTGGATGTGCCACTATGGACACAGGAGAGCTTTGCTTTGCCCGCATGATAAGTATAGTAAAAGCATTTTGCTATACTGTTTAATCATCCGTATATGCTTTTCTGGCTTTGCTAAAAACTATTGTCTATACAAGGAACCATTAACAAAAGGTTTTATTACATGTATGGTTTTATTACCTGTTGTGAATCCTTTTTTTTTTTTTTGCCCGCATGCCTGCAAATATATTTTGTATGTAGAAGATGCTTGTCAACCTTTCATGTTTCCTCTGGAGTCTAATGGAAATAATATGGGTAGATGGTTCGCCATATTTACTCCTCCCTTCTGCTGAAAACCTGTGGTTACTAAGATTTGCTTTTCGGTTTACATATTCGTCTGGTATTGAAGTTTTCATAATTATAGGGGGCCAGATGACCTACTCAGCTTAACTCATTATCCTATCTAATCCAATTCTACTTAGTCCAAAACCAGGCTGATGAACCAAATTTTATGTCCCCTTGAGAGCGATTATATGAATGTTGCTTATTTATAATTTGTGGATCTTATGTACCCTAACATTTTATATGTATTGTTCATCAGATGTGATTATTGAAGTAGGCGACTAAAATCTAAATCCTCAAGTTTGTTCTGTTTAGGGAACATGCTTGGCGCATCACAAAAGGTTATTTGTTTAGCAGTTGCTAGGGTCCTCAATAGTATAATTAAATGTACTGTTATTAGTATTCCTATGGTATGGTATTGGTTACTACTTGAGGCAAGAGTGCAGTATGATGTTTCTTTCTCAATCGTTTTAGTGCTTAACAGGATTGTTTCAAATAGCTGACCATTTATACCCCGATTTGTTGGCATGTTTTCTTGGACTGATGCCATCGGGCTACATGCATCTTGGAAAATGCCCAACAGTATGCAACTAATGGGAGTAGGTTTCTAGTGCCTTAATTTGTGGATGCACTGGTCTTTGGATCGAGTAGTTTGGTGCTTTTAATAGCGGGAGGTATTAGTATGTCAACGGAATAATAAGAAATGTAGTCAGAGCCTTTATTTGAACCTTTGAGAATAATTGGGAAGGCGTTCGAAGCGATGTGGGAAAACTCGTTAATTTTTTGACGTATTTTTTTACCCCGAAAGGGAGGGTACTAGGCATGTGCTCAATTGATTTATGGATGCATTGCAGATATTCAGTTTAATATATATATATATATATATATATATATATATATATATATATATATTAGGGACAAAGTTACATATATGTAAAACTAATTTATTTTACATACATTCATATCTTTATGTAAGATTAATATTTTTGCAAACTAATCGTTGGATTTAATAACTTAATCGTATTTATCATGTATGTAAAATTTTGAATGAATTTGATATTTTTATCATTTTAATCGAGAATAGTATTTTTTTCAATATATATTAACAATTGAAATTTTATTTTATGAAACAAATAGTTTGAGATTTTTGATTAACTTGAAATTTGGTGTGTATGATTTATATGAATAGAACATAAAATTTAGTGGTTGGTTTAAAAAAATAAATCATATAAAAAATATGAAAGTGTGTAAAATTAAATTTATTTTACACGTGTATCTGGATCGCTTCTCATATATATATATATATATATATATATATATATATATATATATATATATATATATGAAAAGAGATGGGATTTATTTATATTTGTGTAAAACAAATAAACAGCATATAAGTTTATGTAGGATTAATATTTTTATAATTCAATGTTTAGGTTTAACAACTAACTCGGAATCATAGTACTCGTAAATTTTTTATTAAATACAATATTTTTATCATGTTAATCAAGAATTACATTTTTTTTAAAAAATATATTAATGATTGAAATTTTAATATCATGGAACAAATTGTTAAACATATTCAATTAACTTCAAATTTGGTGTGTGTGATTTATGTGAATAGAACATAAAATTTAATGATCGCATTAAAAAAATATAAATCATTTAAAAAGATTTGAAAATGTATAAAAATAAGTTAGTTTTACACTTGTGTAAGTGGATTTTCATATTATATATATATACACACACACACACGAGAGAGAGAGTACAATCTCTATAAATTAATCCTTTCTAAATTATTAATCTCTTTAAATTAATAAAAAAATCATGGTCCTTGACTCCGACCAATGAAAAAACTTAATAAACTCCTCTATCATAATAATTAATAATTTTATTTTAAAAATTTTCAAAAGAAAATAATTTTATTTTAAAACTTGGTGTAAAATTTCAATCTCAATTATCGTATAAATTAATAATTTGATAAAAAAATGCAAAATATATTATATAATATTTAAAAAAAACCATTTCAAGATGTTATGTGAGACCCGATTCTACTATATTGTACATGTAATGTATATAATTATTTATAGAGTGAAAATTAATGTATTAAGTGATTGCAAGTGAAAGTGTAATGTGGGCCCTACTTATTTTAATGTGTTCTGGTGGACTCGAGATGGATAATAAAGTGTATAGTGGTGTAATAAATATAATATGATGATTTTGAGGTTTAAAATCATTTAATTATATTATTTTTTATTATTTTGATGTATTTTATGAAGTATGAAAAACAAATTTGAAAATGATATTTACGTCTTGAGGGCATATTTGTAAATTATGCTCAAACTAAAATGAGTTGGGAAGAAGTAAAAATATCATGTGATTCTACATGAAAAGTAGTGTAACATAGTGTCGATAGATTTCATGAATCGTTTGTTAAATCAGAAAATTTTGCTAGCGGTTCGCAGGGGTAAAATTGTAATTTCTCACTATCCGTGCACGGTGCTTCGATGAAACCACTTCCAATCATCAAAATACATTTAATAAGATTATTTGATGATGGAATCCGAAATTTTGGAGTCCAATTACAATGTTTTTACGATTACGGGAGCTTAAGGGCAAAATTGTTAAGAATTTACATAACTAAAGGTATTTCGGTAATTTTGCACCCTTCTAGAAAACTCTTTAAAATTCAGATAATATGCTTCAGGCACTATTCATTTTCTTGCTCCCTCACCCACACGACACCATGGGAAAATGAAAGAAAGAAAAAGAAAATGAAAGAAAATCAAGAAAACCTTATGAAATCTACATTTTTTTTCAATAAGCTTATTTCTACCAAAATTACTCTTCTCTTTATGCTCTATCAAACTATACCAAAAACACATTGAATAAGTGACAATTCAAGAGGAAAAGAGGAAGGAAAGATTCGGTCAAAGGTAAAAGCCTTTATTCCTTAGTGTTTCTTTGAATTTTAAAGGTATATTTAGATAAGTTTAAGTGTGTAGATTATGATTCTAGCATTGGATTTGATTAACATTGGCTAAATAAAAATCCACCATGAAAGTGAGTTTCGGTCAAGCTTGGAATATGAGGAATCCATGTAGTTCTTTGTATGAAAATGATGGAAAATGATTAAATGAACATGGATTTAAAGCTTGGTAACATTAGATTGATGAAAAACACCAAGGATCCCATTAAGTACCATTTGGTCATGGTGTTTTGGATAGGATAATGTGCTGCATTTCATGAGTTTAATACGTCAAAAAAAATGTAGAAATTAAGAGAAGATCAATGGTGCAATTGGATTTGAAATCGACGTTAAAACAGTGAAGTGTTTTACTACCGGTGTAAATTACACTGATTAGACATAAGCAGTGTACAATGTGACTGCATTTAGTGATGAATAATGGTTCAAAAATTAGAGAATAATTAATGAAAATTATTGGTGAAATTATTTTGCAGCCTGGACAATCGGAGTACATGTGGTGATATCGAGAAGTTTGACACCACGAGACAGGTAAGGGATGAGTGTGGAAGCCGTAGGGATATAGCGAATGCATGATTTTTATGGAATTAATTCTATGAAATTATTTGGTATTGAATTGCCTTTGAAATCATGCAAATATGTGGTTTACGGTTGGTATTAATACTGTGTTTAAGTGTAGGGAGGTTAGGATATTCGCAACTGTTATGCTGCCGAAATTTCCTCCAAAATTTTCTAAAATATCATGAAATATTTTATGAGCATGAATTGAGTGAGATTATGTGTTTTGGAATTTATTTCCAATATTTTTCGGTATTTTTCATAAATTGGTAAATTACCGAAAAATATTATTTAAATATTCATGTAATTAAATTTTATCAAAGTGAGATCATAAATACGTTCTTTAAAATATTTTATAGTAAAATTAAAAGTTTATAAATTTTCTCACTGAAACATTAATATTTTATTGACTGTTTTCACTGTACAATTAAATGTAAATTTAAATACTTTTTTGGAAATTTTATTAATTTTAATAATATTTATTTAGTTTCCTTGAAGGTATTTTCACTATGTATAAAATGTTTTGAGACTGTTATGCCCTATATCATGCTCACATGTAATATTATACTGTTACTGTGTGAAGCTGTTGACACTGATCTTGTCTTTAGCGTCCCGGTTGACACCTGATCAGTGTACGACCGAGGACATTTATAGACTACGGTCATAGATCTTACTGTTTACTGTTACTGTTCCCTATGGGGATTCTAGCATGATATACTGAGGGTGATGCTTAGTCTCCACCTACTGTTAACTGTTTACTGACTGTGAATTACTGTTAACTGTTTTACTGAACTGTGAATTTTCGTTTACTGTTTATTGAATTGTACTAAATTATTGCTATTTACTGAATTGAAAACGTTTCATGGAAATTATTACTGATTATGAAATGTTTATTGACTGTTATTGTATTGTGAAACTCAAGTGTTTACTGAACTTAACTGTTTCTACACTGTTTATTGAACTGTTATCGTACTAATACTGAACTGTTTTACTGTTACTGCTAAGAGTACTGTACCAAACTGTTACTGAAGTGTTTTACTGAACTGTTAATGATTCAAAATGAACATTTTATTGTCTCTAAACCTATACAGTTTATTGAAAACGCTACTGTTTACTGAACAGTTACTGTTTACTGAAAACTATTACTGTTACTAAATTGTTACGACTGAAAGTGTTACTAAATTAATCACTGTTAAAGTGAAACTATTTACTGAACCAATTAGTCACTGTTTTACTGAAGTGTTGACTGTGTTAAAATTTATTTCCACTGTTTTTCGTACTACCATAATACTATTACTGACTGTTTTTATACAGTTACTACTGTTAATTAAACTGTTTACTGTACTGTTTCTACTACTATTACTGTAAGTGCTTTCAAGTGTTTACTGAAGTGTTTAATTAAATGGTTTTATTACCATTTATTTATTGAAAATTCTACTAAACTGTTTTATATTGAGAATTTAACAGTTACTCCCTATAGTCGCTTTTGGGTTTTCGAGACAAGATAGGTATTTCAAAATACCTTCCATGCTCCATTTGGTTGCCTGGCCGACTATAGTATCCTTTCCATTATTGTGCCTAGTGAACCGTTTGGGTAATTGTCACGACACGTTCACTTGACACTTATCTTATTTCCTCTAGAAAATTTCGAAACCAATTTTTTTCTTTTTCTATTTACGGTTTGTATTCAGTGTTAGTGTAGTAACTAAACTGAACCTTGCCTTAATAATCTTATTTCTCTATCTATGTCATAATTCTCAAAGTGATTATAATCACTTTAGTCTCATATTCACTTATCCAAAAGAAACGGGTCGAAAACCTCCCCTTTGTATTTTATCAATTTCCCTAGTAATTTACCTGCATGGAAATTATATTTATAATTTCTATAATGCAGCCAGCTCAAGTTCCCACAATTCACATCATCATACATCACATGTTTCTCAAGAATCTAACCCAGTAATAATTCCACATTTTGTACTTTATACATACTTCAAAATATATATATCTTATCTCGGATCGTACTCGATAATCACATAGACTTACATAATAATCTAGTGCAATCCAAAGTTACATCCTCTATTTCTTCCTAGTACTGTGAAATTAAAGTTTGCATAACTATCAAAACGATATACAATTTGTATACCTCAAAAGCACAAAAGCTAGGCTCGGAGAACATAGATGAGTACCACAACAAGTACAGTTCCCGAGAGAGCCTATACGAAGCCTAAAGCTGGATTTCAACTCGTATGATCTGTAGATGTTAAATTAAGGGGGTGAGCAAATCCACGGCTCAGTAAGTAGCTTAAATAAATACAGACTAGGCCCATATCGTAAAACATGATCATACATGCATGAACTCTATAAAATATCATGTATGCATTATGTCAAGATTTGCTACTAACTTGTATGTACAATAGATTGCATAAGCTCATTCATGCTTTTCTCCATTTCATTAACTCACACAATATCATCCTTTTTGTCCCTTTTTATCGATATGGTTAAGCGTGAAAGAAACAACCATTTCAAATAGTACATGATTCTATACCATAATATAAGTAAAGTTCCACAATTATTCCAATTCTCTATCATATGTATAATATCTATCTTATTTAATGATAGTCATCACATTCACAGATTACAATTGTTTATTCATTGTCTCAATGCCATATGATTTCCCATAATTCATCATTACACGTGCAGCATTTAGCTCTCAAAGGATTCTAGAGGTGGCTCCCACAGTTTTGAAGAGCCTATGTAGCACGTAGGTCCTTTGAGTTCTCTAGAGGTGGCTCACATGATACAAAGATTGAGTTTTACTCGGATTAGCCTCTATGGCATATGTTTTCTAATGGTTCATCGGTACACGTGCAACACTTAGCTCTCAAAGGATTCTAGAGGTGGCTTCCACAGTTTTCGAAGAATCTATGTAGCACGTAGGTCCTTTAAGTTCTCTAGAGGTGGCTCACACGGTACAAAAGATTGAGTTTTTACTCGAATTGGCCTCTATGGCACATACTTTCTAATGGTCCATCGGAACTCGTGCAGCACTTAGCTCTCAAAGGACTCTAGAGGTGGCTCCCACAGTTCCAGAGAATCTATGTAGCACGTAGTTCCTTTGAGTTCTTTAGAGGTGGCTCACACGGTACAAAAGATTGAGTTTTTACTTGAATTGGCCTCTATGGCACATACTTTCTAATGGTCCATCGGAACTCGTGCAGCACTTAGCTCTCAAAGGACTCTAGAGGTGGCTCCCACAGTTTCGAAGAATCTATGTAGCACGTAGTTCCTTTGAGTTCTTTAGAGGTGGCTCACACGGTACAAAAGATTGAGTTTTTACTTGATTGGCCTCTATGGCACATACTTTCTAATGGTCCATCGAAACTCGTGCACCACTTAGCTTTCAAAGGACTCTAGAGGTGGCTCCTACAGTTCCGAAGAATCTATGTAGCACGTAGTTCCTTTGAGTTCTCTAGAGGTGGCTCACACGGTACAAAGGATTGAGTTTTATTCGGATTGGCCTCTATGGTGCATGATTTCTAGAGATAAGGCTCTAAAATAATTCAATTCCTCGAGTCACATAATGTAACATCCCAAATCCATAGTATAACATAATATTTACTTATAAATCACACATTTTCACCGGTTGGGCTGTCTATGATGCTTAACCATCCGTTAATCACTTTAGTAAAATTAGTACTCTTATTCATCGTACCAATATGGAAGTATGCATTGTTACATTATTTCCATAAGATATATATATACACATTCCCTTCTACTCAAAGTAGTACTGTACAAATTTACTAAATATATAAAAGAAAGTCATATACCTTTGATATTGAAAATCTGCTGACTCTAGCAGTCGATAATCTCTGGAAGGTAATTCTCTTTAATCTAAGATCAATAACTTGTGGAGTGGAAAATAAGGGGTGAGCGACAACGTGCTCAGTAAGGAAGGTGTATGCTGCTTATAAAAATAAAACTATATCCCACAAAACATTTCTTTTTCCTAGAACAACATACCCAGTAGGAAAACAGTGGATATAGTAAACAGTCTTTAATATTCAATTCACTGGCTAAACAGTTTACAATATAGTATAGTAAACAGTAAACATGATTCAATAAATCCTTTCAGTAAACAGAAATCAATAAGTTGAGACTAGGCATCACCCTACAATTAAATCATGCTATCATCGTTCCCAAAGGAACATAGTAATCATCCCCCCAGGGATACAGTAGATCTATGTGTTGGATTATGCCCTTAGAACCATTCATTAGATGATTGACTTTGGCATTTTTTTATGTATCATGACATTTTATTTATCATAGTTCATTATTATATTTGTCTTATAACTGCGTAATATAATCTTATATAATAATGTCCTTAGAATAGTAATAACACACTATTCTTAAAATATCCCTAGTCAAGTATTATTGTGAACAAGGATAACAATGATACGATAAGACTAGTATGTGGTTGACTGATGACCATTGTCATGGATATAGGATATCAAGTCATCACATAGGTACATGTTAGAGAACTATGTACTGGATCGACCCTCCATGAGAACGCTACATGGATTGTTATATGAATGTCATAAGCGATTCTCATAGTGATGATGGTGTATGTGATCCTTTGACTTGAGATCATCAGAGATCCCAACATAGAGAATTGCATACTTTAATGCTGCTAGATGTCATTCGTAACAGGATGGACTATAAAGGTAGTAATTGGGTATGCCTTGATCTATGTAGAGGGATGTTGAGTGATCAAGATAGGATTTATCCCTCTTATATAACAAGAGTGATGTCTTGGGCCCTTTGCTAGAGTGAGACTAAGAAATGCATGGCCGTGCTCGAATAAGTCAATATGAGATATTGATTTTATTTGTTTAATTAGTCTACTCAGGAATCAAGAAACGCTGATTAGACTATACAAGTGTGACACATTCCATGACTTGTGTCTAATCAAGACATCATAGGATAAAGGGATTAAACTACACGGTAACATCTATCACGAGTAAGGTTATGTCGAGTCATTGACATTCTCGTTACATGGGTAGCAATGATGTGTTGCTAGATACCGCTCATTGCCTGTGACAATTTTGTCATTGCCATTGTTTTGAGAACCTATTGGGTCGCACACTTAGAACGGATCAATGAGGAGCTTAATTAATCCTATTCTGAATTGGATTAAGGATATAACTAATCCTATTCTGAATTGGATTAGGGATATAACTAATCCTATTCTAAGTAGGATTAGAGTTCTGTTTGGCAGTAAATTTTAGGGTAAAATTTACTGCCTATAAAAGGGATGTTTTTCTAAAACATAGCCGCACTTTTTAAAACTGAAAACAAAACATTCTTTTTAATCGAAGCTAGCAATTCGGTTATAAGGAATTAAAAAGCTCTTTAAGGCTTCTGATCGTGAGACGTTCAAGAGTCGTGAGATCCGTTCGTGTGGATACCGTAGAGGCAGGAACGAAAAGTTGCTGCTTGTGACTCGACCAACGACAGAAAATTCAGAGAAAACGTCAGGTAAAATCTCGAAACCCTAATCAGGCAACTCTCCGAATCGATCTTGGTGGAGGCCGAATGATTTAAATTCCGCTGCGTGTTGTTTCGGTTTCCTTCACTATGGGCATAACCTATAGGTCGTCCTCGGGTACACTTGCTAGGTGACCTCGAGACCTTTGATGACTTGGCGGGTCAATCAGCCTCGTGAAATAGTAATGCATGAAGCTCGAGGCCTAAAGTCTCACAAATCACTTTATATCTGATAAAGAACCTTTAAGGAATTATTTCACATATTTCATCATTTCTATAAAATGATTGTTTTCCAAAAAGATACTATATTTTCTGTTTATAAAACATAGTAAAAACAGCCAGTTATTTCACCATTTTTCGTGTGTGAAAAACACAAGTTAAACCGGCTCGCCCATGGTCAGCTCGCCCATTGCGGCTCGCCCATGGTCAATTCGCCCATTGCGGCTCGCCCATGGTCAATTCGCCCATTATGGCTTGCCCATGGTTAGCTCGTCCATAAAAATATTCGCCCGAAGGCTGAAATATAACTCAATGGTTCGGGGTCTCCCATAAGATTATTAGGGATTGCCTATAAACAGTAGTCTTTCAAAACCAAGGGGCTGCCCACTTTTGGCCCGCCCGAATTATCACAAAAAGGGGTCGCCTATCTTTGGCTCGCCCGGATTTTATTAAAATAGGGGTTGCCTATCTTTGGCTCGCCTGGATTTTATTAAAACAGGGGTCGCCTTTCTTTGGCTCGCCCAGAAACAACATAGGGGTCGGCTTTATAGCTCGCCCAACTCATGGTCTGTGAAAACAGTTTATCAAACTAATGCATGTCTCAAACCAAACTATTTTCTCAATATTTTATAATATTTTACTCCACATGACATGCATTTTACTTCATATACTACTCCCTTACTTGGTCTTACGAAGCCTAGCTTCCCGATAGCCTTTATCACTTCTCAATTCCCGACTGCAAAATAAATTATCAAGATTATCAATATATTCTGTTCGAATCTTTCCAGTACTTTGGCGAGACTTGAGGCTAATCCTCTAGCTCGCCCAATATAACTCGCCATTCATATATTGGCTTATGTGTGGGAGATGGCCCAAATTCAACTCGCCATGCCTATACATGTGAGATCACCCACAACTCAACTCGCCATGCCTATGCATGTGAGATCACAGACAATTCAACTCGCCATGCCTATGCATGTGAGTTCGCCATACACGGCTTTTTATTCAGAGGTGGGCTCGCCTATGAATTAAACTAGCATGTGGCGACCTCGCCCACTACCACGCTCCATATTATTTAGCTCGCCCATAATAGCTGAGCTCGCCTATTTCTCATCACTTTTACAATGTTTCCAGCACTTAAATCTTCATATTTGTTCATGTTTTATTTATTCCTTAACACCATCAACAACCTATAGTTCCATCATAGTAAATTGCTACATGTTCTTATGTCAAGTAATATGCACATACCTCACCTAATTAACATATCATCATCATAAATCAAGGATTAAATACATGAACATTGGCTGGAACTTTATTTACCTTGTTTGATTGAGCCAACACAACTCACAATTTGTTTTGTTGTTCCCTACGTCAGTCCTTCTCTCCTTGATTTACTTGGATGGTTTTGTGAGTGAAGGAAAATACATGAAGGAAGATTGGATGCTTAGGTAGCAAGAGAGGAATTCTTGTCAAGTAAATGAGGAAGAAATGAACTAAGATGAGGCAATAGAAATCGGTAATGTCTATCATGAAGAGAATTGTATTACATTTTGTTTAGCTTAATCAACTTGATAGCCGACTATTAAGTCTTGTGGCTTCCAATCTCTTTGCTCATCACTTTCCTTATCCTTTAGCTCATTAATGGTTGAAGAAAAATGGTAGCCAAAGGTACGACATGGTAGCAATACTCTACATTCATTAATTTGTAGATAAAAGCTGCAGCCAAAGGATGATGTGCCGAGATTCTTTTCTTCTCAATTCATCCAACACAGCCGGTTTTTCCTTCTAACAGAAGTGGCGTGCAGCAGCAGCCTATTGACCTATTTTCTTCCTTGTCATATTCTTCAACCAATACAAAATTTCCCATGTTGACTTTGATCTCTTTGCCATTAATTATCTTTCACATTGCATGTGTTAGCTTTAAATTGCCATATATATTTTGAAATGACAAAAACTTAAGTAAGCTTTAATGTTTTAATTCATATTGTAAATTTGCCTTATCACACATGATTTTCTCAATCCATTTTTAAGTGTTCATATCAAACATTAAGACCATGATTTAATGATATATTCTTATGGGTCTTAATACTTTGTAAAATGGTTTTCAATATTAAGTAATTTTATCAAGAATTATTGAACATAGGTTTAGAAAATTACTTATAAGTTTTTGGACAATATTTTCATTTGAGAAAGTCAAGAAAAACTCCCTTAAAGCTTATAAATGTTTTGGGTTGAATTAAAATCAAAAGCCATATCATTTCTAACCCAAAAGTGCGGGAAAAACTCATTCTGGAAGCATGGGATCGATCCCTTTTTGGCAGAATGCCCTGGAAGCCTAGAATGAAGCATGGGATCGATCCCTTTATGTCAGAAAGTCCCTAACAGCTAGTTTCTATGAGATACAACGGCTAGTTTCTGTGAGATACAACGACTAGTTTCTGTTTTGGCTCCAACCAACGTCCATAAACAATCTAAGGGACTATAAATAGAGGCTTAGAAGCTAAAGGAAGGAAGGGGAACTACTCAATCAACTCCAATATTCATTTTCCTCAAATCCTAAAGCCTCAACAACAAATCAAGAGCTACAAAGTCTTCATCTTCCATCATTCACATATCTCTTGTAGTGCTTAGCACAAATCTTGTATAGGCTTTCACTAGTACCTAATTTCTGTAATCATTTGCCTTCTTAGAGGCCTTCTTTGATTGCACCACTTGTAAACAAATTCATACCTTGTAAAAGGGGAGGTTTCTCTTTAGCCTTAGAAAAAGAGGGAGGTTTCTCTTTAGCCTTAGAAAAAAAGGGAGGTTTCTCTTTAGCCTAAGAAAAAGAGGGAGGTTTCTCTTGAGCCTAGAAAAAGAGAGAGGTTTCTCTTTAGCCTAGAAAAAGAGGGAGTGTAACAAATTCAAGGATAGTGAATTTGGGAAAATCCTTGGGAGTGTCTCAAGGTAGAGGACGTAGGCAAGGTTGCCGAACCTCTATAAATCCCTTGCGTACATTTCTCTATCCTTACTCTCTTTACTTATTTGCAATTATATTTGAGTTTATTGTATTGAATTTATATTGTATAATTGCATAGCGTAGAGAACTTAGAAAACACTCAAATAGGCTAGAGAATTTAGAAGAATTGAAAAATGGGCATAAGGTTAGCTAAGAACCGACTCACCCCCCTTTCGGTATAGCCTATAGAGCCAACAATTGGTATCAGAGCTTGGGCTCGAGATTGATTTAGATTAACCTTTATCGAGCAAAACGATCTTAAATGGCTCACTTGAATATAGGTACACCCCTAGGAGAAGAGGGACACTCATTAGTTAGACCTCCACTCTTCAATGGTGAGAATTACACTTATTAAAAAATTAGGATGATGTTATTTGTGCAATCTAACGACTATGAAGTGTGGAGAGTAATAGTTAATGGCCCTAGAATCCCAATAAAGAAAGTAGATGGAAAAGATGTCCCTAAAAGTGAAGATGAGTGGGACACTAATGACATGAGATTGGCACAATTGAATGCCAAGGTATGCACACCCTCTTTTGTGCATTAGGTCCCAATGAGTATAATAGAGTGTCTTTATGTGAAAATGCTAAGCAAATATGGGACAAATTAGCCATCACACATGAAGGGACCAATCAAGTGAAAGAAACCAAAGTAGGAATGCTCACACATGATTATGAGCTTTTTAGAATGAAATAAAATGAGTCCATGAGTGAAATGTACACTAGGTTCAATAACATAATTAATGAACTTAAGGCATTAGGCAAGAGTTATTCCAATGTAGAAATGGTTAAGAAAATCTTAAATAGCTTGCCAAAATCTTGGGAGGCAAAGGTGGCTGCTATAGAAGAATTTAAGGATCCTAACACCTTGTCTCTAGATGAACTTATGGGCTCCCTACTTACATATGAAATGAAATTAAAAAGAAATGAAGAGCCTTCAAAGAAAGTAGGGGTAGCACTTAAGTCTTCCACTCATGAGGTAATTGAAGATGATAGCAATGAGAGTGGAAATGAGGAAGAAAAGGAAATGGCAATGTTTGCCAAAAGATTCAATAGGTTCATGAGAATGAATGAGAGAGAGCAAAATAGGAGACATCATAGGGGAGAGTCAAGTAGAAGAGAAAAAGACCCCTTAGTGTGTTATGAGTGTAATGAACCGGGTCATACTAAGTTAGATTGCCCCTTACTTAGGAAGGAAAAGGATAGGAGACCTAGGAACAAAGCATTTGTGGCTGCATGGAGTGATAGTGATAGCTCCGATGAGGAAAACGTAGATAATGAGGTAGCCTACACATGCTTTATGGCCATTAGTGATGATGAGGCTAGTTGTAGTTCTAGTGAAAATAATGATTATACCTTTAGTGAACTACAAAATGCCTTTGATGATTTAGCAAATGAATTTCAATGCATGAACTCCAAATATAAAAAAATCATTGCTAAATTAATAATAGAAAATGAAGCCTTGACTAATACTAAGCTAGAATTTGAAGAGAAATTAGAAGAGGCTAACTTAGAGATAAATGAGTTGAATGAAAAGAATACAAATTTGCATAACTCATTTACTAGGTTTTATATGGGTCAACAAAAGCTAGATCATATGTTCGAGACCCAAAGAGCTTTCTTTGAAAAAGATGGGTTAGGCTATAATGCTAAACAAAAAGAAACTCATCTTAAGAATTTCCTTGTGAGAAAAAATGCTATGCATGATTTATCTCTTACATGCTCACTATGTAATAGAATAGGACACTCTTCACAAGCATGCACGTATAGAAAAACCTCATTTAAAGGAAGTGTAGCTAGAAAAATGTGGATGCCAAAGCATGCTATGGATAATGATGAATTATGCTTGAAATGGATCCCAAAAGGATCAAAAATCATTTGCACTAACTCTCTAGGACCCAAGAAAATTTGGGTACCAAAACATGCTTAAATTATTTGTTGTAGGAGTGTTAGAGCATGAGAATACAAAGAAACAATGGAGTTTAAATGCTCAACACATCCTCATGGAGTTTGCTTATGCTAATGAGAAAAAGGAAGAGCTTGAAAATCCATCCTTGGCAAGATCACAACAATTCAAGGCAAAGCATTCTCTAGCAAAGGAGTATTGTAAGCTTAATTCCTTACTCCTTAAACTCTTTATTGTTTATGCCTTGATGATATGGTTTGTTAATGATCCTTGGTGCATTGTGAGTTGAATGAATAAAGAAAAGGCATGTTGAATGATTTTTGATTGGTTTATGGATAGTTCTTGAGGCATTGGATGATTGGATGAAAAGAATGTTTAGTTATTTTGAAATGATTATTGGATTTCTGCATTTTGAGCAAGTTTTCTATGTGTTGATAATGTATTTACTTGCCTCAAATTGCCAATATGTCATATATGCAAAATGCCTTGTCATGTGCATAAATGAAGAATTTGTATGTTGAAAATCATGGCATATTGTTCACAAGATGTATGCTTTAATGATATATGTGCTTAAAACCTATGTGAACAAGTTTGTTTTGACATATGTATGTAATTCAATGCATTGGTTTTGTCAAAATTTGCATAGCTCTCAAAATGACCTCCTTTGAGGCTAAAAATGCATTTTATTGTGAAAATTCTTCCAAAATTACAAAATCTATTGTAAAAAGTTTTTCATTCATGTTTTTCATTCATACAAGTCCAAAATCATGTTTTACACATGTTTAAACCTTTATTTGGACTTAAAATACTCAAAAACAAAGTTTTGGCACCTCAAAGGTTGGATTTTCTGTCAAAAACTATAGAAAACGTACGAGGGATTGATCCCCCTCCTATAGGGATCGATCTGCCCAAGCCAGAAAGGCCAAAAACTACAGAAAACGTATGAGGGATCGATCCCCCTCCTATAGGGATCGATCCCCCTCCTATAGGGATCGATCCCCCCAAGGTAGAATGCCTTCCCTACACTTTTTCAACCGAATTTGAGAAGGATTGTTCACTTTCTTGATATCTTTCTTCTCAACTTAAAATTCATTGTTTTAACTTCTTTTTGATGATTTTTACAATATGAAAATTCATTTTTCATTGATATCATGCCTCAACTCCATCAATTTGTATTATTTCTAACAATTCGTATCACTTTCAATAATCAACTCATAAGTACAAAATCATTTTTCTTGTTGAAAATATTCATGATTTGCATAACTCTTGAAATAATCTTGAAACATACTTTCAATGAATGCTTAAACATAATTTTGAGAATTATTTCATTGATTTGTGAGTAATTTGAGAATTTGATGAGCTTGTGCATAATGACTATTGATCATACCTTTTGTTCATCTTAGTCAAGCATGCTTATAGGATTATGTCTCTTAGCTTGACTTATCTATTCCACACTAGGTTTAATGATAATTATACATCTAGTGGAAGAATAATTAAAACTTGACCTTAAGGATTGATTTCAAATGTAAATTCAACAATTGGTAATGGTCATTGGCCTATAATTTGTGACGGTAAATGGATCCTAAATGTTCAAATGCATAAAACTTTATCATCCATGTACTTAAATTTTCTTATGGCCAAATTATTAAAGAACTTGGGCTTTAATGACAACACCAACAATTGATATACATGCATTGTATCTTGATTGTTTTGATGTTGAACATGCATATTTACTTAAGTTGAATCAATAATCATGCCTATGAGATGAGAATAGTTGTTTTCATGATATTATGTGCTTAACCTCACTCATAGTTTATGGATTTTAATGATAAAATATATTTTAGCTTGATAATATTGATTCACTTAGGTGAAGCCATTTTAGTTAAAATAGCATATACCCTCTAGAACGTTAAATGATGATAACAACTAGGGATATGGCTCTTAATTGATTAAAATGGTAATTTTGAATTTTTCCTTGCTCATAATTGGTTAAGGACTTGAATTGGAAAATGAGCATAGGATTTTTGTACTTGAAACCATGGAAGAAAATGTGTTTGCTTGAATACCTTGATTTTTTGAATCTTCCATAGGGTATAATCTTGTGAATATGAATATGGATTACTACTTTATGATAGTGTGCTAATGATTAATTAATCCTTATGCATATTTGATGATATGTGTTGTGTTCTTGCATATTTAGAATAACTGTTTTCTTGACATGAACACACTACACATAAATATTGTATTCATGCAAAATGACTAAGTCAACCATTAGTAACAATTGGTATTTAGATTGAAATAACAATTAGTATCATTGGCAACCATATTTTCAATAGTTGGTAAGCCAAAACTAAATTGCCAATTGGTATGAGCTTTAAATTGACAATTCTTCTCATGCTCCTTAGATTGAAATAACAAATAGGGAAGAATTCATATAAGACACTTTTGCATGAAACACTTGTGTGCTAGAATTTGTAGTTAATTGCTATATGTCTTAATTCTATGCACACTCTTGCTTGGAAGTGATTTATGAGCTCATGCATATGATATTTTATCTAATTTCAGCTCATAATCATGATGTATTACCATGCACCTTAGTTGGACTTTAGAGAACAATTGATATACTTAGGTGCTTAATAGGATTGAAATGAGCAAGTCATAGACCTTAGTAGATATTTATAAACAACTTGCTTCATTATTTACCAACTGGAAACTTCTTGCGAAATTATTTAGAAACAATTGGTATAGGATCATAAGTCATATTCTTTGCATGAATATTTCATACTCTTTATGGATATTGACTTATTTATTTGTGCTATGAGTCTCATGTACTAACATGTTTCTTGTTGGATGAAGCATATTTATCTCTTCTCACATAGCCATGATTTTAGGGGAGCATATTTTTTATTATTTTTCCTTCTTTTTGCTATGACAAAAAGGGGGGAGAGATAGATATTAAAAGGGAGAGATATTAAGGGGGAGAGATAATAGGGGAGAAATAGTTTGAAAATTCATTTTCAAAACCCATGCTTATACTAAGGGGGAGCTTTATAAAATCCTGCTTTATTTGAGGGAGAGTATTTTATGAAAGAATTTTCAAAGCAAATTTACATTAAGTTTTGTCATATCAAAAAGGGGGAGATTGTTAGCTTTAAATTGCCATATATATTTTGAAATGACAAAAACTTAAGTAAGCTTTAATGTTTTAATTCATAATGTAAATTTGCCTTATCACACATGATTTTCTCAATCCATTTTTAAGTGTTCATATCAAACATCAAGACCATGATTTAATGATATATTCTTATAGGTCTTAATACTTTATAAAATGGTTTTCAATATTAAGTAATTTTCTCAAGAATTATTGAACATAAGTTTAGAAAATTACTTATAAGTTTTTGGACAATATTTTCATTTGAGAAAGTCAAGAAAAACTCCCTTAAAGCTTATAATGTTTTGGGTTGAATTAAAATCAAAAGCCATATCATTTCTAACCCAAAAGTGCAGAAAAACTCATTCTGGAAGCATGGGATTGATCCCCTAAGGAAAAGGATCGATCCCTTTTTGGTAGAATGCCCTGGAAGCCTAGAATGAAGCATGGGATCGATCCCTTTATGTCAGAAAGTCCCCAACGGCTAGTTTCTGTGAGATACAACGACTAGTTTCTGTTTTGGCTCCAACTAACGTCCACAAACCATCCAAGGGACTATAAATAGAGGCTTAGAAGCTAAAGGAAGGAAGGGGAACTACTCAATTAACTCCAATATTCATTTTCCTCAAATCCTCAAGCCTCAACAACAAATCAAGAGCTACAAAGTCTTCATCTTCCATCATTCACATATCTCTTGTATTGCTTAGCACAAATCTTGTATAGGCTGTCATTTGTACCTAATTTCTGTAATCATTTGCCTACTTAGAGGCCTTCTTTGATTGCACCACTTGTAAACAAATTCATACCTTGTAAAAGAGGGAGGTTTCTCTTTAGCCTTAGAAAAAAAGGGAGGTTTCTCTTTAGCCTAAGAAAAAGAGGGAGGTTTCTCTTGAGCCTAGAAAAAGAGAGAGGTTTCTCTTTAGCCTAAAAAAAGAGGGAGTGTAATAAATTCAAGGATAGTGAATTTGGGAAAATCCTTGGGAGTGTCTCAAGGTAGAGGACATAGGCAAGGTTGCCGAACCTCTATAAATCGCTTGCGTACATTTCTCTATCCTTACTCTCTTTACTTATTTGCAATTATATTTGAGTTTATTGTATAGAATTTATATTGTATAATTGCCTCGCATAGAGAACTTAGAAAACACTCAAATAGGCTAGAGAATTTAGAAGAATCGAAAAACGGGCATAAGGTTAGCTAAGAATCGATTCACCCCCCCTCTTGGTATAGCTTATAGAGCCAACAACATGTAAATAGGTTAAGCTATTTGGTGTCTAAACCGATTGGTACAAGAAGAAGCAAAGTGGCATAAAGTCCACTCCTAGCCTCTTTTCTTGACTTTCCTTCATGCTTCATTTTCAAAGCTTCCTCCAATAAGCTTCTAGGCATCATGTTATATTTAATTAGTGCTTATTACATACCATTTTATCCATGACTTGAATTGCTTTTCCTAGCAATTCCTTCCAACCAAATATACTAAGTGTAGTAACATTGTTGGTGTGTTGTCCATCTTCTTAGGCTTTTCTTCACTTCCTTTGCTTACTATTAAGCCCATAATTCCAAAAATTAAATTTCCAAAAATTCCATAATGTAAAGTGGAATTGCATACTCAATAATTAGTTAATTGCACTAAATAATTTATTTTTTTATCCATCATTTACAATATGCTATACAGTATAATAAAATCGGGTCTCACATTTCTCCCCTCCTTAAGAAATTTGGTCCTCCAAATTTCACGCAGAATTGTCACTGAAAGAGCTCTGGATATCTCTCACGCATAAGGCTTTCCAACTCCCAAGTAGCCTCGTCCCCGTTATAATACTGCCAGAGCACTTTAACCAAAGGAAACGTCTTATATCGCAATACTTTATCTTTCCTATCCAGTATCCGTACTGATTTCTTAACGTAACTCATGTCCTCTCTGATCTCTAATGGCTCATGCCGAATTATGTGAGAAGGATCTGGATGGTATTTTCTCAACATCGAGACATGGAATACATTATGCACTCCTGACAACTCTGGTGGTAGTGCTAACCGATATGCCACATCTCCCACGCAATCTAAGATCTCATAAGGCCCAATGTATCGAGGGCTCAACTTTCCTCTCTTCCCAAATCTCATTATACCTTTGGACGGTGATACCTTTAAGAATACGTAATCACCCACTACAAACTCTAGTGGTCGGTGTCTGATATCTGCATAACTCTTCTGCCGACTCTGAGCCGTTCTGAGCCTCTCACAAATTATCTGTACATCACGGGAAGCCTGCTCGACCAAATCGGGAGCTAGTAATTTACGGTCTCCCACTTCTTCCCATGCTATCGGGGATCTGCATCGTCTGCCGTATAGGGCCTCATAAGGTGCCATGCCAATGCTTGTGTGAAAGCTATTATTGTAAGCAAATTCTGCCAGGGGTATGTGACCGTCCCATGAGCCTCTAAAATCTAATGCACACGTTCTCAACATATACTCGAGCGTCTGTATCGTACGCTTCGACTGTCCATTAGTCTGTGGATGAAAAGCGGTGCTAAAATTCAGTTGGGATCCCATAGCCTCCTGAAATCTCTCCCAGAAATGAGAGGTGAAGCGGGAATCCCTATCAGAAGTAATACTCACTGGAACGCCATGTAACCTCACTATCTCCCTGACATACAAATCAGCTAAGGCACTAACTGAATTAGTAGATCTCATGGCCAAGAAATGAGCAGACTTAGTCAGTCTATCTACGATCACCTAAATAGCATCATAACCCTTCTGGGTTCGTGGTAAACCTATAACAAAATCCATAGTCACATGTTCCCATTTCCACGTAGGAATCGATAACGGTCGAAGCATACCTACAGGCTTTTGATGCTCAATCTTAATCTGCTGGCATGTCAGACATCTAGCAACAAAATCAGCGATGTCCTTCTTCATCTTAGGCCACCAATATACTCTTCAGAGATTCTGGTATATCTTAGTACTACCCGGATGTAACGTATATCTAGAGGTATGGGCCTCTGATAAAATCAACTCTCGAATCTGCTGATCTCTGGGAACACATGTCCTGCCTCTAAACCTCAGTATTCCATTGGTGCCAATCTCAAAATCTAACACAACTCCCATCTGAATCTGACCGGCTACCCCCACACAATAATCATCACCCCTTTGAGCTTCTCTAATCCGATCCATCAAATTCGGCTCTTTACGAAAACTAGCCGTAAATCCATACTGGTCAGAGGAAATAACTGTCAGGCTGAGGCTAGAGAACTGCTCTATCAAATCATGTTCCTGGATCATCATGTAAGATACCATGCCAACATGCTTACGGCTCAGTGCATCTGCTACTACATTAGCTTTACTCGGGTGATACAAAATCTCACAATTGTAATCTTTTAACAGTTCCATCCACCGTCGCTGCCTCAAGTTCAACTCTCGTTGCTAGAATATATACTTCAGACTCTTATGGTCTGTATATATCTGAAATTTCTCCCCGTACAAGTAATGCCGCCATATCTTCAGTGCAAACACTACTACGGCTAACTCCAAGTCATGTGTCGGGTAATTCCTCTCATGATCCTTCAACTGCCGAGAACTATAGGCTATAACCCGACCATGCTGCATAAGCACACACCCTAAACCTTGAGTGGATGCATCCGTATACACCATAAATCCACTTGATCCGCTGGGAAGGGCTAATACGGGGGCAGTAGTTAATCTACGCTTAAGCTCAAGAAAACTACGCTCACACGCGTCATTCCACTCAAACTTCACATCCTTACGTGTGAGTCGTGTCAATGGAGCAGCAAGTTTGAAAAATCCCTCCACGAACCTGTGATAATATCCGGCAAGACCAAAGAAACTCGGTATCTTAGTAACGGTGTTAGGCCTTTCCCACTGTACAATGGCCTCTATCTTGGACGGATCAACTAACACCCCATCCTTCGACACTATGTGTCCCAAAAAGATTATATGGTCAAGCCAGAAATCACACTTACTGAATTTTGCATACAACCTCCAGTCTCTGAGGGCCTGTAATACCATACACAAATGCTGCTCATGCTCATATGGAGTCTTAGAATAAATCAAAATGTCATCTATAAATACTATGACAAACTTATCCAAAAATGTATGGAACACCTCATTCATCAAACTCATAAAAGCTGCAGGGGCATTTGTTAACCCAAAAAGCATCATTAAGAACTCATAGTGACCATAACGAGTCCGAAATGCTATCTTATGCACATCCGACTCCTTAATTTTCAATTGGTGATAGCCTGATCGGAGATCTATCTTGGAAAATACTTGTGCACCCCTGAGCTGATCAAATAAGTCATCGATCCTGGGTAGTGGATATTTATTCTTAATGGTAGCCCGATTCAACATCTAATAATCTATACACAACCGGAGACTACCATCCTTCTTCCGAACAAATAATACTGGAGCTCCCCACGGTAACACACTGGGACGTATAAATCCCTTATCTAATAACTCTTGGAGCTGCTTCTTAAACTCGTCTAACTCAGTCAGTGCCATCCGATATGAGGGTCTAGAAATCGGCTCCGTACCGAGTACCAACTCGATCATTCCGTCTCTCGATCCGGTAGTAACCCTGGTAATTCCTGTGGAAATACATCCGAAAAATCCTTAACCACAGGAATCTCTTGAATCTCTGGATGTTTCCTCTCTACATCTTCCACACTAGCAATATACCCTTCATAAACATTCATACATAACCACGATTTTAGTACACATGTCATTTCACAAACATATATTCACATACTTTTTATTAATTTACAATAACTTTATAACGTACTTTTCGGGATGAGAGAAGGTAATAAACTTAGTATTACAATCCAAACTGACATGGTTCGCAGCTAACCAATCCATACCCAAAATGATATCAAAATCATATATATTCAACAAAATTAGGTTAGCTGTTATGACCTTCTCTTCTATAGTCAATTTACAGTTCCTATATATAATATCCGTCCTCTGGAAATCTTTAAAAGGGGTATTCACTTGCAAAGTATACCCTAACAACTCTGGCTCTATTAGGGTCCTTTTAGCACATGTAGGTGATAAGAACGAATGGGTAGAACCCGGATCAATTAAGGCAATTACGAGAATATCAAAGAAATAGACTTTACCTTTAATCACATCGATAGAGGCGTTGGCAATCTCCTGGTCCATCGTGTACACCCGACCTTGAGTCACGACCTTCTTACCCTTCTCTGCGGCTGTCGTCCGCCTAGGCTGTGAGGGTGTCGCCTTCTCCGGCTCACTCGGAGCTGCCGGTGCCGCTATTTGAGGTAGTACAGGAGGAATAGTAGAAGCAGCTGATTCTCTGAGCATCGGACAATTCCTGATAAAGTGTCCCATCTGTCCACATCTAAAACATGCCTCAGACATCAAAGGACAAGGGCGTGACCCATGTGACCTTCCACAATGTCTACATAAAGTCGCAACACTTCTCTGAGTAGTGGTGGGGCCACTAGCAGGGGCAGAAATTGCTGATCTATTGAATCGTCTCTCTGAAATCTGTATGCCTGAAGATCTAGTTCTCTTAGGCTACTCCCTACTATATCTATTCTACAAAAATCTTTTACCCTTATCTTTACCTTTACTCTTGCTCTTACCACCAACCTCTATATGGTACTGCTCAAAATCCCTCTCACATAGCTGAGCCCGTCGTACTACCTCATCATAGGTCAAGATATCAAATGGGGCTAGCTTCGATCTGATGGAGGGTCTCAAACCAGCCTTAAATCTCTCGATCTTATGTCTCTCATTAACACTGGTCTGTGAATCAAATCGGCTTGAAGTGGTAAACTTAGCCTCATACTCGTCCACTGCCATACTTCCCTGAGTTAAATCTATAAACTCTTGCTGTAGTTTCTGCTGAGCAGTGTCAGGGATATACCTTCGTCTAAAGGCATCTACAAAAATCTCCCAAGTAATATCCTGATGCCGGGAGAATAATACTATCTAAGTAGCCTTCCACCAGTGCTCCGCATCATGGGTCAACTGGAACACTGCTAGACCTGCCTTCTCGGTCTCCGTACACCTCATAATCCTTAATAGCTTCTCTATGGAAATAACCCATTGTTCCGCCACCAACGGATCCCTAGCACATTTAAACTTAGGTGGATTCAACTTCCTAAATGATCGTACCAAAGTGACATCATAATACGACTCCACATCTCTAGGCGGTTGAATCAATGGCGGTGGAGCTACCAGTGGCTGAGGTGCCGGTGGTGGAATAGGCTAAGGCTCGAGTACAACTGGTGTCGGCTGTGACAGTGTTGGCTCCACTACAGGGGCTGTCACAGCCCGTGACCCTATTTTTAACCTTTTTCTATACATCTTATTTGGTTGGGTTGTCTGCGATACTTTACTTTTCTTTTACATATAAACAGTTTCATAAAAAATTATAATATAAGTTGCATCCCCTATCTTAATTCATAAGGAAGTAGTACTGTAAATAAGTCTAAATACAGAAAATAAATGATCATACCTTATTAAATAAATCAAGTTGTCGCATCGTCCCCCAAATGCGCAACCGTAATCCTTTATGTGTCAGACTCTCAGTCTTTAAGAAAACCTGAAATGTTAAAATTAAGGGGTGAGCAAACCACGGCTCAGTAAGGGAATTATATGCATACTTGATATTTAGATTCCTATATGCTGAAAAACTTTTTCATTTTTCCTATGGGCTCTAGGCTCGCATGTAGGAAGGATACTACAGTCGTCTAGGGATCCGGATGGAGTAAGGTAGGTATTTTGAAATACCTATCTTGTCCCGGAACCTAAAAGCAACTGTAGAGAGTAATTGTTTTATTCTTGTTTTGAAATCCAAATCCTTTCCTTTTTGTTTCGTAACCTTTTCATATTCTTTTCAAAATAATACTTTTATGAAATAATGCATTTAAATAAAATAACTAATATTCATATTTTCTTTGAAAAGAATATTAGTTAAATCATCTTCCTTTTCATTTAAAACTCGTTTCATGTTTTACTGTACTCTCATAATTAGTACAGTACTTTAAATAGCAAAATAAGCTATTTAAATCTTTTTCGTATAACATAGAAATCATTTAAATCTAATATTCAATTTAAAATTAAAATAAGAATATTAGATTTACTATCCTCCTTTTTACTTTTGAAAACATATTACATATTCATATTACATGTCATATAAAAATTATCTCATAGTACTAAAAACAGTACTAAAATAAGCATTATGTAAAATGCTGTTGTTAGCTTTAAATTGCAATATGTATTTTGAAATGACAAAAACTTAAGTAAGCTTTAATGTCTTAATTCATATTGTAAATTTGCTTTACCACATATGATTTTCTCAATACATTTTAAGTGATTATATCAAACATTAATACCATGATTTAATGATACATCCTTATTGGTCTTAATTCTTTATAAATGTTTTGAATATTTTAGAAAATCACTTGATGAATTTTTGGACAATGTTTTCATCAAAGAAAGTTAAGAAAAACTCCCACAAAAGTGCCAATATGTTTTAGGTTGAATTAGGATCAAAGGTCATATCATTTCTAACCCAAAAGTGCAGGAAAAATGCCCTATGGAAGAAAAGGATCGATCCCCACTGTAGCAGGATCGATCCCTTTTTGGCAGAATGTCTTCCCAAGGTCCCTGAAGCCAAGAATGAAGATTCTGGACAAAAGGGATCGATCCCTTTGGGAATGGGATCGATCCCTCGGGACAAAAATAGCCTATAACGGCTAGTTTCTGTGAGACAACGATAATATTCGAGATTTGGCTCCACCCAAAGGCTAGAATACATCCAAGGGACTATAAATAGAGGCTTAGAAGCTAAAGGAAGCAAGAGGAACTACTCAGCAACTCCATAACACATATTCCTCAAATCCTCAAGTCTCAAACAACAAATCAAGAGCTCCAAAGTCTTCATCATCTATCATTCTCTTATTCCTTGTAGTGCTTAGCACAAATCTTGTATAGGTTTTCAGTGTGCTTAATTTCTGTAATCACTTGCCTACCTAGAGGCCTTTCTTTGATTACATTATTTTTATCCCATCATTCCTTGTAAAGGGGAGGTTTCTCTTTAGCCTTAGAAAAAGAGGGAGGTTTCTCTCTAGCCTTAGAAAAAGAGGGAGGTTTCTCTTTAGCCTTAGAAAAAGAGGGAGGTTTCTCTTTAGCCTTAGAAAAAGAGAGAGGTTTCTCTTGAGCCTTTAAAAAGAGGGATTGTAAAGACAAATTCAAGTATAGTGAATTTGGGAAAATCCTTGGGAGCGTCTCAAGGTAGAGGATGTAGGCAAGGTAGCCGAACCTCTATAAATCGATTGTGTAAATCTCTCTTTTCTTACTCTCTTTAATTACTTGCAATTATATTTGTGATTATTGTATTGAATTTGAATTGCTTGCTTGCCTAGCTTAGAGAACTTAGAAAACATTCATATAGGCTAGAGAATTTAGAAGAATCGAAAAACGAGCTTAAGGTTAGCTAAAAACCGATTCACCCCCCTCTCGGTATAGCCTATAGAGCCAACAATTGGTATCAGAGCTTGGGCTCGAGATTGATTTAGACTAACCTCTATCGAGCAAAACAATCATATATGGCTCACTTGAATGTAGGCACACCCCTATGAGAAGAGGGACAATCATTAGTTAGACCTCCACTCTTCAATGGTGAGAATTATTCATATTGAAAAACTAGAATGATGTTATTTGTACAATCCAATGATTATGAAGTGTGGAGAATTATAGTGAATGGTCCTAGAATTCCCATGAAGAAAGTAGTTGGAAAAGATGTCCCTAAGGATGAGGATAAGTGGGACACAAATGACATGAGATTGGCACAAATGAATGCCAAGGCTATGCACACCCTCTTTTGTGCTTTAGGTCCCAATGAGTATAATAGAGTATCCTTATGTGAGAATGCTAAACAAATATGGGATAAACTAGCCATCACACATGAAGGGACAAATCAAGTTAGAGAGACCAAAGTAGGAATCCTCACACATGATTATGAGCTATTTAGGATGAAAGAAAATGAGTCCATTAGCGAAATGTTCACTAGGTTTAATGATATAATTAATGGACTTAAGGCTCTAGGCAAGGCTTATTCCAATGTTGAAATGGTAAAGAAAATTTTGAATAGCTTGCCTAAGTCATGGGAGGCAAAGGTAATTGCAATAGAAGAATCTAAGGATCCAAATACCTTGTCTCTAGATGAACTTATGGGCTCCCTACTTACTCATGAAATGAAATTAAAAAGAAATGAAGAGCCTTCAAAGAAAGTAGGCGTAGCACTTAAGTCTTCCACTCATGAGGATGATAGTGATGAGAGTGGAAATGAGGAAGAAAAGGAAATGGCAATGTTTGCCAAAAGATTCAATAGATTTATGAGAATGAAAGAGAGAGAGAGTAATAGGAGACATCAAAGGGGAGAGTCAAGTAGAAGAGAAAAGGACCCCTTAGTATGTTATGAGTGCAATGAACCAGGTCATACTAAATTAGATTGCCCCTTACTTAGGAAGGAAAAGGATAGGAAGCCTAGGAAGAAAGCATTTGTGGCTGCATGGAGCGATAGTGATAGCTCCGATGAGGAAAATGTAGATGAAGAGGTAGCCTACTCATGCTTTATGGCTATTAGTGATGATGAGGCTAGTAGTAGTTCTAGTGAAGCTAATGATTATATCTTTAGTGAACTACAAAATGCTTTTAATGAATTAGCAAATGAATTTCAATGCATGAATTCTAAATATAAGAAAATCATTGCTAATTTGAAAATAGAAAAGGAAACCTTGACCAATGTTAAGCTAGAATTAGAGAAGAAACTAGAAGAGGCCAACTTAGAAATAAATGAGTTGCATAAAAAGAATTTAAATTTGCATAACTCATTTTTTAGGTTTTATATGGGTCAACAAAAGCTAGATCACATGTTACAGACCCAAAGAGCTTTCTTTGACAAAGATGGGTTAGGCTATAATGAAAAACAAAAAGAAACTCATCTTAGGAATTTCTTAGTGAGTAAAAATTCTATGCATGATACATCTCTTACATGCTCACTCTGCAATAGAATAGGACACTCTTCACAAACATGCACTTATAGGAAAACTACGTTTAGAGGAAGAGTGGTTAGAAAAATGTGGGTGCCAAAGCATGCTGTAAATAATGATGAATTGTGCTTGAAATGGATCCCAAAAGGATCAAAAATTGTTTGCACTAACTTTCATAGACCCAAGAAAATTTGGGTACCAAAGCATGCTTGAATGTGTTTGTTGTAGGAGTGTTAGAGCATGGGAATACAATGGAACAATGGAGTTTAAAAGCTCAACATATCCTCATGGAGTTTGCTTGTGCCAATGAGAAAAAGGAAAAGCTTGAGGATCCATCTTTGACAAGATCACAACAATTCTTCAAAGGATAGCTCAAGGTGGACTCAACAATCCAAGGTAAAGCATACTCAAGCAAAGGAGTTTTGTAAGCTTATATTCTATCTTTTCAAAACTCATATGTATTAAAATTACTTGTTTGATTTAATGAGGCACTTGGTTGATGATGCATTGTGAGTTGAATGATTGAACAAAAAGGCATGACAAAGATTTTTGATTGATTGATTATAGTACTTGATGCATTGAATGAAAAGCATGATTTTGAAATAATTATTGGACTTCTACATCTTGAGCAAGTTTTCTATGTGTTGATAATGTATTTACTTGCCTCAAATTGCCAAATATGTCTTATATGCAAAATGCCTTGTCATGAGCCTTAATGAAGAATATGTATGTTGGAAATCATGGCATGTTGTTCACAAGATGTATGTTTTAATGATATATGTGCTTAAAACCTATGTGAACAAGTTTGTTTTGACATATTTATGTAATTCAATGCATTGGTTTTGCCAAAACATCTCAAAATGACCTCCTTTGAGGCCAAAAATGCATTTATTGGTAAAAATCCTTCCAAAATTGCAAAATCTATTATTAAATGGTTTTTCATTCATGTTTTTCATTCATACAAGTCCAAAATCATGTTTTTAAAATGTTTAAACCCTTACTTGGAATTAAAATACTCAAAAATGAAGTTTTGGCACCTCACAAGTTGGATTTTCTGTCAAAAATCTGCAGAGCCAGGATGAGGGATTGATCCCTCTACATATAGGATCGATCCCTTTGGAAAAACATGCAGGAAACTTAATTCTGGAGTTTAGGGATCAATTCCTTTGCTCATGGGATCGATCCCTCTAGGCAATTTATGCCCTTTTCTGCATTTTTAAGCCTTAGTTGAGAAGTTTTCTTAATTCTCTTGATATCTTCTTTCTTCTCAACTTAAAATTCATTGTTTTAACTTCTTTTTGATGATCTTTAAACCTTGAAAATTCATTTTCATTGATATCATGCCTCAACTCCATCAACTTGTGTTATTTCCAACAAATGGCATCACTTTCAACAATTAATATCATTTTTCTTGAACTCACAAGTGCAAAATCATTTTTCTTTTTGAAAACATTTATGAATTGCATAAATCTTGAAATAATCTTGAAATATATTTTCAATGAATGCTTAAACATAATTTTGAGATTTATTTCAATGATTTGAGAATTTGATGAACATTGTGCATCATGTCATACCTTTTGTTCATCTTAGTCAAGCATGCTTATAGGATTATGTCTCTTAGCTTGACTTATCTATTCCACACTAGGTTTCATGATAATTATACATCTAGTGGATTAATTTCAAATGTAAATTCAACAATTGGTAATGGTGGCCAAATTATTAAAGAACTTGGACTTTAATGACAACACCAACTATTGATATACATGCATTGTATCTTGATTGTTTTGATGTTGAACATGCATTTTTACTTAAGTTGAATCAATAATCATGCCTATGAGATGCGAATAGTTGTTTTCATGATATTATGTGCTTAACCTCGCTCATAGATTATGAATTTTATTGTTAAAATATACTTAAGCATGATATTGATTTCTTTAGACAAATCCATTTTAGCTAAATTAGCATATACCCTTTGGAACCTTAAACGTTAAAATTAACTAGGGATATGGCTATTAAATGATTAAAATGTTAATCTTTCCTTGCTCATAATTGGTTAAGGACTTGAATTGGAAAATGAGCATAGGTTTTTTGTGCTTAAAAACATGGAAGAAAATGTGTTTGCTTGAATACTTTGATTTTTTGAATCTTCCGTATGGTATAACTTTGTGAATATGAATATGGATTAATACTTTATGACAGTGTGCTAATGTTTAATTGATCCATATGCATATTTGATGATGTGAGTTGTGTTCTTGCATATTTAGAATGATTATTTTGACATGAACACACTACACATAAATATTGGATTCATGCAAAATGACTAAGTCAACCATTAGTAACAATTGGTATTTAGATTGAAATAACAATTAGTATCATTGGCAACCATATTTTCAATAATTGGTAAGCCAAAACTAAATTGCCAATTGGTATGAGCTTTAAATTGACAATTCTTCTCATGCTCCTTAGATTGAAATGACAAATAGGGAAGAATTCACATAAGCCACTTTTGGATGAAACACTTTTGTGCTAGAATTTGTAATATGCACACTCTTGCTTGAACATGATTTATGAGCTCATGCATATGATATGTCATCTAATTTTAGCTCATAATCATGATGTATTACCATGCACCTTAGTTGGACCTTAGAGAACAATTGATATACTTAGGTGTTTGCTTAACTTCTTACCAATTGGAACCTTCTTGCAAAATTACTTATCAACAATTGGTATCAAAATTATTTATAAACAATTGGTATAGGATCATAAGTCATATTCATTGCATGTATATTTCATACTCTTTGTGAATATTGACTTATTTATTTGTGCTATGAGTCCCATGTACTAACATGTTTCTTGTTGGATGGAGCATTTTTATCTCTTCTTACATAGCCATAATTTTAGGGGGAGCATATTTTTCTTAGTTTTCCTTCTTTTTGCTATGACAAAAAGGGGGAGAGATAGATATTAAAAGGGAAAGATATTAAGGGGGAGAGATAATGAGGGAAAATTCATTTCAAAACCCATGCTTATATTAAGGGGGAGCTTTATAAAATCCTGCTTTAGTTGAGGGGGAGTATTTTATGAAAGAATTTTCAAAGCAAATTTACATTAAGTTTTGTCATATCAAAAAGGGAGAGATTGTTAGCTTTAAATTGCAATATGTATTTTGAAAAGACAAAAACTTAAGTAAGCTTTAATGTCTTAATTCATATTGTAAATTTGCTTTACCACATATGATTTTCTCAATACATTTTAAGTGATCATATCAAACATTAAGACCATGATTTAATGATACATCCTTATTGGTCTTAATTCTTTATAAATGTTTTGAATATTTTAGAAAATCACTTGATGAATTTTTGGACAATGTTTTCATCAAAGAAAGTTAAAAAAAACTCCCACAAAAGTGCCAATATGTTTTAGGTTGAATTAGGATCAAAGGTCATATCATTTCTAACCCAAAAGTGCAGGAAAAATGCCCTCTAGAAGAAAAGGATTGATCCCCACTGTAGCAGGATCGATCCCTTTTTGGCAGAATGTCTTCCCAAGGTCCCTGAAGCCAAGAATGAATCGATCCCTTTTTGGCAGAATGTCTTCCCAAGATCCCTTTGGGAATGGGATCGATCCCTCGGAACAAAAATAGCCTATAACGGCTAGTTTCCGTGAGACAACGGTAATATTCGAGATTTGGCTCCACCCAACAGCTAGAATACATCCAAGGGACTATAAATAGAGGCTTAGAAGCTAAAGGAAGCAAGAGGAACTACTCAGCAACTCCATAACACATATTCCTCAAATCCTCAAGTCTCAAACAACAAATCAAAAGCTCCAAAGTCTTCATCATCTATCATTCTCTTATTCCTTGTAGTGCTTAGCACAAATCTTGTATAGGTTTTCAGTGTGCTTAATTTCTATAATCACTTGCCTACCTAGAGGCCTTTCTTTGATTACATTATTTTTATCCCATCATTCCTTGTAAAGGGGAGGTTTCTCTTTAGCCTTAGAAAAAGAGGGAGGTTTCTCTTTAGCCTTAGAAAAAGAGGGAGGTTTCTCTTTAGCTTTAGAAAAAGAGGGAGGTTTCTCTTTAGCCTAGAAAAAGAGAGAGGTTTCTCTTGAGCCTTTAAAAAGAGGGATTGTAAAGACAAATTCAAGTATAGTGAATTTGGGAAAATCCTTGGGAGCGTCCCAAGGTAGAGGATGTAGGCAAGGTAGCCGAACCTCTATAAATCGATTGTGTAAATCTCTCTTTCCTTACTCTCTTTAATTACTTGCAATTATATTTGTGATTATTGTATTGAATTTGAATTGCTTGCTTGCCTAGCTTAGAGAACTTAGAAAACATTCATATAGGCTAGAGAATTTAGAAAAATCGAAAAACGAGCTTAAGGTTAGCTAAAAACCGATTCACCCCCCCCCCTCTCGGTATAGCCTATAGAGCCAACAGCTGTAAACCACTTTCATTTAACTTATCACATATCATGTAAAACATTTTCACATATGGAGACTTAGGCACACACGCCCAGCCCGTCCATTGGGTCGTTACTCATATCGTGCTATAGACCCCGAAAGGTATAAATAATCATGTCAGATCTATGGCCATAGTCTATAATTGTCCTCTGCGGATCACTGATCAGGTGTCGGCCGGGACTACATATCACATATCACATGTTACATATCACATATCACGTATTACATATCACATGTCGGCGTGATAGAGGGCCAACTAGTCTCAAAACCAAGTTTTCATCATAAAATAACCTTTATGAAATTTATAAAATATGTAATTTCATAATTTAAAATCATAAAGGTTATAAAACTATTTAGTGAATATTTAAGAAATAATTATGAAAATATTCATAAAAATATTCACTTTACTTCTTTTCATTTTTCGTCTCGTATTACATGTATTTTACATATTAAGAGAATTTTCGGTGATTTCATTATCACCATTCTCGAAGAGGATTTTCGGTGATTTCCTTATCACCATTCTCAAAAACATGAATAATTTAAAATAATTTTTATTTTATTCATGTTTTTATGAAAATATTCATTTTCTCGGTTTTCATGGATGAAAATCATTTCTCGTGACATAAAATCATTTATTATGATTTTCAGTAATTTTCAGAAATTTTTCGATAATTTTTAGGCAGTATAACGGCTGCCGATTGGCTAGCCTCCTGCACAGAAAATACAGTTTATAATTTCCAGCCAGTACTTCATTCCAAATTCCAACCAATCACTCATCATAATAATTTCATGAAATATTTCCATAAAATATTTCGTAATTAAAACATGCAGACTGAATATCCCTACAGTGCTGCACATGTATCCCTTACCTTTTCCGGGTCGGTGACTTCCTCTTACCGGTCGCGCCCGTACTCCATCTCCCGATTCCTCATCTCGATCGCCGAGAATAATTTTTGGAATTTAAATTCTAAATTTTAGAATTTTTCTCAAATTATTTAAAGAAATAAATTATTTAAATAATTATCATTAATAATTTCCCGGATTTCTTACCGATTCCCGAGTTCCCGAGAATTTTTTCGAAATCCGAAAATTTTCTTTTTCTCTCTTTCTTCTTTTTCCCCTTTCTTTCTTCCTTTTTCTTTTTCTTTCTTTTTCTTTTCTTTTCTTTTTCTTTTCTTTTTCTCCTCCTTTTCCTTTTTCTGGTCTGAACCGGTTCGGACCGATTCAAATCGGTTTAACCCGGTCCGCCTCATCACCGCCGGTTCAGCTTCATCCCACCGGCATCACCGCCGATTCGGGCCTCCCATAGCTTGCCGGAGTGGCGGGGACACCAGATCTGGCCTTGGTTTCTTCCCATCACCGGCTATGGCGCCGGATCTTGGTCTGTGGGTTTCGACCCCTTTCTCTTCTGTTTCTTCCTTCCTCCGCTGTTTCCTTCACCCCCGGTGGCCTCCTTCTCCTTCGTTGGTCCTCTCCGGTGGTGTTGGTGGCGGTGGTGGTGCCTGGATCGACCGGCACCGCCAACCTCCCTTCTTCCTTTCTTTCGGTTTTCCTTCGCTTCTTGTTTTTCGTTTCTGCTTCCGTTTTTTTGTTTTTCATCGCCGGCTGCTTCTTCCTTTCATGACGCCGGCGCCGTCTCCTCTTCCATCACCTTCGATCGGCTGGCCGACAGTGGTCGGTCGCCCCATTCTCTTTCGTTTCTGTGTTCGCCCCAAACAGAACAAAAATGACGGGGGTCGGGTCCCGACCCCTGTTTCTAATTTTTTTTTAATTAATTTCTTTTATATATATATTATATATATTTCCTTATATCAATATATATATATATATATATATATAATTTTTATAGTACTTAATATATATATATATACACACATACATATTTATTTATATAAAATATATATTGTGTATAGTTTTAAATAAATATCTATGTACTTAATTTAAAATAATATATATATATATATATTCCTCATATAATCATATACTTTTATTTAAAATACTAAGGTATAAATATATATATATTTCATATATATATATATACATTTATATTTATAAATATATAAATATATTTTATAATATACACATGTATTTATTTAAGACAAAATAGTATATATTTCATTTTATAATATATACTAAAATTCATATACATACATATGTATTTATATAAAAACATGTGTAAATATATTTATATAATCTAATTATATAAATATATTATTATACGTATTCTTATTTTATTTAATTTTGGATTTCTTAATATTCCATTATTTTCTCCTTTTTCTTATTTAATATGGATTTCCATTCATCCAAATTAAATTTCCTCCTTCATTTCTTATTCTGGTTTAATTTTCTTTTTCATTTCTTATTTAATTTGGATTTCCATTTATCCAAATTAAATTCCTCAAATTCCTTAATTCCTTAATTTCGGGAATTTCAACGATATTCCTACCTCGTGAATAAATTGTATTTATTTAATTTAATTTATTTATTTCCTCTTATCTATTTCCTTTAATACTAATTTCCAAAAATAGAAAATTTGCGGTTATCACAGGGGCTACGGGAGCTGCTGGTCTCTCCCTCTCCACCTTATCCCCGGCTCTATCCGCCTGATACATAGCTATGAAATTGGCTACTAGCCTCTCCACCTGGCTCACGCGAGCATCAGTGCTTTCTGGTTGTAGAGGACGTGCAGGTCTTAGGGCAGGTTCCGACGTCTGCGGCTTCGGAATCTGTGCCGCCCTACCTCGGCCTCTACCTCTAACTGAGCGTGTCACCCTTCTTCCACTCATATCTGTACCACAGAGATCGTTTAATTCACTTATCATTAGTATTTCTATTATACATTCAGATTGTATAGTACTACAGGGAATATTTACTGTTCACTTTTCGTTTTAAGCATCACTAAACATCCGACCAACCCTGCTCTGATACCATTAAATCTGTAACATCTCGAATCCACTGTATAACATAATATTTACTTATAAATCAGACATTTTCACCAGTTGGACTGTCTGTGATTCTTAACCATCCATTAATCACTTTAGTAAAATTAGTACTCTTATTCATCGTACCAATATGGAAGTATGCATTGTTACATTATTTCCATAAGATATATATATATACACACACACATTCCCTTCTACTTAAAGTAGTACTGTACAAATTTACTTAATATGTAAAAGAAAGTCATATACCTTCGATATCGAAAATCTGCTGACTCTAGCATTCGATAATCTCTGGAAGGTAATTCTCTTAATCTAAGATCAACAACCTGTGGAGTGGAAAATAAGGGGTGAGCGACAACGTACTTAGTAAGGAAGGTGTATGCTGCTTATAAAAATAAAACTATATCCCACAAAACGTTTCTTTTTCCTAAAACAACATACCAGTAGGAAAACAGTGGATATAGTAAACAGTCTTTAATATTCAATTCACTGGCTAAACGGTTTACAATATAGTATAGTAAACAGTAAACATGATTCAATAAATCCTTTCAGTAAACAGAAATCAATAAGTTGAGACTAGGCATCACCCTACAATTAAATCATGCTATCATCATTCCCAAAGGAACATAGTAATCATCCCCCCAGGGATACAGTAGATCTATAGCCACAATCTATAGGTAGTCATCGGGTGCACTTGCCAGGTGACCTCTAGACCTCTGATGACTTGGCGGGTCAATCATCCTCATGAAATAGTAATGCATGAAACTCGAGGCCTAAATGAAGGAAACCGAAACAAACACACAGCGGAATTTAAATCATTCGGCCTCCACCAGGATCAATTCGGAGGGTTGCCTTATTAGGGTTTTGAGATTTTACCTAACGTTTTCTCTGATTTTTCTGTCTTTGGTCGAATCACAAGCAGCAACTTTTCGTTCCTGCCTCTATGGTATCTACACGAACGGATCTCACGACTCTTGAACATCTCACGATCAGCAGCCTTAAAGAGCGTTTTTGATTCTTATAATCGATTTGCTAGCTTCGATTAAAAGAATACCTTTTCTGTTTTTAATTGTGCGGCTATGTTTTAGAAAAAACATCCTTTTATAGGCAGTAAATTTTACCCTAAAATTTACTGCCAAACAGAACTCTAATCCTACTTAGAATAGGATTAGCTATATCCTTAATCCAATTCAGAATAGGATTAGATATATTCTTAATCCAATTCAGAATAGGATTAATTAAGCTCCTCATTGATCTGTTCTAAGTGTACGACCTAATAGGTTCTCAAAACAATGGTAATGACAAAATTGTCACAGGCAATGAGCGGTATCTAGCAACACATCATTGCTACCCATGTAACGAGAATGTCAATGACTCGACATAACCTTACTCGTGATAGATGTTACCGTGTAGTCTAATCCCTTTATCCTTGAATCATGCATGTTTAAAGGAAAAGGAGATTCGCTTTATTGTTTTCTCTTTCTCAAGAAACAAAAAAAAAAGACCTTAGATTTTTTTTTAAAAGAACTTGTCTTCATTTTCTTTAAAAAAAATTTTTTTTGGGACTTTTTTTTGTGTTTCTTTAAAGATCATGTTTTCAATATTAAAAAAAAAAGAAGAATAAAAAAGAAAAAAATAGCAAGATGTTTGTGAGGAAAGAAAACTTCGAAAAAAAAATACTGTCTATTCTTCATTTGTTTTGTAACATATATGTCCTTTAGGCCATGCATGGTATTGTGTGTGTATATATATATCCTTTTACAAAAAATAAGATTTTTCATATAACTTACATGTGTTAAGTTTCAATCAAATATGTCCTATTAGTTTTCATAAATATATAATTTCATTTGTGTCATTCATTCATGCAGTAGTGCTTATTTTGTGTCTATTGAAAGATTTTTTTTTTTAAGATAATTTCAAAGTTATTGGAATAGTTTTGGAAAAAAAGAAGAACTTAGAAAAAATGATAAAAAAATAAATTTGTTCTTATGAAAGAAATAAGGCAATAATTTGATTTTTTTTTTCAAAAATTATAGTAATAAAGGGTCCAAGAGCGTTTGACCATCAAAAGCATCAAATCAATTTGTGTGACTTGTACAACACCTACTTGCAAACTAAGGCTATGGAAAGCAAGCAACTAGCAAGGATGGAAACAATAGAAAGGGCTCACGAAGAAATACAAGGGCAAATGGTTGAAGTTCAAAAGGACATTAGAAAGCAAATGTCCAAAATGATGGAGATGATAAGGGGCCTTACTTGGTGGTCAATCATGTGTTTTCACTACGACCAATCCACCTATAGGACAACATCATAATCAAAGCTTGAACCCAAGTGTTAGCCTCGTGGATCCAGTTGTCATCCCAAGCCTTGATAACCCAAGTGAAAATGAGAAGCTGTGGAGAGATGCATTAGAGCCCAATCTAAATATGGAGATACAACATAAGTACGACCTGTTGGAAGAAAGGCTTAGAGCTGTTGAAGGAAATGATAGTTTCGATAGCATTGTGCAAATGAACTAAGCCTGGTCCCTGATTTGGTTTTCCCTTCAAAGTTTAAGATCCCTGACTTTGAGAAATACGATGGAACTAGGAACCCATTGATTCATATCACAATGTTTTGTCAAAAAATGGCAGGTCATACTCATAATGACAAGCTTTTAACCTACTGTTTTCAAGATAACCTTATCGGATCTACAGCTTGTTGGTATGTCCGATTGGATAGGAGTTGCATACGCTCATGGAAGGATCTTGTGGGAGCTTTCATGGCTCGATACCAACATGTAGTAGATATGGCTTCCGATAGGATGACCCTTTAGAACATGGAAAAAAGGATAAAGAAACCTTCAAGGAATATACACATACATGGATAGACATTACTTCTCAAGTCCAACCACCTCTGACTGAAAAAGAGACAACAATGTTGTTTGTAAGCACTCTCTCAACCCCTTATTATGACAAAGTTTTGGGAAGTACAACAAAGAATTTTGCTGATGTGGTAATTTCTGGTGAAATGATAGAGAACACAATCAAGAGCAGCAAAATTGAGGTGGTTGATAGCTCAAGATTTAAGAAGGGAGAAACATTCAAGAGTAGTAAAGGTGAAACTCATGTTGTAGCCCTTGGAGGTCAACTAAGAGGGAACTTTGTCCCATACCCCTCTTATTCAACCTATCAACCTTACTACCCCACCAAAAACAACATGTTCCTAAGCTCCCATGATTATCGGCCAGTTTCGGAGCCTAGTTGGATTTTGAACCTTCAAACACCTATTCCTGTCCAGCCAAGTAACCAAAAAAGGTCATGAAACAAATGACGTAGAGCTACCATTGACCTAATTCTTATACCCTACACCTAGTTATTCCCTCGTCTTATTGAGGACCACTTTGTTGCTCCAGTCCAATTAAAGCCCTTGGAACCTCCATTTCCAGAATGGCATGACTTTGATGCTCAATGTGACTATCATAGTGGAAATGTAGGTTATTCAATAGAAAGTTGCCCTGCTTTTAAGCATAAAGTACAAAGTTTGATTAAAAGCTAGTTTGTTGGATTTTGGGATGAAAGAGGGAACAGATGTTAATTCGCTCAACCATACTAGGGATGACTGCAAAAATGGCCTTTTTGGCAAGACATGCACAATGACATGAAGCTATTTGTTCAAAGTAATGTAATGCCTAAACTCAAAAGGGGCTTTTTGTATATTACTTTCATTTATCTTTTCTCATTTCAATAGAGTAACTCATGCATTTTCATTATATTTTTCTCTCCTATTTGAAATCTTATCTTCTCTGTGCATTCCTCCATATCCACCCTTATTGGTTTCTAAACAACGAATGTGATTATTCTTCCATACTTCACCCAATTTTGTTTATTAAACGATGAATATGATATTGATCAAGATAATAATTTGGATGGAACTTTGAAAACGTTGTTCATATTAACAATTCTGTCCTCAAGTTTGATGAAAATGTTGAAACCAAATGATGAATTGTGCACAAGGAAATTTGAAATTGATGTATAAGAGACTTTTTTGCAAGTTCATAATGGCAGTAAACAATTCTTCGATAAGAGTATTTACGTTTGAAATGAGAAATGGCCATCTTTCATTTACCTTTTACATATGAGAAAAATTATCTATTGTTACCCCCTTTGAGCCTAATGATGTTCTTCTAAAGAAACCTTAACCAAGGATCACCTTCCATATAGGGGGGCACATGCGGAAAAGGATCTTTTCAAAGAATATAAGTGATCCATCCCCAATTTTAGGTTGGGAAGGTTTATTATGCTGAGGGGCAAACGTGGATTTATAGAATTTTGGTTTCGATTCGTTAAAAGTGAAAATATGTGTGAAAAAAAAAAGAAGCAAAAAATGATGTGACTGAAAATGTGAAAAGAAAAAAAAAAGACAAAGAGAAAAATAAAGTGATGGAGTGACGAGACAAAAAAAATAAAAGACCAAATGTCTCAAATAAATCTTTCACATCATGAAATGATCCTTTGGTTTGTAACACCTTGAAACACATAATTTAGGCCTATTTTACAGGAAAGAAGTAAATTTTTATACCTTTATGGAACTACATACTGATTTTATTTAATTTAAAATTTCCATAAAGGTGATGATATATAAAATTGTAAGCCTTATGGATATATATGAAATATTTCAAATTTTTTTGAATAAGGTCCATAAAGGCTATGGTACGGTTTTATACTGTTTTGAGACTTAAGCCCTGAGTTTCATGCATCATACTGTTACTGTTACTGTCACGTGGCTGATTGACCCACCAGTCATCAGCGTTCCGGATGTCACCTGGCAAGTGTACACAGAGGACACCCTATAGATCATGGCCATAAATCTCACTATATATTGTGTCCCTTCGGTTTGAGACTTAAGCCCTGAGTTTCATGCATCATACTGTTACTATCACGTGGCTGATTGACCCGCCAATCATCAGCGTTCCGAATGTCACCTAGCAAGTGTACACAGAGGACACCCTATAGATCATGGCCATAAATCTTACTATATATTGTGTCCCTTCGGGGATGATTACTGTGTCCCTTAGTAGACGATGATAGCATGATTTAATTGTAGGGTGATGCCTATCTCAACTTACTGATTACTGTTACTAGAGGGATTTACTTAATCCTGTTTATTGTATTGCACTGTGAATTTTGTTTACTGAACTGAACCATACCAAAACACTATTTTACTGAACTGTAATGTGCTGAGAGATACTGTTTACTGAACTGGTAGCTACTGATTACTATTTACCAAACTAAAAGCTACTGATTACTGATTTCTGACCTGGTAGCTACTAATTACTATTTACTGAATGGAAAGCTATTGATTACTGTTTACTGAAATGAAACCTACTGATTTCTGTTTACTGAACTGAATCGTACAAAATACTGTTTACTGAACTAAAAGAAAATTACTGTTATCGAGAAAGAATACTTTGAAAATTATTTCTTAACTAGAAATAATTACTGAACTATTATCGAGTGATTTAGATATTTATAAACTACTGTACTAAACAGACTGTTTACTGTAACTACTATTTTATCACTGTACTATCACATGTTATGAAATTGGTGTACTAAAGTGATATAATAAAATGGTTTATACCATACTTATAATTATGAGAAAAGAGAAGGAAATTGTTTTGAAATAAAACAATTTAATTATTATTCTCTATAGTTGCTCCGGGTTTCTGAGACAAGACAGGTATTTCAAAATACCTTCCATGCTCCATCTGGATTTCCCGACCAACTATAGTATCCTTCCTTTACTGAACTTAGTGCACCGTTAGTAAAACAAATATTTTCCTGCATATAGTTTTCATTATATGAAATAGCATACGACTCCTTTACTGAGCATGTGGTTCGCTCACCCCTTACTTTCAAATCTTCCATATTAATCACGAGGATTGTTTGATGGCTTCCTCAGTTAAATATAGCTGCGAGTATCTCATTGGGACAAAGAGCATTTAAATTTAACGGTACACCACTTCTCTATATATATTCAAACACTTGTATATGGTACTACATTATTGTAAAATAGAGACAGGAGATGTAATATATAAAAAAAAAATTTCATATTCTGAATTTACTAAATAAATAAATGTTTATCATTTATTACTATTACTAATCATGTGTTAAAGGCATCACAGACAGCCTAACTGATAAAAATGTGTAAAATATGAGTAAATAGTGTGTAATTGTGATAACCGCAAATTTTTCAATTATTGGAAATTAATATTGAAGAAAATAGATAAGAGGAAATAAATAAATTAAAGGAAATAAATAAAATTTATTTACGAGATGGGAATATCGTTGAAATTCCCGAAATAGATGAAGTGAAGAAGTGGAGAAAATTAATTTGGAGAAAATTGAGGAAATTTAATTTGGATAAATGGAAATCCAAATTAAATAAGAAATAAAAATGAAAATTAAATTGGAAATAAGGATAAGGTTGAAATTATGGAAAATAATGAAGAGAGAAAATTTAATTTGGATAAATTGAAAATCCAAATGTAAATAAGAAATAAGAATAGAGAAATATAATTTGGATAATAAGAAATCCAAATTATAATAAATACAAAGGTGAGTATTTATATATATTTATATAATTTGATTAAATAAATACATTTTTAAATATATTCTATATGCTTTACATATTTACATATGTGTATATATATATATATATATATATATATATATAAATATGAAAAATAGTATATATATGATAGATAGATATATACTATTTTTATCATGAAATAAATACATATGTAATTATGTATATATAAAAATATATTATGATATATTAATATATATATGATTTTAAGATAAAGTGTATAGATATATATTGTTAATATAAAAAATATATATCTATATATAATACAAAAATATGTACTTATATACATATTATCAAATTATATACATATAATATAAAAAAAAAAAGAAACAGAAACGAGAAAATGGAATCCTGTTTCTGTCGAAAAACAGGGGAGAAGCCGACCCCATTGGCGGCATCGGAGGAGAAAGGGAGAGAAAGGAGAAAGAGCCGTCACCGGCAAAGGAGGAGGAGAAGGAATCGACATGCACCGGAAAGGAAAGAGACGGAAGCGAAAACAGGGGAGAAAACACGGCAGAGGCCGAAAAGAGGAGAAAACCAGATCTGGCGGTTGCCGGCCAAATCGACCGCTGCCACCACAGCCGAAGCATCGGCGGAAGGAGAGGAAAGGGATGGAGGCCACCGGTGGGGCGAAGAACGGCGGAGGAGGGCCGACGAAGAGGTGGAAGAGACCGGACCTAAATCAAGTCAGTTCACCGCCATGCCGCCGATCCAAGCCGAACGGAGACCACCAGCAGACTCGCCGTGCCGTCGGCCAGCTGAAGGGCGCCTGAACCACAGGAGAACCTGCCGCCGATGAGGAACCGGCGAAGAGGACAGTGACCGGTCTGACGAGAAAGGAAAAGAAAAAGAAAAGAAAAAGGAAAAAAGAAAAGAAAAAGAAAAAGAAAAGAAAGAGAAAGAAAAGAAAAGAGAAAAAGGAAGAAAGAAAAGAGGAAAAGAAGAAAGAGAGAGAAAAAGGAAAATTTTCGGGAATTCGGAAAATTCTCGGGAACACGAGAATCTCGGGAGTCGGTAAGAAATCCGAGAAATTATGAATGATAATTATTTAAATAATTTATTTATTTAAATAATTTGAGAAAATTCTAAAATTTAGAATTTAAATTCCAGAAATTATTCTCGGCGATCGAGATGAGGAATCGGGAGATGGAGTACGGGAGCGACCGGTAAGAGGAAGTCGCCGACCCGAAAAAGGTAAGGGATACATGTGCAGCACTGTAGGGATATTCAGTCTGCATGTTTTAATTACGAAATATTTTATGGAAATATTTTATGAAATTATTATGATAAATGATTGGTTGGAATTTGGAATGAAGTACTGGCTGGAAATTATAAACTATATTTTCCGTGCAGGAGGCTAGCCAATCGGCAACCGTTATGCTGCCGAAAAATTATCGAAAAATTCTCGAAAAATTACTAAAAATCATAATAAATGATTTTCAAACACGAAAATCGAGAAAAGGAATATTTCCAAAAAAGCATGAATAAAATGAAAGTGGGTTTACATTTATTCATGTTTTCAAAAATGGTGATAATGAAATCACCGAAAATCCTCTCCGAGAATGGTGATAATGAAATCACCGAAAATTCTCTTAATATGTAAATTACACATAATACGAGACGAAAAATGAAAAGAAGTAAAGTGAATATTTTTATGAATATTTTCATAAATATTTCTTAAATATTCACTAAATTGTTTTATAACCTTTATGATTTAAATTATGAAATTATATATTTTATAAATTTCATAAAGGTTATTTTTACGATAAAAACATGGTTTTGAGACTAGTTGGCCCTTCTATCATGCCGACATGTGATATGTAATACGTGATATGTGATATGTAACATGTGATATGTGATATGTAGTCCCGGCCGACACCTGATCAGTGATCCGCCGAGGACAATTATAGACTATGGCCATAGGTCTGACATGATTATTTTATACCTTCGGGTATTATTGCATGATAGGACTCGGTGGTTGCCACTGTCTCCACATATGATATGTTTTAAATGAAAATGTTTTACATGATATGTGATATGTGAAATGTAAAGGTTTTACATGATATGTGATATGTGAAATGAAATGATTTATAGCATTTTTATAAATGCTTATTTCAGTACTGATTTTAGTACTACGAGATGATTTTCAAATGATATGTAATATGAATATGTGACATGTTTTTAAAAGGAAAAAGGAGGAAATTAAATCTAATATTCTTATTTAAATTTTTAAATTGAATATTAGATTTAAATGATTCATATATTTTACGAAAAAGAATTAAATAGCTTATTTCGCTATTTAAAGTACTGTACTAATTATGAGAGTACAGTAAAACGTGGAATGAGTTTTAAAAGAAAAGGAAGATAATTTAACTAATATTCTTTTCAAAGAATTTATGAATATTAGTTATTTTAATTAAATGCTTTATTTCATAAAAGCATTATGAGAAAAAGAATATGAAAATGTTACGAAAAAAAAAGGAAAGGATTTGAATTTCCAAACGAAATGAAATTTACTCTCTACAGTTGCTTCTATGTTCTGGAACAAGATAGGTATTTCAAAATACCTACCTTACTCCATCCGGATCCCTAGCCGACTGTAGTATCTTTCCTACATGCGAGCCTAGCCCATAAGAAAAATCGAAAAAGATTTTGAGCATATAGGAAGCTGAATATCAAGTATGCATATAATTCCCTTACTAAGCCGTGGTTTGCTCACCCCTTAATTTTAACATTTCAGGTTTTTGAAGACTGAGAGTGACACATAAGGATTTTCAGCTGCGCATTTGGGGACGATGCGATAGCTTGAGTTATTTAATAAGGTATGATCATTTATTTTCTGTATTTAGACTTACCGACAGTACTACTTTCATATGAAGTAAAATAGGGGATGTAATTCATAGTATAATTTAACATGAAATTATTTATATGTAAAAGAAAAGTAAAGTATCGCAGACAGCCCAACCAAATAAGATGTATAGAAAAAGGTGAAAAATAGGGTCACGGGCTATGACAGATTTAATGGTATCAGAGCACGGTTGGCCTGATGTCTATCGATACTTTTGGAAAGAAAATGTGTTGAAAAGGTTAACATCTCCTATAGTATTGTGTAGTCTGAATACATAGAGAAAATAAATGATTGCAAATTGAGTTAAATATTTTAGAAGGTTGTGAGCAATTATGAAATAAGGAATGCAAAAAGGGAAAACGACTCTGGAATGTTACCTGAACTGGTGATTTTATAGTCTAAATGAAGGTCTATTCGGTAAGGATCAGTAAAAGACTCGGTGAGGGCCCCACCAGTACTTTTATGTTTGGATCAAACTGAGACCTGAAAGTGATGATATAAAGGAGGGGAATGAAGTATCATCACTAAATAGACATTAAGATCATCGATTAAAGGTATTTTGAGGAGAGAGAAAATTTTTGGTCAAAAATGACCAAAATGCCCCTACCTCAAAATTTTACTGGGAGCCAAATAGATCACCAGAAGTTGGAATTGACCGATCTGATAGAGAAATTGATGATGTAAAGCTGTATTTCAGGCAAAATAATCTAATTATAGATTCTATTGGATTTCTCTGTCGAAATCGAAAAAGATTTTAAACTGCTGATATTGGTATGAGAAAGGGATACTATCAGCAAATAGATAATAAGATCACTAATTTAAATGTATATTGAGGAGAAAGAAATAAATGTGAAAATGACGAAAACGCCCCTATGTTGAGCTATGTTTTGAACAGTGATAAAACTAAGATGATCTTGAATCCATTGATGGAAATGGAGTTATTGGGAGTATAAAGGAATGTAATATGTGTATAACGGCCCCGATTTCTAATTTCACTTACACTTAGATGATGGATGCGACCTGAAATATTTATAGTGGGAAGTCGCAGGATGAGCGACTTAGTTGTTGATTCTTAAGGGTTGGAGTTAAAAGTGTATTAACATGATATTATTACGGGATCGTTAGATATGATGGAAAAGGAAATGATTACTGAAGATGAATGAGAAGGTAATCAGTATGGTTGATGAAATCCATAGTGGTACGATTAATCTTGGTTCTATACAATTATATAGTTTTTGAAGTATCAAATGAATATTTATAGAACCAGAATATTTTGAAATGTATTTTATAGAATGATGTACTATGTGGAGTATTGTAAATTGGAGAATATGCATGAGAACAGTAAGTGAAAATAAGAGATAAGGAAGATAACAGCTAACCTAAATTATTAAATGAAAATGATTTTAAAATGAATTTCAATAATAAATCGGTTAGCTGTGAAAGGTGTTAATTAAATAATTACATATGATACAGCATACAATTAAGATGATCGATATGCTGCGAAGTATGAGTAAATAAGTGAATCAAGGTGGAGTATAATTTAAAATAATTTTGAATATTAAATTTCTCTGTCTTGAGGATATACAGTGGAAATGGAGGGACACAGAGATGAAATGTCCAAAATGATAAGAGATCTGTGATTAAAGAAAATATCAGAGGTGATTCCCGATAAATTTTCTGAGTAATATAGATTGAGAGATCGGGTTAATATTGACTCGATTATTAAGATGAAATATATTCTAAGCTTATATCGGAGAACATAGAGGATCCGAAAAGCTTAAGAAATAATTTTGGAAAATTTGTGAATAATGAAATTCACTTATATAAGGATAATCGATAGAAATACAAATGATGTGATTGAGGATGAATTAAATGGTTAATTTAATTCCTATTATGAAATAAAGTTCTTATGAAGAACAAATAATCATTTTTATGAAATTGATTTAATCGGAGATGTATAAGGAGTTCATAAGACAAATCTCTGTAAAAAGGCATCATCAGATGAAAAGTTGAAGACTAATGGACATAAGATGATAATGATTTGAACTCGATAAAATTATCATGAGTTCCTATTGAGGTTTACAAGGTTAATGAAATACCTTGTGAGATATATAAGCCGAATGAATGAGGCATACATATAAGGACAAAGTGATGGTATACCATACAACCTAAGGCACAAATGGAAAATGAGCAGCATAATGGTATAACCCCGCAGACTCTTAAAGACAGTGATTTATATGATAAGATTGGCAAACAAAAGATTTGGCTAGACAGTATCTCTTTCTAAGATATATGACCTCGAATGACAGTGGATCTGTCTATGATGAAGAGATAATGATTGAGATACGAAATGTCTTGGGTCTAGCTAAATACAATTGCCAGTTTATGGAAGAGTACAAAGAGGATATGTAAAAGGTTAAAAGAGTTTAATAGTGGAATACTTTACCACAGATGAAAAAAAAATGACCGAAATGATGATGAAGGAAAAACAAGAATATGTAATAAGAGGATAAGTACATGATGATTAGGGAACACGAATATGAAATAGTTCCCGAATTTAAAACTAAAAGTGATTTTGTGGTTATCACATGATTATGGTTGGATATAAGATCGAGCCAAATTCGATAAAGGAAAGGTAATCATACTCTAAGGAGTAAAGAAATGATCTACATTTTACTGCCAGTAATGTAAATGAAAAAGGATATATATATATACCACCTCGAAATGATGGAATTTTGGAATTATATGGATAATGTGATGACGAAAATGATGATTGATTGGTCACCTATGAAATTTAAATTATGAAAAGAGTATAAACTCAGGTATATTCTAAAACCTAAGTGATATAGAGTATACCATAAGAATAAGAGATGTAATGATGAGATTATATGGAAGTAGATATGGGGAGGAAATGATTGTCTCCTGATATAATTATGATAAAAGATGGTAAATAGTAAAGTCTGCAAATGAGTTGCAGCATGTGATGAAACAAATATGAAAGAGTATTGGGGATAATAATGAAGGATCTAAAAGAGATGATAATATAGAAGTGATTATAGACTGATAGTCTAATGAAATCACTTCTCAATTATCAAACTCTTAGATTCTTTAGTGCCACAGTCGAGATATGATTATAAAAGATGATGAGAATGTATGTGAAGTTCCAGTGAGCACTATATGTGATGGGAATCACTGAGTAGCTATATGTGATGGGAAATAGCAAAAGGCTCTGAGATTCCAAATTTATATACAGCACCGCTCTGTACATGATGTAAATATGTGAGCGTAGTAAGAAACGCTCAATAATATGTTGAGTGAGCTGATGCACGAGATGTAAAAGCCACTGGGACAATTACATACTATTGATTTAAATGTGTAAATGACAGTTACCAAACTATATCGACTTGGCACCAAATAAGAAAGATGGATGATAAACAGCATAGATCAGCTGTGGTATGAAAAAGAGTGTGAATGGACTTCTATGTGAGAAAAGGAGTAGAAATGGATAACTCCCAATTGATAAGAAATATAAGGGAGTATAAATATATGATGAGTAATGATATATAGTCGTGAAAAAGGTGATTTTAATCCTAAAGGTATACTGGCAGTATAATACGGAAGATGATCAAAAGGTTAAGAATGATAAGTATACAAGACGATAAGCAGACAGGAAGCCACCACCTTTTGGACTTAAGTTAAATTCGGAGGACCGAATTTCTTAAGGTGGGGAGAATGTGATAACCGCAAATTTTTCAATTATTGGAAATTAATATTGATATAAATAGATAAGAGGAAATAAATAAATTAAAGTAAATAAATAAAATTTATTTACGAGATGGGAATATCGTTGAAATTCCCGAAATAGATGAAGTGAAGAAGTGGAGAAAATTAATTTGGATAAAATTGAGGAAATTTAATTTGGATAAATGGAAATCCAAATTAAATAAGAAATAAAAAGGAAAATTAAATTGGAAATAAGGATAAGGTTGAAATTATGGAAAATAATGAAGAGAGAAAATTTAATTTGGATAAATTGAAAATCCAAATGTAAATAAGAAATAAGAATAGAGAAATATAATTTGGATAATAAGAAATCCAAATTATAATAAATACAAAGGTGAGTATTTATATATATTTATATAATTTGATTATATAAATACATTTTTAAATATATTTTATATGCTTTACATATTTACATATGTATATATATATATGAAAAATAGTATATATATGATAGATATATACTATTTTTATCATGAAATAAATACATATGTAATTATGTATATATAAATATATATGAAATATATATATGATTTTAAGATAAAGTGTATAGATATATATTGTTAATATAAAAAATATATATCTATATATAATACAAAAATATGTATTTATATACATATTATCAAATTATATACATATAATAAAAAAAAAGAAACAGAAACGAGAAAATGGAATCCCGTTTCTGTCGAAAAACAGGGGAGAAGCCGACCCCGTTGGCGGCGCCGGAGCAGAAAGGGAGAGAAGGGAGAAAGAGCCGTCGCCGGCAAAGGAGGAGGAGAAGGAATCGACAGGCGCCGGAAAGGAAAGAGACAGAAGCGAAAACAGGGGAGAAAACACGGCAGAGGCCGAGAAGAGGAGAAAACCAGATCTGGCGGTTGCCGGCCAAATCGGCCGCTGCCACCACAGCCGAAGCATCGGCGGAAGGAGAGGAAAGGGATGGAGGCCACCGGTGGGGCGAAGAACGGCGGAGGAGGGCCGGCGAAGAGGTGGAAGAGACCGGACCTAAATCGAGTCAGTTCGCCGCCGTGCCGCCGATCCAAGCCGAATGGAGACCACCAGCAGACTCGCCGTGCCGTCGGCCAGCTGAAGGGTGCCTGAACCGTCGAAGAACCGGCCGCCGACGAGGAACCGGCGAAGAGGACAGTGACAGGTCTGACGGGAAAGGAAAAGAAAAAGAAAAGAAAAAGGAAAAAAGAAAAGAAAAAGAAAAAGAAAAGAAAGAGAAAGAAAAGAAAAGAGAAAAAGGAAGAAAGAAAATAGGAAAAGAAGAAAGAGAGACAAAAAGAAAAATTTTCGGGAATTCGAAAAATTCTCGAGAACACGAGAATCTCGGGAGTCGGTAAGAAATCCGAGAAATTATGAATGATAATTATTTAAATAATTTATTTATTTAAATAATTTGAGAAAATTTTAAAATTTAGAATTTAAATTCCATAAATTATTCTCGGCGATCGAGATGAGGAATCGGGAGATGGAGTACGGGAGCGACCGGCAAGAGGAAGTCGACGACCCGAAAAAGGTAAAGGGTGCATGTGCAGCACTGTAGGGATATTCAGTCTGCATGTTTTAATTACGAAATATTTTATGGAAATATTTTATGAAATTATTATGATAAATGATTGGTTGGAATTTGGAATGAAGTACTGGCTGGAAATTATAAACTATATTTTCCGTGCAGGAGGCTAGCCAATCGGCAGTCGTTGTACTGCCGAAAAATTATCGAAAAATTATCGAAAAATTACTAAAAATCATAATAAATGATTTTATGTCACGAGAAATGATTTTCAAACACGAAAATCGAGAAAAGGAATATTTTCATAAAAACATGAATAAAATGAAAGTGGTTTTAAATTTATTCATGTTTTCGAAAATGGTGATAATGAAATCACCGAAAATCCTCTCTGAGAATGGTGATAATGAAATCACCGAAAATTCTCTTAATATGTAAATTACACGTAATACGAGACGAAAAATGAAAAGAAGTAAAGTGAATATTTTTATGAATATTTTCATAAATATTTCTTAAATATTCACTAAATTGTTTTATAACCTTTATGATTTGAATTATGAAATTATATATTTTATAAATTTCATAAAGGTTATTTTTACGATAAAAACATGGTTTTGAGACTAGTTGGCCCTTCTATCATGCCGACATGTGATATGTAATAAAACGTGATATGTGATATGTAACATGTGATATGTGATATGTAGTCCCGGCCGACACCTAATCAGTGATCCGCCGAGGACAATTATAGACTATGGCCATAGGTCTGACATGATTATTTTATACCTTCGGGTATTATTGCATGATAGGACTCGGTGGTTGCCACTGTCTCCACATATGATATGTTTTAAATGAAAATGTTTTACATGATATGTGATATGTGAAATGTAAAGGTTTTACATGATATGTGATATGTGAAATGAAATGATTTATAGCATTTTTATAAATGCTTATTTCAGTACTGATTTTAGTACTACGAGATGATTTTCAAATGATATGTAATATGAATATGTGACATGTTTTTAAAAGGAAAAAGGAGGAAATTAAATCTAATATTCTTATTTAAATTTTTAAATTGAATATTAGATTTAAATGATTTATATATTTTATGAAAAAGAATTAAATAGCTTATTTCGCTATTTAAAGTACTATACTAATTATGAGAGTACAGTAAAACGTGGAATGAGTTTTAAAAGAAAAGGAAGATAATTTAACTAATATTCTTTTCAAAGAATTTATGAATAGTAGTTATTTTAATTAAATGCTTTATTTCATAAAAGCATTATGAGAAAAAGAATATGAAAATGTTACGAAAAAAAAAGGAAAGGATTTGAATTTCCAAACGAAATGAAATTTACTCTCTACAGTTGTTTCTATGTTCTAGAACAAGATAGGTATTTCAAAATACCTACCTTACTCCATCCGGATCCTTAGCCGACTTTAGTATCTTTCCTACATGCGAGCCTAGAGCCCATAGGAAAAATCGAAAAAGATTTTCAGCATATAGGAAGCTGAATATCAAGTATGCATATAATTCCCTTACTGAGCCGTGGTTTGCTCACCCCTTAATTTTAACATTTCAGGTTTTTGAAGACTGAGAGTCTGACACATAAGGATTTTCAGCTGCGCATTTGGAGACGATGCGATAGCTTGAGTTATTTAATAAGGTATGATCATTTATTTTCTGTATTTAGACTTACCGACAGTGCTACTTTCATATGAAGTAAAATAGGGGATGTAATTCATAGTATAATTTAACATGAAATTATTTATATGTAAAAGAAAAGTAAAGTATCGCAGACAGCCCAACCAAATAAGATGTATAGAAAAAGGTGAAAAATAGGGTCACGGGCTGTGACAGTAATAATGTACACTCGTACTGTTACAGATTTAATGGTATCAGAGCAAGGTTGGCCTGATGTCTGTTGATGCTTTTAAAGTTGAAACTTTGAAAATGGTAAACATCCCTTGTAGTATTGTATAGTTTGAATGAATAGAGAAACCAAGTGACTGTAAATTATGTTAAGTGTTTAAAATGGGATGAAAGTTTATGACTCAAGGATTACGAAAAGGGATTGTAATCCGAGGATTTGACATGAAATAGATGATCTTATGGTCTTACTGGAGGTCTGTTCGGTATGGTAAGAAGAGGATCTCGGTGAGGGCTCCACTAAGACTTCTCTGTCCGAATCGAACTAAGACCTTGAAATGATGATATTAGAGTGGAATAGAATATCATCAGTGTATAGATCTTAAGATCACCTGCTTAAAGGCATCTTAAAGAGAGAGAAATAAATGTGGAAATGACGATTATGCCCCTATATTGAAATAATGCCTCTGAATCATAGTTGACTAAATTGGTTTGGAACCGATTCATGGTAATAAAGTAACTGATGGTGTAAAAGACATATTACATGTTTAATGATCCCTATCGTGAGCCTCACCTATACCTTGATAAGTAATGCGACTCGGAGTGTAAACTATGGGAGGTTGCGAGATAGTCAGCCCTGTTAAGGATTTTTAGGGCCTGAATTAAAAGTGAAAAGATGGGGTATATTGATTAGGGATTATTAATATTGTAAGAAGAGATACACTTATGGAGTGTGATTAAAAAGGTGAATTATGCATTGATGATTCAATATCAGTGTTATTAATTCTGGTTCTAAATAGTTCTTCTGTTCAAATGAGTATGAATCAAATAATTATAGAACCAGAATATTTTGAAATATGCTTTATAGAATGGTATGGTATGAAGTGAAAACATATATATGTGAAATAATTTGAAAGTTATACGCATGTGTTTTGGGGATATATAATGGATTTGCAGGATGTAAATAATAAAACATCCAATATGGTATAAGGTTACTGAAGGTAATTTCAAATAAATTTATGGAGTATAATAGATTTGAGAGATCATTGACATGATTTACAGTATGAATTCCATTTCTAAGCTTTTACCGGAAATATAAAGGAGTTCGAAGAGCTTAAGAAATTACTCCGGAAACTTGTGGATAAAGAATTTATTGTATAAGTGTGTTCGGAGGAAACATTGATGACCTCGTTGGAGAGAGTATAAGGAATTCCTAAGATCAATCTCTGAACAGGGTGTCAATAGAGAAAATCCTAGAGATTGATGTTTATAAGATAATGTTAAGAACTCAGTATAATTTTAATGAGTTCTTGATGGTGCCTATGAAGTTAATAAAATATTTTGTGAGGTATGTGAGTTTAATGAATGATATATTTTGATCACATACGGATAAAGTATAACAGTATAGGACCATGATGTGAATATATTTCAATTCATTTGAATAATATAAGCAACATCCTTGAATAATTCCACAAACTTCTGAAAACTGAGAATTTTATCGTTAAGCTCAGTAAATATGAGTTCTAACTGAATCATAACACTATTAGAGACGTACGGTCTCAAATGGTAAAGTGAACAAAAATTTGTCAAGGAGTTTGTGGAATCAGCTGCTTTACTGATATGATACATACATGTGAGAAAATTAAATGGGAGTGGATGAATATATGGGAGTATAGTATTCGAAAATGTTAAAAGGTTTTAACGGAAGAGTATTATACCACTTGGAAAAATCAATTAGAGTGATAAGTGTGAAAAGATGGAAATGCATTAAGTAGACAAATCATATGATGATAAGGGAACACGAGTTATGAAGTAGTTCCCAAATCAAGATTGAATGTGATTCCTCTAACTATCATAGTGTCATGGCTAGATTTAAAATCGAGCCAGATTGACAGACAAAATGATTATACTCAGAGGAGTAAATAAACGAATTACTAACAGTCATGTAAATGGATATCTATTGGAATTGTGAAATGGCATAAATAATGTGGAGACAGAATTGGTAATTTTATAAATTCAATTACAGAATTTGATTTTGAAAAGAGATCACATCCTCAAGTACATTATACAATTAAATGATATTATATGTACCATGAGGATGAGGGATGTAATGATAACTCAATATGAAAAGAGATATTAAGGAAAAGTATTACGTAATGTCTCATTCGCCGTAATTGATGGTTAATGTTAAAGTCTGCAAGCGAAGAGCAATCTTAGCTAAACTGTGGAATGATTATGGTGGCATAGTAAAGAATCCGAAAGAACTATGATGTTATGGAAGTGATTATAGACTAATTGATCAAATTGATTCACTTCTACATCATCAAGTTTCCTAATCTCTTGAGTGCCTAGTCAATATATATCTATGAAATGGTGAGAATGTATGTGAAGTTCTAGTGAGCGCGTACATGTGATTGGAAATCTCTGATTGACCATATGCTTATAGAAAATAGCAAAAGGCTTTGGGATTCAAAATTTACTGTTACCACCACTCCTTATAAATGTAAATATACGAGTGCTTTGTACAGACGCTCAATGACATGTTGAGAGCGAGTGCATTGGATGTAAAAGCTACTGGGACAAGTACATACGATTGACTAAAATTGTTTAATTGATTGTCGCCAAATTATTATCGACTTGGCACCAAATGAGATAATATTTGATAATAGTGTGAATTAATTACTGTATGAAAAGAAGTGAAAATTATTAACTCCCAAAATTGATAAATAATTCAAGGAGTATAAATAGATTGTGGAAAAGGAAATGTGAGAATTAAAGGAAATTTCGACTGTAAAAGTATATTGGCAGTCTCATCTTAAAGACAAAACTAATTGAGAGTTAGAAATTATATAAGGGAGGAAAATACCTATATTGGTTGTACCTCCTAAATTAAGTGGAATTCGGAGTACCTGCAAAGCGTATAATGCTATATGGATAATTGTGAATAAATTAATCAAGTCTGCCCAATTTCTTGGTTATGAAATCTACTAATCCAATTATAGCTTTAGCCGAATTATATGTCAGGGAGATAGTGAGAGTACATGGTGTTCTAGTGAGCATTACATCTGACAGGGAGTCCTGCTTCACATCTTATTTTCGAGAGAGATTTCAGGAAGCCATATAGATTTCAAGAAGCCATGAGATCCCAACTGAGTTTTAGCACTGTGTTTTATCCGCAGACTGAAGGACAGTCCGAGCGTACGATATTGACGCTCGAGGATATGTGTGAGTGTGTGCATATAATGTTAGAGGCTCCTGGGACAATCATCTACCCCTGGCAAAGTTTACTTATAGTAATGGCTAATAGGTGAATATCGGTATGACACCTTATGAAACTATATATGGCAAACGATATGATCCAAGATAGCATGGGAAAAAGTGGGAAACTATAAGTTATTAGCTCCTTATGTGGTCGAGCAGATTCCCAAGAGGTATGGGTGATAATATATTTTTTAAGGTCTCACCCCCTAAAGGCCAAAAGAGATTCGATAAGAAAGGAAAGCTGAGTCCTCGATACATTGAACCTATCGAGATCTTAGATAGCGTAGGAGATGTGGCATTTCGGTTAGCACTACCACCAGAGTTGTCAAGAGTGCATAACGTATTTCATGCCTCGATGTTGAGGAAGTATCATCCAGATCCTTCTCACGTAATTCGACATAAGCAATTAGAAATTAGAGAGGATATGAAGTACGTTGAGAAACCGATACAGATCTTGGATAAAAAAGGATAAAATGCTACAATCTAAGACTATTCCTTTAGTTAAGGTGCTCTGGTAATATCACACTGAGGAGGAGGCTACTTAGGAGTAGAGAGCCTTATGCGAGAGAAGTATCCAAAGCTCTTCCAGTGACAGGTCCGGATGAAAATTTAGAGGACCAAATTTCTTAAGGTGGGGAGAAAATGTGAGACTCAATTTTATTACACTGTACACTATACTTTGTGAATTATTGATAGTGAAATTTAATTATTTAGTGGAATTTAAATAAAGAGGGAATGGATTTCCACTCTCAATTTCAAAGTTTTGGATTCATGAATTGTAGTATAGTGTATAAAGTTAAAACAAATATGAAAAGATGAATTAAAGAGCATAGAATATGAGAAGAAAAAGAATCAAAAAAATTATGCATGGAAGAGTTCCATGGCATAAAATATCAACAAAAATATTAATAAGAGAAAGAAAATTTTATATTTCATGTGACGTAATTTGGTTGATTGAAATATATCAAGAAGGAGATGGAAAAAAACAAAAATCGTGCAGCCAATTGGACTACACGTAAATTGTTGTTGGAGTATGATCTATGGTGGAGTCAAGCTGAAATGCAATCTTTGTTTGCTATAAAAATTGAATAAACAAATGATATATGAAGATGAATTCATTGGTGGATGTATGGATGATTCATTGGCTGAGATATGCATAAAATGAAAGCAAAAAGAGTCAACAAAAATGGGCAAAAAATTGGACAGCACAAGTCACCCTAACTACCGATTTTGCTGCTCAAATTTGGAGAAACTATAAAGGAAATCAACCACAAATTTAAGGCATAAAATATAATATAATATAAGTGATATTTAGTAGAATTTTATGGCTGAAAATTATGCAAAAGAAGAACAAAGAAAAGTAAAGAAATATAGCAAAAAATGGGACAGTAAAGGAAGCTATGTTGGCTGCCATAGTACCGATTTCCAGTTGGACATTTATTGTGAATTCAGCAATGATTTTAAAACAATAAAATTGTATTATAAGTAATATAAAAGGGGGAGAAGATAGAGATGCTATGAGGGTAATTTTCATTGGATGAAAATTATAAGAAAATATAAAGAAATCTGGTCAAAAAAGACAGCAGCAGTTACACACTCCAGCTGTTCCTTTTGGCTGCAAGAGTCTTCCCATTTTAATGCATGAAAGACATAAAATTATGAGAGGAAAAAAGGATAAGAGGCTAGGTGGTTCATCGCTATTGGAGGCCTTTAATAAAAAGAGACTAAATTGAAGCAAAAACTCAGCAACTTGCATCATCTTCACCACCAATTCTGCTTCACTACAAGAGACCAGTTGGGTTGTGTAGTGTTCTATTTTGGCTTTCGTTTCCTAAGGAGAATCCAACCAAATTTTTATCTTCTTGTGAGCTAACTACTTAAGCTTCATCATCAACCCTTACCTCCATCAATTAAACCATCAAAGAAACAAGAAACTAAGGGCTGAAAGTGAAACAGAAATCTGTTCTGTTCTGGAAGCTATAATCAGTCAAGGTAATCTCAATGATTTCCATAGTTTCTTGATATTACATGGTATATTTTTATATTTCTAAGTATGAGAAGCATGATTTAAGTATTAATTTTAGTTAAGTTCAATTAAATCATGGAATTAGCATAAATCTAGATCTTGAAACAGATTTAGAAAAAAACAAGAAATCATGCAAAGGAAAATGGTATGATGATGATAGATGAATTATGGAATATAAATAGGTTGAGGAAGAGACTTAGAATTGTTAAAAGGGTTGAAAAGAAAAACTTAGTTAGTTAAGGGAGATTCGTTTGGCATAGGAGAAGAGAGAAATTAATGTCCATGCAAGATTTGGTCAAGAAATGGCTCACGTAGGAAAGCATTCACTAATTGAAAACAATAGCATTAAAGAAAAATGATGGGAAGTCAATAAAAGTGGCATATGAGGTTCGGCCATGACTTGATTTTCTTATGAATTAGTGCTAAAAATTAGGTATTTTGGTAGAAGGCAATTGTAGAAATTAAAAGAGAATTTTCGGTGAAATTAAAACCGAAAAAGGATCCAAAATGAGGAAATTGAGTTTTAATACCAATATAATTTATACTGGTTGTACTATCATATGACATTAGAGGCTGCATTATATGAATATTAGTAACTTAAAAAAAATAAGAAGAAAAATATTATTAATTTTCGATAAAATTATTTTGCAGCCGGGTTGATGGAATTCAGTTAGCGTAACCGGAACGATTATCTTCATAAGACTGGTAAGAGGGGAGTGTGTGAGTTGTAGTGATATAATGAAATGCATGTTTTATTAAGCCAAATTTTATAGAAATATTGGAAGTATGAGTTGGTTTAAAACATGCAAAATCTATGGTTGAAAAGCTGGTTTATATACTGTGTTTGTATGCAGGAGGTTAGGAATCCGCAGCTGTTATGCTGTCAAAAAAATCTCCAAAAATACTCTAAATTATTATAAAATATTTTAGATGCATGAAATAATTTCAATGGGAAATTTAAATATAATTTCCACCAATTTTCCATAAATTGGAAATTATGAGAAAGTTATGAGAAAGTAAATATTCATGTTTTATATTTTTATTAAAGTGAGGATTTGATTTTTTTTATATGATATTAAATATTCAAAGTGAATATTTACATACTTTCTCACTTGATACATGAATGTTTACCGACAAGTTTACGGTATGTGAAAATGGGAATAAATACCTTTTCGGAAGTAATAATTGAAACAAATGATTTAATTTAATTAAACTCCTTAAAGGTATTTTTATGGGAAAGAAGTAAATTTTTATACCTTTATGGAACTACATACTGATTTTATTTAATTTAAAATTTCCATAAAGGTGATGATATATAAAATTGTAAGCCTTATGAATATATATGAAATATTTCAAATTTTTTTGAATAAGGTCCATAAAGGCTATGGTACGGTTTTATACTGTTTTGAGACTTAAGCCTTGAGTTTCATGCATCATACTGTTACTGTTACTGTCACATGGCTGATTGACCCACCAGTCATCAGCGTTCCGGATGTCACCTGGCAAGTGTACACAGAGGACACCCTATAGATCATGGCCATAAATCTCACTATATACTGTGTCCCTTCGGTTTGAGACTTAAGCCCTGAGTTTCATGCATCATACTATTACTGTCACATGGCTGATTGACCCACCAATCATCAGCGTTCTGAATGTCACCTGGCAAGTGTACACAGAGGACACCCTATAGATCATGGCCATAAATCTCACTATATATTGTGTCCCTTCGGGGATGATTACTGTGTCCCTTCGGGGATGATTACTGTGTCCCTTAGTGGACGATGATAGCATCATTTAATTGTAGGGTGATGCCTAGTCTCAACTTACTGATTACTGATTACTGTTACTGGAGGGATTTACTGTATCATGTTTACTGTATTACACTGTGAATTACTGTATACTGAACTGAACAGTACCAAAACACTGTTTTACTGAAATGTACTATACTAAGAGATACTGTTTACTGAACTGGTAGCTACTGATTACTGTTTACCAAACTAAAAGCTATTGATTACTGATTTCTGTACTAAAGTGATATAATAAAATGGTTTATACCATACTTATAATTACGAGAAAAGAGAAGGAAATTGTTTTGAAATAAAACAATTTAATTATTATTCTCTATAGTTGCTCTGGGTTTTTAGGACAAGACATGTATTTCCAAATACCTTCCATGACCCATCTAGATTTCTCGGCCAACTATAGTATCCTTCCTTTATTGAGCTTAGTACACCGTTAGTAAAACAAATATTTTCCTGCATATAATTTTCATTATATCAAACAGCATACGACTCCTTTACTGAACATGTGGTTCGCTCACCCCTCACTTTCAAATCTTCCAGATTAATCACGAGGATTGTTTGATGGGTTCCTCAGTTAAATATAGCTGGGAGTATCCCACTGGGACAAAGAGCATTAAAATTTAAAGGTAGAGTCACTTCTCTTATATATATTAAGACACTTGTATACGGTACTATATTATTGTAAAATAGAGACAGGGGATGTAATATATAAAAAAAATTTCATATTCTGAATTTACTAAATAAATAAATGTTTGCCATTTATTACTATTACTGATCACGTGTTAAAGGCATCACAGACAGCCTAACCGGTAAAAATGTGTCGAATATGAGTAAATATTGTGTAATAATGTACACTCGGACTGTTACATCAAGTGCCCGACCTCTAACTACGATCCACACAAGTAACACACAAACCTTTAGTAAGGTTGAATTGCTTTGAATCTAGCTATGCTAATAGCTTGAGTTTCTTGAAACTCACTACAAATAAGAATCAAAAACTTTTTTTTATCTTGCACAAAGATACAAGGTCGCAACAACTTTAGGGTTTTGTAAGGTTGCAGGGATGCTTTACAATAATTACCAAAACTCATAAGGATATCATACGGTATGCCAATTGTAGAGGACCTTCCTCTTCCTTTTTCCTAATGCAAAATCAAAAGGATTTTCAAGGTGATGTTGCCGCACCTTTGAAGGAATTCTTCTCTTTGGTGTCGCCAACTCTTAGCGTTTTATTCATTATTGGTGGCCAACCATAACAAGGATATTCATAGGTTAAGGTTTTCTGATAGTTCCATTAGCTTTTGGGCTTAATTAGAATTATTTTTTCATGAGGCTCGAGTGTTCATTAAGCCATTTAATTGACTTGTGGTCCAAAACCCAATTAAGCTTTTTTTAATAGGATTGATCCAAATTTATGTGCTATTAATTAAAAGATGAGCCTTATAATCTAATTAAACCTTTTAATTAGATTTCCTTGACCAAATATATTTTAGTCAATCCATTAATTTTTTTAATTAATTATTAGACCAATGGATTTAATTATAACCATTAAATTAAATCTATTATTATTAAATGTAGGTTTTTATGATTTAATTAAGCTATTTAATTAAATCTACTTGATTAAACATATTTAATTAAGTCCACATTATTATAATTCTTTCTCAATTAGGCCAAAGGGAAAATTTCAAATTTTTGAATATTCAATCAATTTAATCCATATATTGCGCTTTGTGTATGACCCATTAGATTTCTAAACATGTTGGCAATGAATTTAAATTATCATCTAAATTCATAATTCATGAGTGGCATCCAGCAATACACCATGACCACTTAAATGTTAGAGAGGTCAAGATGGTTTGACCAATCTTTTAACATACTTAGTGTAATTTAATCCTTTCATCATAATATCTCAAAAATAACAAAAGTTTGGTTTAGTGTCTATTTTAAGTATATTTCCACATTTATACTCAAACTTCAAATATTAACTCCTTTCAATAAATACTTTGGCCAAAGGCTTTCTGAGTTAAGACAAGCTAGGATATGTAAGATATTATCATCTTAAGTTACTCGGGGTGATGAATCCTCACATTGACTACTTATCCATCTTCATATGCTTCAAACCATACCCAAAATCGCCCATTTTAGGCATTTGGCAATCCAAACCCATAAGGATAAAATAAAAGTATGACGAAGCACATATAAGATGACTCGGCATATCAAGTGAAATGATCACTTACACTATTGATACATGAGAGTATATTCCATAGACATTCAAGGGACACCACCATATGAAACTCCTATTTCGAGTTATGTTTAATGAACTTATTCTCTAGTAAGCATCCACACGCTATCATCATATATCTTTTTTATTTCAATTTATTGGACCAATACTTCCTTTATAAGTAATGAGGCTTAAAATTTACTGCTCTTTGAGCACTGTTGGCATCTTGTCTCCACAATATAATTACCAGGAACAATTTTTAGAAACTAAACTTTTATGCATAAGGATTCTCATGATTGTAATTACATTACAAATCCCTTCAAAGCTTTTGTTATTTTATAGGCTTCACTTCATCTTGTAGTCATTATATCTTAGCATAATCGACTAAGACGATGAAAGAAAACCTTTCATGTCACTTCCCTAGGTGAACATGTTTTCCTATGGTATCATATCTGTCACCAAGTGAGTTGGTTAGGGGATACACTAATACTAAGGGGCGTTGGCAACGTAATGTTGAAGAGACTATCAATTTACATCATTAATGTGTTGATTTGCTCTCATTGTTGTGGACATGCAACTTTAAGAGCTTAATGATCGATTTAAAGAGATAAATACTGAATTGCGTCTTTGTTTGGCTAGCTTAAATCAAGGCAACTCCTTCTCTACATTTAATAAGGGAAGATTGATTCAGTTTGCTAAGTTTTATCCAAATGAATTTACTTTGACTAATTTGATGATGCTTTATAATCGGTTGTAGACATATTTATTGATACAAAAAGAAGTGATGAATTTTCCAATTTGAAAGGAATTGGTAGCCTTCCAAAGAAGTTTATTGAGATTAAAAACATATTGTTTATCCACCGATTTATTTACATATCAAGCACTCTAATTTTTCCCATAGCCACAGCAACGATTGAGAGATTATTTTATGCAACAAACATATAAAAGAATCTACTGAGGAATCGAATAGGAGATGCTTAGATGAATGATTTCTTAGTGACTTACATTGAAAAATATGTATTTAATGACATTGACAATGAGTTGATCATTCAACGATTTCAACGTATGACATCTGGTGTGGATAGTTATAACATGTGAGTTTTATTTATCTTATCTTGTTATTGTTTAATCAATATTAGTATATGGATATTGTTTTCATACAAAATTTTTTATATAAACTTAACACACATGCTTAAATCCATTGATAGGGTACTTGGCTCCGCCACTATTACTTATTAATGATTGATATCTTATTAACAGATTGTATATAAAATTTATATATTATAAATACATCAAATATAAATTATTATTATTATTATTATTATTATTATTATTTGTGCCATGTACAGGGTCTAACAGGCTGTGTGAAAAGAAAATAATTCACGCCAACTTTTGCAAATTGGCCATTTGACTTTTTAAGTGTATTTAAAACTGTTTGACTTTGCTCGATGCTATAAGTAGTATAAAAGTAACAAAAATTTAATCACAGAATTCAATAAAGTATTATCAATTTTGTAATCAAGAAAAAAAAATGTTATCAATTTGGATAAAAGTTGTCAAATTTATTTGAAATTTGAAGTCTGCTTGAAATATTGAACAAGGCAATCAATTTCCAAGGCCTCCGTTCAGGAAAAAAAAATCAGATTTTTTAGTTTTATAATTTTATTACTCAAAAAATAATAAAAAATAATAAATAGATTGCTGAAAATCCAAAGTATGTACCTTGCTTTTTTTATCAAATCAAATAAAAATTTGTCGTAATCTTGAAAGCCCCCAAAACGACAGATATTTCTACAGCAAAAGAGACATTGCGCGTCCCAAAAGCGAGTGAACAACAGAAGAATTCCACCCAACTTTTAATTTCTTTTTTTTGATGAAAACTTTTTATTTTCTTTTCTCCTTCAGAAACCAGAAACTGTTAAACAAGGTTCCAGCATTCTTTCGGTAACATCCTTTTAACCTATGTCTGTTCTTTCTATAAATATATAAATAAATTCTATCAAATAAATAAATAAATAATCTTTCTTTCAAAAATTTTCAACCCCACCACCGAAGATATCCCCCAACTCTATTCCTTTTTCACCTTCTCAGTAATCAGTTCTAGTATTGCAACACGCGCCTCTACTGCGTTTGATGCCTTTTAAATGCCTATACAAAGATGCTAGACAAAATACAACCCGCAGTCGTTCTCTGGTGGTGACAGATGTGGGCCCACCGGGATTATTTGCTATACTTCCACGCGCAGTTACGCGCGTGTATATCTATTTCCAGTTCTACCCAACGAAAAAGAGTTTCTGTTCTCATCTGTCAAACACAAACACGCTTCCTTCCCCTCCCCTATTTTACGGTCTCCATTTTATTCCCTTCCAAATCCCACCTTCTCCGAATCTCTCTTTTCTTTTTCTTTTTCCTTAGTTTGAAATTTCCATACTTTCTTTAATTTTTATAGGATTTTGCGTTTAGTAATGACAGCACCAAACATGGCAACGATCACAGCATCTTTGGAGAGGTCATTACAAAACTGTTCTTTGAACCATGAAAGAAGTAGCAGCAACAGCGGAGGTGGCGCCGGAGAAGGAATAATACGGAGGTCTTCGACATCGGATGATAACAACCTTCCCAACGCCGTTTCTGACACTAGCTTGGAGCTCAACTCTCATCTCTCTCTTCCTTACCACTGGGAACAGTGCCTTGATCTGAAGGTTCGTTCTTTCTTTGTTTTCTTTTTGTTATTGTACTTTTTTTAATTCCATCTGTCTTTTTGAAATGGTTACAACAGTGTTTAGTCCTTTTCCTGTTTCAGACGCAATTAATGCGAAGCCCATGGCAGTTCTTGATGTTTCCAATGTTGTGTATTTTTTGGATTTTGTTCTTTGATGGCTTTTTCTTCACTGTTCTTGTATTTATTGCGTCTCCCATGGTCTCCCTTTCTCCCACACACACATGCTAGGCATAGGGTTTCAGACAAACCCTAAAAAAGGAAAAACCTTCCTTTGGTTTTCTCTTTTCCTTTTCTTTCGCCTCTTTTTCCTTATGGCTGTGAGGGTTAGAAACTTAGAATTGCAAAAGAAGGGAACACCTTTAGCACTTGAAACCCAGATGGACTGCATTCATTATTGGATCAAAAGGATTAATTACTACTTTCTTTTTTCTCTGGAAGGAATGAATTGTGATAAATCAGAGAGGAAAGTGACGAGTTAACGTTTAAGGGATCATTGATTGCAATTTGGTGAAGTTAATGTGATGTCTTTATTGAATTTTTGTCCAAAACGAAATTGAAAAGTGGTAAAAAGATTCATTTCTATGTTGACCTGATTCATATGATTGCAGTATATCTTTGAGGGTAGCACATTATAGCTATGCAGCTAGTTTTCACACTCTAGAACGTGAAAGATTTTTTGTACTTTGCTGTGGTTTATCTGACAGACAGGGGAGATTTACTACATGAACTGGAGAAGCGGAAAGAAAGCAAGGGAGGATCCAAGGACAGCAGCTGATCACAGCGGAGATTTCTACTCAGAAGAAGAGAAAGAAGACGATGATGACAGCTCGTATGATAGCGAGGAGTCATCGTCGGAGTCATCTCCTTCTTCGAGAAAGAGGGCACATTACAGCAACAACAACAGCCGCAGTCGGGTCGAGAAAGACAAAGACAATGTCTTGGTTGTGGCTGGATGCAAGAGCTGTCTTATGTATTTCATGGTCCCTAAGCAAGTTGAAGATTGCCCCAAATGTAATATTGGTCAACTTCTTCACTTTGATCGATCCGAAAGTAGCTCTCCATGAACCAGATTTGTCTTTTCTTTCCCCTTGTTTCCTCTCTTTTCCAATCTTCCCAATTAACTTTTCTTTTTCAATTTCTTTTCTTTTCTTCTTTATGATTTTTTTTTGAAAGATTTTGAGCGTGGAATGATGATAAGTTTATTAGGCAAAATGAATTATTAGTTCAACCTGTGATCCTTCCTCCTCATTTCTTTTTTTCTCCCTTTGTGTTTTGCGTTTGGTTTGGGCTCCATTAAAGTCCCAGTCAAAGATGAGTCGTATGCAGCCCGTGGCTGTGACCAGGTCATTGGTAAAAGAATAATATTGGTGATGATTGTGACGTGTGGCTTTTATTCGCCTTAATTTTTTTTTTCTAGACATTCATTATTTTCAATACACCCCTAGCCAAACTAGCTAATTTGTCTGAATTTCAAAGTTGTATTAACATAGCACATCAGGACATGTAATTTATGACAGATGTGCTTTCCCGACCAATTTTCCTCCTTTCTTAAGAATGTTACTTTTTGAAAGTTCTATCTAATATAGTCAGCCCATGTTTGGTGCATTGAAGAGCCAAAAAAATTTATTAAGTAGGGTTTCATTCAAATATATTAAATTATTAAAAAATCAGCACTAACGATAGTAATGATAATAAAAAGTAAAATTTTTGTATCTAATTATAATTGTTAAAAACTTTTCAATTGACTTTAATATAGTTTATATTTTCAAAACACTTACCAATCCATTTTCATTTCACAAGCTCCTACAATCTCAAATGACCAAAAAAATACTCGAGCTAGCCAAAATGTAACTATAAACCCTATATCAATGGCATATGCTGATTTGTTCGCAAAGTTGGTAAGTGGACCTTATCGTTCCTGTTTATATAGAGCCCTTGAGGCCTCCCTATCCAAAATGGTATGACCCCAATGCAAAGTATGCTTATCGTAATGACAATATTGATCACTCTATTAAGAATTGTATGGGCTTGAAGAGGAAAATCCAAGTACTCATCAAGGCTGGAATTTTGAGTTTTGGGGCAAAGGTTGACCCAAATGTAAATGATAATCTTCTATCAAATTAGACAAAGGGTAGCAGTTAATGCTGTGGAAGAAAGTGGATGATATTGATCGATTCACCTAATTTGAAGTTAATGGTTATTTCTAGGTTTCTTATTTTTTTTTTCATTCATCTTAGGACATTTCAGTTTCTTAGGTAATATAGGAGTGCCTAAGCCCAAAAGGTATTGAGAATTTTTTTATGTATTGGGTCAACTTTCATTCATTTTTATTTTTAATAAAGGATTAGTACAATTCATTTTTCTCAATTCCTCATTCCAATTATGTTCTTCTGTGACAAAACACCAATACACATATTTTTTACATTATTACCAAGCTTGAAAGTATCCAAATAATGAATATGATAATAATGATGACAACAGATATAAAGTTTGAAAAAAAAACTACTTTGTTTGGTGGAATAGATTTCTAGTTTGCCAAGATTGTCCAAGCAAGAAAAGAATAGAAAGAAAATTTGTTTGAAATCTTCACCTATTGGATGTTACAAGTAAAGGTAAATCTCTTACATGAAATTTTTAAGAAGTTAGTCTTTATTCAATGAGTGATCTTCAATGAGAGTATTTATATTTGAGATGAGAAATGTCCTTCTTTCACTACCCATCAAGCGTGAGTAAAATTATCTATTGATTATCCTTTTTGAGCCTATTTTATTTTTTCTAATATAACCCACCAAAGATTACCCTTCGCACTGGGGAGCAATGAAAACGGAAAATAAAGGATCAGTGGGGCAAATTGAAAATATTTGAAGGCAAAGTAAAGAAAAAAAAAGAAATACCCATTTTGTATGGAAAAAGAATGAAAAGACAAAAAAAGAAAGAGGGTTTGAAATCAAGAACTGGAAACCCTAGTCATGTTTGGGAAAAAAAAAGAAAGAAAGAAAAAGAAGAAAAGAAATGGGGCAAAATTCAAAAACGATTTGAATGATGGGAAATGATCCTTTGTATGATGAACCTTGAAATACTTAGTTTGGACCTATTTTATCATTTCTTTCATGAACCTTCACCGAGCGTACATTACGTGCCTCAAAAGTCTATTTTGATCAAATATAAGTACTTGCATTGATGAATCATGTGTTGAAGAAGTATATACTTACATAATGAGAAGATGATCCTTTAGATGAAATTAGAAGAAGCAGATCATGATAAGTAAAAAGATTTAGCCTAGATGGAACTAATGGCCTTCCAAAAAATTTCTCTTGGATCTATGTGAGTATTAAATTGGGTGAAGAAATATCTGCTATTGGGACATGAATTGAAATAAAAAACAGACAAAAGAAATTTCATTAAAGACAGTGAAGTTGAAAAAAAAAAAGAAAAAAAAGGAATGAAAATTGAAAAAAAAAAAGAAAAGAAAAAGAGGAAGAAGAAAAACTCAAAAGAGGATTCAGATCGAAAACCCCAAAAAGGCGATTTGGATCAATGGAGTGCATCTAAGTTGAAAACTTGAAAAGACGACTTAAATACGAGAAAAATTGGATGTCAACGATACTAGGGCAAGGGGATGTTTTGATAAACTCAACATGATCAGATAAAGTATACATTTGGAAGGGAATTTTGCATTTATTGATCATAATTATTTGAATTTTGTTATTTGGATACTGTTACCTAAAACTTAATCCTGAAAATTCTTGTTTTTCTTTCAAGCCTACTCTTTTTCCAAGCATAGCTATTTCTTGTAATACTTTCCAGATAGCAAATACTACCATTCTTTTCACTTACCATTTCTTTGCTATACCCTTACCTTGAGGGATTGAGAAGTTATGTTGCATTGATTTTGAAATTGGAATGATAATGAATGTTTGCTTGGCAAAATATGTGAAAGACTGCTATATTATTTGAGAAAATGAAAGAAAAGAAAAATTACGGATGAATAGAAATTGGAAATTTAGAAAAATCAAAGAATAAAAAAAAGGAGTGAATGTTGAGGTCTCAATAAGGTTTTTAATGAGAAAATGAATAACTAGATAGAAAGGAAAATGAAAGAAGAAACAAAGGATAAGATAAGATAAGATAAAGAGGGTACGAAGACGGGATCTTCATTAGGAAAGAGAGATGAAAGAATGAAAATGAGAAAAGAAATAAGAAATATAAGGATGGGATGACAGATGAAAAAGAAGAATGCATGAGATAGATTGATGACGAAAAATCTTGTTATTACCACAATTAAGGTTGATATGTTTTTCAAATAAAACATTACATGAATAGAATAGATTGCATTGCAGGAATAAGAACAAATTGCATAACATTGCATTGATAGAATAGATAAAATAATGATATTGCATGGATAGAAAAAATTACATGAATAAGATTACATTGATAGAATGGATTAAATAAATGATATTGCATGAATAATAGATTGGATTCCTTTGATAGAATAGATTGCATGGATAGAATAAATTGCATGAATGACATTATATGGATAGGATAAGTCTTAATTGCATGGATAGGATAAAATACATAAAATTTTAAAATTTGACATAGGCAAGAAAAGAAGTTTTGGAGGGTTTCCCAAAATTTCAAAATTTGACAAGAGAAAGAATTTTAGAGGGGTTTCTTAAAATTCCAAATTTTGACAAGAAAAGAAATTTTAGAAGGGTTTCCTAAAATTCCAAAATTAGACAAGAAAAGAAGTTTTGGAGGGATTTCCCAAAATTTCAAAATTAGACAAGAAAAAGAATTTTAGAGAGGGTTCCTAAAATTCAAAATTTGACAAGAAAAAAAATTTTTGAAGGGGTTTCCTAAAATTTCAAAATTGGACAAGAAAAAGAAGTTTTTAAAGAGTTTCCCAAAATTTCAAAATTTGACAAGAAAAGGAGTTTTAAAGGGGTTTCTTAAAATTCCAAAATTTTGACAAGACAAGAAATTTTAGAGGGGTTTCCTAAAATTTTAAAATTAGACAAGAAAAAAATTTAGAGGGGTTTCTCAAAATTTAAAAATTAGACAAGAAAAAGAGTTTTAGAGGGGCTTCCTAAAATTCCAATTTTGACAAGAAAAGAAATTTTAAAAGGGCTTGCTAAAATTTCAAAATTTGACAAGAAAAAGAATTTTAAAGGGGTTTCCTAAAATTCAAAATCTGACAAAAAAAGGGAAGTTTCGGAGGGGTTTCCCAAAATTTTAAAATTAGATAAGAAAAGGAACTTTAGAGGGGTTCCTAAGATTCCAAATTTTGACAAGAAAAATTTTAGAGGGGTTTCATAAAATTTTCAAAAAATAAAGAAAAAAATCAGAGTTTTTTTTGGATAAGATTTTAAAGTGTGGCTACCTTTCTGTTTAAAGGGAGCTTTTTAGACGAAATTTTAAAGTTTGACTATCTTTTTGTTTAAAGGGAGCTTTTTAGATAAGATTTTAAAGTTTGACTGTTTTTTTATTTAAAGGGAGCTTTTTAGATAAAATTTTAAAGTTTGACTGCCTTTCTGTTTAGAGGGAGCTTTTCAAAAAAGATTAAAAAAATAAAAATAAAAATAAAAATAAAAGAAGAGGAAGTCAGGCGAAATAGTTGTTTATATCTTTGTGTAATTATTGTTTCACAGCAAATGCACAGAAAGGGACAACTATAGATACCCTATTTTGTCTAGAATCTTAACTTGTAAAAAATAATTAATTAGGTTAAGTGACATTGTTTTTTAATTTAATTTAACAATTTAGATTAGGATAATTATTTAATATTAGGATTATTTAGAATTAGGGTAGAATTAAATTAGGATTTTTTTTAAGATTTAGAATTAACATTAATTAAAATAAATAAAATTAGGATAGAAATAGGTTTAAGAATAATTAATAAATAAACTAAAAAAATGAAAAATAAATAATAGTTTTAGAATAGGATTGTTAGCTTTACATTGACATATGTATTTTGAAATGACAAAAACTTAAGTAATGTTAAATGTTTGATTCTATATTGTAAATTTGCTCAAACCATGTTAAGTGTATTTATCAATACAAGACCATGACTTAATTGATTATCCTTATTGGTCTTAATCTTTTACTAAATGATTTTGAATATTTTCATTAAGTAATTTTCTCAAGACAATTTAGAATATATTTAGAAAATTACTTAACAAGTTTGTGGCCTAAGTGTTTATTTGAGAAAGTCAAGAAATATCTTTATAAAATTGAAAGAATGTTTTGGGGCGAATTAAAACCAAAGCTTGCATCATTTTTATCCCGAAAGAGCCTAGAAAAATGTAGATACAGGATGAGGGATCGATCCCCTAGGTTGAGGGATCCTTCCTAGAATGGAAAAAAGCACCTAGAGGTAAAAACTGAACAGTTGGATCGATCCCCTATGGCATGGGATCGATCCCATGATGGCAAATTGCAAAAATAGGTTTTTTAGAGCTACAAGATCTATCCTCTATGGCTAAGGATCGATCCCCTACCACGAAATCAGTGTCCAATGGCTAGTTTTTTAGAGTTTCAACCAGAAGAATTGTATTAAATGCTCCAACAACCATCCTTAGCTCTTGGTGGACTGTAAATACATGCATTTATGAAGTTAAAGAGCAGAACAATCACTATTTCATCTTCCTCAACCTTCAAGCTGGCATTCAAAGCTCAAATCCATTCTTCTTCACTCATTGTACTTCATATTATGTATTTCTACCCTTGAGAGGGTTTTTATTGTACACAAATCACTCAAACTCATTTTTGTACTTCAAAGGGGAGTGTGATCTTGTGAGAGGTTGGGTAGCTTTACAAGGGAAAGGATTTTGAAGGTTCTTCTTAGGCTAACAAAAGGAAGTGTAAGAGGTCTCTCCACACCTTGAAGTGGACTGTATTGATTCACAAAGAAGACTGGAATCTACACCTTGACAAGAGGATCAAGGAGAGAAGAAGTAGGCAAGAGATTGGCCAAACCTCTATAAATCTTGTGTTTGCTTCTTCTCCCTTACTCTTTATTTACTGCATTTGTGAATTTATTGCATAAATTGCTTTATCTATTAGTTAAGGCTTTAAAACTCAAATTTAGTCGAAAAAATCGATTCACCTCCCTCTCGGTAGAGCCAATAATTGGTATTAAAGCTTGGGCTCGAGATTGATTTGGAGTAATTTCCATCGAGTATAAATGATCTAGATGGCTCAAAACAGTGTAGCTACACCCTTAGTAGGAGAAGGATACACTATAATTAGGCCACCACTCTTCAATGGTAAAAATTATGCATATTGAAAGACTAGAATGATGTTGTTTATTCAAGCTAATGATTATGAGGTGTGGAGAATTACTGTAAAAGGTCCCCTAGTTCTAATTAAGAAAGTTGATGGGGAGGAAGTGCCAAAGAAAGAGGATAATGGGATACAAATGATTTTAGAATGGTACAATTGAATGCTGAGGCAATGCACACACTCTTTTGTGCACTAAGGCCAAATGAATACAATAGAGTGTTATTGTGTGAGAATGCAAAACAAATTTGGGATAAGTTAGCTATCACTCATGAGGGAACAACACAAGTCAAAGAGACTAAGGTAGGCATACTCACTTAAGATTATGAACTATTTAAAATGAAAAATGAAGAATCCATTAGTGACATGTTTAATAGGTTCATCGATATCATAAATGGTCTCAAATCATTAGGTAAGACTTACTTTAATGTTGAAATGGTCAAGAAGATCTTAAATAGCTTACCTAAATCATAGGAAGCTAAAGTTACTGCTATTAAGGAGTCAAAGGATCCTATACATTATCTCTAGATGAACTAATGGGATCTTTACTTACTTATGAGATGAAAATCAAGAGAAATCAAGAACCTACGAAAGTTGGAATTACATTGAAATGCACCACACGTGAGGAATGCAAAGATGATCATGATGAAAGTGGTAATGATGATAATTTTGAGATGGCAATGTTTTCCAAGAGGTTTAACAAATTTATTTTAATGAGATCTAGTGGAAGTTCTAGGAGACCCCCTAGGAGAGAAACTAGCAAGAGAGAAACTTGTGAGACCTGATTCTATTATACTGTACAGAATATTTTGTAATTATTTATATAGTGGAAAATAAATTACTTAGTGAAATTAAATAAATATTAAATGTGTGCCCCACTTTAAATTTTATGGTTTAATGATAGAAAATGAATGTAGAAATCAAAAGAGGAAGATTGGTGAAATCAGATTCGAAAAAGGAGCTAAAACAGGAAAGTTTAGTTTTAGTACCGGTATAAATTATACTGATTGTACATGTGCTATATCTTTAGTGGCTGCATTTTATGAAAGTTAATGGCTTATAATTAATAGGAAAATTATTGATAATTTTTTATAAAATTATTTTGTAGCTGGGATTTACGGATTACGATTGGTGCTACTGAAAGACTCGGTATTGCTAGACAGGTAAGGGAGAAGTGTGTGAGTTGTAGGGATATAATGGATTGCATGTTTTATTAAGTGTGATTTTATGAAATTATTGGAAGCTTGAATTGCTTTGAAAATCATGCAAATTGTGGTTGAAAGCTGGTTCTATATACTGTAATTTCCATGCAAGAGGTTAGAAATTTGCAACCGTTATGCTACCGGAAAATTATCAAAATTGTTCTAAAATATCATGAAATATTTTAGATGCATAAATTGAATAAATTTTGAATTTTGGAAATCATTTCCATAAATTTTCGATAATTTGGAAATTGTTGAAAAATTTTAAATTAAATATTCATGTTATGGATTTTTATTTAAAGTGAGAATAAAATATATTCTTTATAATATTAAATATTCAAAAAGAATATTTATAAGATTTCTCACTAAATACATGAATATTTATCGACTGTTTTCACTGTATTTTGAGATATGAAATAAATACCTTTTTGGAATATTTACTTAAATAAATGATTAAATTTATTAAAATTCCTTAAAAGTATTTTCTATGGAAGATAAATGATTTTGAGACTTTAGGCCCCAATTTCATGCTTACTGTTTACTGTACTGTCACGTGGTTGATTGACCTGCCAAGTCATCAACAATCCCAAAGTCACCTCGCAACTGTACACCGAGGACGCCCTATAGACTATGGCCATAGATCTCACTGTATACTGTTACTGTGTCCCTTTGGGGATGATTATAGCATGATTTGATTTAGGGTGATGCCTAGTCTCAACCTACTGAATACTGTTTATTGTACTATACTGTACTGAGACATACTGTTACTGAACTGTATCTTACTGACTACTGTTTACTGAACTGTACTGAAATCCATTGTTTGTTGGAAAAGAATATTATAAAAATTATTTCTAAAATTAGAAATAATTACTGAACTGTTTATCCACTGATTTTCTGGATAATTATAACATACTATACTGAAGTGACTGTTTACTGTTTCTACGATTTTATACCTACTGCTTACTGAACTGTTTTACTACTATATTATCACGTGTTTTGAACTATTACTGAAATGATGAAAATAAAATGGTTTATTCCATTTATATCATGGGAAATGAGTATTAAATTGTTTTATCATAACAATTTATAAATTACTCCATGTAGTTGCTCTGGGTTTCCGGGACAAGACAAGTATTTCAAAATACCTTCCATGCTCCATCTAGATTTCCTAGCCAACTATAGTATCCTTCCTCTACTATACTTAGTACACCATTAGGAAAATAAATATTTTTCGGCATATAGATTTCATTGTATCAAGCTTACATATGACTCTTATACTGAGCACGTTGTCGTTCACCCCTTTATTTTCACTCCACAGGTTATTATATTGGATTAAGAGACATACCATCTTGAGTTATCAGTTGCTATATCGATTACTTGAGTCAGCATATTTACGATATTGGAGGTATATTATTTTCTTTTATATATTCAAAAATTTTGTATAGTACTACTTTAAGTTTTAGTAGAATACAGGGGATGTAAATATATAAGGGAATTGTGAAATATTCATATTTTGAAATTGTATCTTAAATGATATTTACTGTTTAATTATTGTAACTGTTAAGCGAATAAAGTATCCCAGGCAGCCCAACCGATAAATGTGGATAAAAATGAGTAAATTACTGTATACTCAGGCTGTTACAAAACTAGTCGGAAAGAAAAGGAAACCATTATTTGTTATGAATGCAAGAAACCTGGTCATATTAAATTTGATTGTCATTTGTATAGAAAACAAAATGAGAAGAAAACAAAGAAGAAGGCAATGCTGGCTACATGGAGCGATAGTGATAGCTCCGATGAAGAAAATGTTGAGGATGAAGTGGCCAATCTTTGCTTTATGGCCATTAATGATGATAAGGTAAATTCTCTCTTGATACTAATGAATATACTTTTGATGAGTTACAAGATGCCTTTGATGACTTGGCTAGTGAATTTGAAAATATGAATATAAAATATAAGAAAATGATTTCAAAATTGAAAAGGGAAAATGAAATGCTCATGAATGCTAAATTAGAATGTGAAAAGAAGTTAGAGAATGCCAATCTAGGAATTAATGAGTTAAATAAAAAGAGAATTAATTTGCAAAATTCTTTTTCTAGATTCTATATAGGTTAACAAAAACTTGATTATATGATCGAGACCCAAAGAGCATTCTTTGACAAAGGAGTAGGTTTTAATGCATCAAATAAGGAAACTCATATTAAACACTTTCTTGTCATGAATGAAAAATCAATTTTGTGTTTCTTATGCAATAAACAAAGACACTCCTCACAAGCATGCACATCAAGGAAAACAAAATTTAGAGGAAAATTGGTTAAGAAAATTTGGGTACCTAAATATGTTGTAAATTCAAATGATGAATCTTTGAAAATGAAATGGATCCCTAAAAGATAAAAAATTATTAGCACTAGCTTTCAAGGACCTAAGAAAATTTGGATACATAAGGCAAAAGTTTGATGTATTTGATTGTAAGAGTAAGAGCATTGCTATAAGGCAAAGTTAAAGGAACATTGGTACCTTGATGGTGGATGCTCAAGACACATGACTAGTGATAAGAGTCAATTCAAAAATCTAAAGCCTAAAAGTGGTGAAGAAGTCACATTTAGGGACAACTCCAAAGGGCAAATAAGATTGGTTCCATTGGTAATTCTTCTTCTACTATTGAAAATGTGTTGTATGTTAGGGGATTAAAACAGAACTTGCTTAGTATTAGTCAATTGTGTGATTTTTAAGGTTGTTTCTGATGCTTTTTGTTGTCATGTTGTTGATGCTAAAACCAACCAAATACTTTTCATTAGACATAGATAAGGAAATATATTGTACATTTAGATGAACTAAATAATAAAAATGTATGCTTTATGGCCACTAAAGAAGATAAACCTTGGTTGTGGCATAGGAGATTAAGTCATGCTAGTATGCATATATTGTCCAAATTAGCAAAAAGAGACCTAGTTGTAGGATTGTCCAAGCTTCAATTTGAAAATGATAAAGTATGTGAAGCTTGTATAAGAGGAAAACACAAGAGAGTGTCTTTCAAATCAAAGAAGTATGTTTCCACCTCTAGGTCGCTCCAACTCCTCCACTTAGATCTTTTTGGACCAACTAGAACTACTAGCTTAGGAAGATGTGATAACCGAGAATTCTCCTATTTTCGGAATTAAGGATCTGTAAATTCAACTCCTAATATTAATAGATAAGTTAAAATAAACAAATAAATTTATTAGAGCACTGGAATATTTCGAGATTATGGTATCCATTAATAAATTAGAGATTTAATAATTAGGTATTTAAATTGGGTATTAAGGAATTTAAAATTTAAAGAAATAAAAATATGTATGGATATATATTATTATATATATGTACAAATATATAAGTATATAAATATAAACAATAAATATTATTTTGAATTAAAGCATATATATATATATATTAATAAATAATAAAATAGATAAATAGATGTTTTAAGGATTATATATATCAGCTATATTGTGAGTATAAATTTTAAATATATAAAATATAAATATATATATATATATAATATATGTCAATATATATGTATAAAATTGTTAATATAAAGTATAATTATAAAGTGTTAATAGAAAATATATTTGTAACATATTTATATTAAATATAAATATATTTATGATAATAATAAAATATAAATATATATGATAAAACATATATAATAAATAATAAATACCTTATTATATATTACAAGGATTATATATATATATATATACAATATATCATATGCATGTACTACGTATATTAAGAAAGATATAATTATAATAAAGAGATAAATAAAGAAGTAAGTAAATTAAATTCAATTAAAATGGAATTAAAACCTAAATTAGGCAAATAATAAAATAATTTTAATGGTAAAGTTGTAAATAAAGAACTTTAAGAGGGGTAAAACTTTGTATTGTGGCAGATTTTTACCATAAATAATATAAAAATGACACAAAAGAATAAATAAATAAATAAATAAATAAATAAATAAATAAGTATATCAGCCCCTTTCTACCCCATCAGCACCGACCTCCCACCTTTGTTGCTGTGCTGCACGATTTCTGTTTCTCTCCAAGAATCCTTCACTGGTGCATCGCCAAACCTCATCTTCTTCTCACCAAATCATCCAATCTTCCTTAAAGAACCTATTTTTCATCTCAAGGGTCCCTTAAACTCGAAATCAGGTGGTTTTATTTCAGCGTTGGAGGGCTGGTCGAAGAAGCCAGATTTAATTTTTACTTGCTGTTGGGATTCGATCGCCAGCCAAGGTAAGAAGAAAATTGGATTTCATCCAACTTTAGTGGATGAATTGGATCTCTTTAAGCATGATTAAGATTTTTAGAACCTTAATTAGAAACAAAATGAAGTGCAGAGACAAGGGCGGTGTTCGGCCAGGTGAGGGAAAATAGGAAACTTAAGGCAATTTTGAGGTATTTTGGGTAGGAATTTATGAGATATGATGAGAAGACTTGGTTGGAACATGACTATGCTGCCAATTTTGTAAAACAAAAAAGGTGACTTGAACATGGGTGAATCGTGGGCCGAACAGGGCTGACGAGGATGATGATGGTTTGATGGCTTGAAGATGTTTGTTAATAATCTTAAATGAATAAAAGAAGCTTATAAAATTTGAATTGATTGAAGAACCATGAGGGGAAGGCAAATAGGAGCTCTCAGCAATGATAGGAAAACATGAAGTTGATGCCGACTAGGAATGACAGCAGGTAGGGTACCCGCTAACGTGAAAATATCCTACCTCGAATCCGTTTACATATTAAACTATTCGAATCCTATAATTAGAAGAATATTTTTTATTATTACTATTCGAATTTTACCTTAATAAATTTGACAATATCCATTTATTACTCGAACCTACTTAATTACCTGATTAATAAGTCAAAATTTTGACTTCCAAACTAATTCAATAAAATACCAATTACTTAGCCTGAACCTAAATCGGGCATTGAAAATAAAAGTTCTAAATTATTCAAATTTTTATTAATTAATCACATAAAATCAAGCAAGAACAAAGATTAAAATATAAATTCAACTAAAATTCAACAAACAATTTAAAAAATACAACAAAGAACTTTAAAAATAAAACAAACAACTTCATGTACATAAAAATCTATTTATGAAACTAACAACAAACATAAATTGAAATCTTTAAATTCAATCTTCGTTTAATTTACTATTGTTCTGGCAATGTGCTACAGCCAAAATTTGAAATCTTTAAATTTCCTTGTGAATCAAGTATAAGATTTTCAAGCTATATATAGAAGAAAACAATCATCAGAATTTATGAAACCAAACAAATAAAATAACATTTCGGATGCTAACAAAAGAACACCTTCAAATCTTGGTTGTAGAGTTTCTTACTATAGCAATATTCCATGCCATCAATAAGCTATATGAAGTATCGTCCGATCATTATGAACCTGCTTGATTACCACCCACCTTCAATACTCACAAAATAATAAATAAAAAATCAAATGGTACAACCAAAATTGGATTTTTCTTTTATGATACTATTTTATTAAACAATTCACCACCAGTAATAAACTCACAAGATTATATAAATCTTAGTTCAACTTGCTATGACATAACAAAAAAAAATTACATTGCTAAAAACCAGCCAACTATGGGAAATATGAAATTTAATACTCTAATAATACTTCTAAACTACTTGCCTCGTGCAAACAAATAACTTAAGGATGTCTAATATGCTTCATTATAAATATCTCTATTTCGATCTGCATCAATTAATAAATATAAAATAAAAATAAAACTCAAGATTAACTTGAATAAGAATTCAAACATTCAAATCAGACTAAAGCTTAATTATTAGAGTTGACAACTAAGACAATAATTTAAGTAATGAAAACTTACCAAATTCACCTCCAATTAAATAAAACCACATAAAAATAATATTTAAAAAAACTACTGTGTTAGCTTTAAATTGCAATATGTATTTTGAAATGACAAAAACTTAAGTAAGCTTTAATGTATTAATTCATATTGTAAATTTGTTTTACCACATATGATTTTCTCAAAACATTTTAAGTGATCATATCAAACATTGAGACCACGATTTAATGATACATCCCTATTGGTCTTAATTCTTTATAAATGTTTTGAATATTTTAGAAAATCACTTGATGAATGTTTAGACCATGTTTATATCTGAGAAAGTCAAGAAAAACTCCCTTAAAGCTTATAAATGTTTTGGGTTGAATTAGGATCAAAGGTCATATCATTTCTAACCCACAAGTGCAGGAAAAATGCCCTCTAGAAGAAAAGGATCGATCCCCACTGTAGCAGGATCGATCCCTTTTTGGCAGAAAGTCTTTCCAAGGTCCCTGAAGCCCAGAATCAAGATTCTGGACAAAAAAGATCGATCCTCTATGGAAAGGGATCGATCCCTTTGCCCGAAAATAGCCTATAACGGCTAGTTTTTGTAAGACAACGGTAATATTCGAGATTTGGCTCCACCTAACGGCTAGAATACATCCAAGGGACTATAAATAGAGGCTTAGAAGCTAAAGGAAGTAAGAGGAACTACTCAGCAACTCCATAACACATATTCCTCAAATCCTCAAGTCTCAAACAACAAATCAAGAGCTCTAAAGTCTTCATCATCTATCATTCTCTTATTCCTTGTAATGCTTAGCACAAATCTTGTATAGGTTTTTACTTGTGCTTAATCTTTGTAATCACTTGCCTATCTAGAGGCCTTCTTTGATTACATTATTTGTAACCCATCATTCCTTGTAAATGAGAGGTTTCTCTTAAGCCTTAGAAAAAGAGGGAGGTTTCTCTTGAGCCTAGAAAAAGAGGGAGGTTTCTCTTGAGCTAGAAAAAGAGGGAGGTTACTCTTGAGCTTAAGAAAAAGAGGGATTGTAATCACAAATTCAAGATAGTGGATTTGGAGAAAATCCTTGGGAGCGTCTCAAGGTAGAGGACGTAGGCAAGTTGCCGAACCTCTATAAATCACTTGTGTAAATCTCTCTTTCCCTACTCTCTTTACTTACAATTATATTGTGCTTATTGAATTGAATTTATATTGCATGCTTGAGTAGCCTAGAGAACTTAGAAAATATCAATCTAAGCTAGAGAACTTAGAGGAACCGAAAAACGAACTTAAGGTTAGCGAAAAACCGATTCACCCCCCCTCTTGGTATAGCCTATAAAGCCAATAATTGGTATTAGAGCTTGGGCTCAAGATTGATTTAGACTAACCTCTATCGAGCAAAACGATCTTAAATGGCTCACTTGAATGTAGGCACACCCCTAGGAGAAGAGGGACACTCATTAGTTAGACCTCCACTCTTCAATGGTGAGAATTACTCTTATTGGAAAATTAGGATGATGTTATTTGTACAATCAAATGATTATGAAGTGTGGAGAATTATAGTGAATGGTCCTAGAATTCCCATGAAGAAAGTAGATGGAAAAGATGTCCCTAAGGATGAGGATGAGTGGGACACAAATGACATGAGATTGGCACAAATGAATGCCAAGGCTATGCACACCCTCTTTTGTGCTTTAGGTCCCAATGAGTATAATAGAGTATCATTATGTGAGAATGCCAAGCAAATATGGGACAAATTAGCCATCACACATGAAGGGACAAATCAAGTTAGAGAGACCAAAGTAGGAATGCTCACACATGATTATGAGCTATTTAGGATGAAAGAAAATGAGTCCATTAGCGAAATGTTCACTAGGTTTAATGATATAATTAATGGACTTAAGGCTCTAGGCAAGGCTTATTCCAATGTTGAAATGGTAAAGAAAATTTTGAATAGCTTGCCTAAGTCATGGGAGGCAAAGGTAACCGCAATAGAAGAGTCTAAGGATCCAAATACCTTGTCTCTAGATGAGCTTATGGGCTCCCTACTTACATATGAAACGAAAATGAAAAGAAATGAAGTGCCTTCAAAGAAAGTAGAGGTAGCACTTAAGTCTTCCACATGTGAGGATGATAGTGATGAGAGTGGAAATGAGGAAGAAAAGGAAATGGCAATGTTTGCCAAAAGATTCAATAGATTTATGAGAATGAAAGAGAGAGAAGAGAGTAATAGGAGACATCAAAGAGGAGAGTCAAGTAGAAGAGAAAAATACCCCTTAGTATGTTATGAGTGCAATGAACCGGGTCATACTAAATTAGATTGCCCCTTACTTAGGAAGGAAAAGGATAGGAAGCCTAGGAAGAAAGCATTTGTGGCTGCATGGAGCAATAGTGATAGCTCCGATGAGGAAAATGTAGATGAAGAGGTAGCCTACTCATGCTTTATGGCTATTAGTGATGATGAGGCTAGTAATAGTTCTAGTGAAGATAATGATTATACCTTTAGTGAACTACAAAATGCCTTTAATGATTTAGCAAATGAATTTCAATGCATGAACTCCGAATATAAGAAAATCATTGCTAAATTAAAAATAGAAAATGAAGCCTTGATAAATGCTAAGCTAGAATTTGAAAAGAAATTAGAAGAGGCTAACTTAGAAATAAATGAGTTGAATAAAAAGAACTTAAATTTGCATAACTCATTTTCTAGGTTTTATATGGGTCAACAAAAGCTAGATCACATGTTAGAGACCCAAAGAGCTTTCTTTGACAAAGATGGGTTAGGATAGAATGCAATACAAAAAGAAACTCATCTAAAGAATTTCCTTGTGAGCAAAAATACTATGCCTGATCTATCTCTTACATGCTCACTTTGCAATAGAATAGGACACTCTTCACAAGCATGCACATATAGAAAAACCACATTTAGAGGAAGAGTGGTTAGAAAAATGTGGGTGCCAAAGCATGCTATAAATAATGATGAATTGTGCTTGAAGTGGATCCCAAAAGGATCAAAAATTGTTTGCACTAACTCTCATGGACCCAAGAAAATTTGGGTACCAAAGCATGCTTGAATTTGTTTATAGGAGTGTTAGAGCATGGGAATACAATGGAACAGTGGAGTTTAAATGCTCAACACATCCTCATGGAGTTTGCTTGTGCCAATGAGAAAGAGGAAAAGCTTGAGGATCCATCTTTGACAAGATCACAACAATTCTTCAAAAGATAGCTCAAGGTGGACTCAACAATCCAAGGCAAAGCACTCTCAAGCAATGGAGTTTTGTAAGCTTAATCCCTTACACCTTAAACTTTTTATTTGATTAGTTATGCTTTGATGAGAAAATTGGTTAATGATTAATGATGCATTGTGATTAAGCAAAAGGCATGATTGTTGAGTGCTTGATGAATTGTTCTTGATACATTGAATGAAAGGCATGTTTAGTGACTTTGAAATGATTTTTGGTTTTTTGCATCTTGAGCAAGTTTGATATGTCTAGATAATATATTTAGTTCCTCAAAAGCAGTCAAATATGTGATATATGCAAAATGCCTTGTCATGAGCCTTAATGAAGAATATGCATGTTAGAAATCATGGCATGTTGTTCACAAGATGTATGTTTTAATGATATATATGGTTAAAATCTATGTGAACAAGTTTGTTTTGACATATTTATGTAATTCAATGCATTGGTTTGGTCAAAATATGCTTAAATCTCAAAATGACCTCCTTTGAGGCCAAAAATGCATTTTATTGTGTAAATTCTTCCAAAATTGCAAAAACTTTTGTAAAATGGTTTTTCATTCATGTTTTTCATTCACACAAGTCCAAAATCATGTTTTACAAATGTTTAAACCCTTACTTGGACTTAAATTACTAAAAAACGGAGTTTTGGTACCTCACAAGTTCAATTTTCTGTCAAAACAACTGCAGAATCTGCAGGAAACATATGAGGGATCGATCCCCCTCCTAAAGGGATCGATCCCCCCAGGCCAGAAAAGGCTCTCCTGCATGTTTAAACTGAAAATTGGGAGGATCTTTTGTTAGTTTCACACTATCTTTTGTATAAGCATAAAATTTATTGTTTGAATTTTTTTTGATGATCTTTAATATATGAAAATTCATTTTTCATTGATATCATGCCTCAACTTCATCAATTAATATCATTTCCATTATATATCTAGTGGAAGATAAATAGTTAAGGTCATATACTTGAATGTTAAAATGATTAAAACTTGACCTTAAGGATTGATGTCAAATATAAATTCAACAATAGGTATAAGGTCATAATTTTCCTTGGCCTATAATGTGTGATGATAAATGGATCTTGAATGGTCAATTGCATGAAAATTTTATCATCCATGAACTTAAATTTTTTATGGCCAAATTAGTAAAGAACTTGGGCTTAAATGACAACACCAACAATTGATATACATGCATTGTATTTGGATTGTTTTGATGTCGAACATGCATGTTTGCTTAAGTTGAATCAATGGTCATGTCTTTGAGATGAGAATAGATGTTTTCATGATATTATGTGCTTAACCTCACTTATAGATTATGGATTTTATTGTTAAAATGTACTTAAGCATGATATTAATCCATTTTAGTAAAAAATAGCATATCCCCTCTAGAACATTAAATGATGATAAAAATTAAGGATATGGCTCTTAATTGATTAAAATGGTATTTTTGAATCTTTCTTTGCTCATAATTGGTTAAGGACTTGAATTGGAAAATGAGTATAGGATTTTTGTGCTTGAAAACATGGAAGAAAATGTGTTTGCTTGAATACCTTGACTTTTTGTATCTTCCATGTGATATAATTTTGTGAATATGAATATGGATGAATTTTTTATGATAGTGTGCTAATGTTCAATTAATCCATATGCATATTTGATGATGTGTGTTGTGTTCTTGCATATTTAGAATGACTATTTTCATGACATGAACACACAACACATAAATATTAGATTTATGCAGAATGTGTAAGTCAACCATTAGTAACAATTGGTATTTAGGTTGAAATAACAATTAGTATCATTGGCAACCACATTTTCAATAATTGGTAAGCCAAAACTAAATTTCCAATTGGTATGAGCTTTAAATTGACAATTCTTCTCATGCTCCTTAGATTGAAATGAAAAATAGGGAAGAATTCACATAAGCCACTTTTGCATGAAACACTTTTGTGCTAGAATTTGCAATATGCACACTCTTGCTTGAACATGATTTATGAGCTCATGCATATGATATGTCATCTAATTTTAGCTCATAATCATGATGTATTACCATGCACCTTAGTTGGACCTTAGAGAACAATTGATATACTTAGGTGCTTGCTTAACTTCTTACCAATTGGAACTTTCTTGCAAAATTACTTATCAATAATTGGTATCAAAATTATTTATAAATAATTGGTATAGGATCATAAGTCTTATTCATTGCATGTATATTTCATACTCTTTGTGAATATTGACTTATTTATTTGTGCTATGAGTCCCATGTACTAACATGTTTCTTGTTGGATGGAGCATTTTTATCTCTTCTCACATAGCCATAATTTTAGGGGGGAGCATATTTTTCTTAGTTTTCCTTCTTTTTGCTATGACAAAAAGGGGGAGAGATAGATATTAAAAGGGAAAGATATTAAGGGGGAGAGATAATGAGGGAAAATTCAATTTCAAAACCCATGCTTATATTAAAGGGGAGCTTTATAAAATCCTGCTTTATTTGAGGGGGAGTATTTTATGAAAGAATTTTCAAAGAAAATTTACATTAAGTTTTGTCATATCAAAAAGGGGGAGATTGTTAGCTTTAAATTGCAATATGTATTTTGAAATGACAAAAACTTAAGTAAGCTTTAATGTATTAATTCATATTGTAAATTTGCTTTACCACATATGATTTTCTCAATACATTTTAAGTTATCATATTAAACATTAAGACCATGATTTAATGATACATCCCTATTGGTCTTAATTCTTTATAAATGTCTTGAATATTTTAGAAAATCACTTGATGAATGTTTAGACCATGTTTTTATCTGAGAAAGTCAAGAAAAACTCCCTTAAAGCTTATAAATGTTTTGGGTTGAATTAGCATCAAAGGTCATATCATTTCTAACCCAAAAGTGCAGGAAAAATGCCCTCTGGAAGAAAAGGATCGATCCCCATTGTAGCAGGATCGATCCCTTTTTGGCAGAAAGTCTTCCCAAGGTCCCTGAAGCCCAGAATCAAGATTCTGGACAAAAGGGATCGATCCCCTATGGAAAGGGATCGATCCCTTTGCCCGAAAATAGCCTATAACGGCTAGTTTTTGTAAGACAACGGTAATATTAGAGATTTGGCTCCACCCAACGGCTAGAATACATCCAAGGGACTATAAATAGAGGCTTAGAAGCTAAAGGAAGTAAAAGGAACTACTCAACAACTCCATAACACATATTCCTCAAATCCTCAAGTCTCTAACAACAAATCAAGAGCTCCAAAGTCTTCATCATCTATCATTCTCTTATTCCTTGTAATGCTTAGCACAAATCTTGTATAGGTTTTTACTTGTGCTTAATCTTTGTAATCACTTGCCTATCTAGAGGCCTTCTTTGATTACATTATTTGTAACCCATCATTCCTTGTAAAGGGGAGGTTTCTCTTAAGCCTTAGAAAAAGAGGGAGGTTTCTCTTGAGCCTAGAAAAAGAGGGAGGTTACTCTTGAGCCTAAGAAAAAGAGGGATTGTAATCACAAATTCAAGATAGTGGATTTGGAGAAAATCCTTGGGAGCGTCTCAAGGTAGAGGACGTAGGCAAGTTGTCAAACCTCTATAAATCACTTGTGTAAATCTCTCTTTCCCTACTCTCTTTACTTGCAATTATATTGTGCTTATTGAATTGAATTTATATTGCATACTTAAGTAGCTTAGAGAACTTAGAAAATATCAATCTAAGCTAGAGAACTTAGAGGAACCGAAAAACGAACTTAAGGTTAGCGAAAAACCGATTCACCCCCCTCTCGGTATAGCCTATAGAGCCAACATACTGTTTGCAATAAATTCAATAACTTTCTCACAAAATTACCAAAACTTCATGTCTGTAAAATAAAAAGTTGGAAAATAGACCCAATAGACCATTTTGTGCTTGATGATGCTGCTGCGATCGAGGAATTTCATGGCAACACTTTCACTGGTCTTCGTGTTTTATGCAAACTTAACTTTAGTGAAGGTTCTTTCTCCAATTGTTCTTCCAATATCATACTTCCCTACTTTTCTTATCACCATTACTAATTTTCAGATATACAACTTATATGGCAGTCCCTATTAATCAAGATCGAAGCTTATTTAACCTAGATTTGAACTTTTCTAATTGAGATCTAAGCTTATTTAACTTAGATCTAAACTTATTTAACCGAGATCTAAGTTTATATAACCGAGATCTAAGTTTATATAACTTAAATCTAAGCTTGTTTAGCCTAGATATAAGCTTTCCTACAAAAAACTTAACAAAACAACAAAAAGTTTCTAGATTAAACCTTGAGGTGTCGATTCCATGAGAAGAAACTATGGACAGCGTGACTGTCTCTTTGAGGGCGTGATTGAGGGGTCTAGAGCAGAAGGACGTGGTGCTGCTGGGTAACCCTATTTCCCTAGCAAAATAAGAAGCAAAAGATGAGAAGAAAAAGACATTATCGAGTTTCTTAGGGATTTGATGGTTTGGGAATTTGGATTTGGGTGGAAGAAGAAAAGAGATTGTATGGGGTAAAAGGATTTTCAGATTTGGGAATTTGAGTTTGGATGGGTCATCGGGTAAAAATGTATTTTTAGGTAGGTGTTGTCTAATTATTATTTTTATTAATTTTTAAAATTAATTGTTTAAAAAAAATTATTGCAAAGTAAAAAAAAACTTTAAATATATTCATATCCATATTTTTTATTAAAATAATATTTTATACATTATAATATGATTTAAAAGAAATTATATATACTTTTAATTATCATAAGTGTGTGTGTCTATATATCATCATCATCATCATCATTATCAGAGCCTTTATCCGAATAGATTGGGGTAGGCTATATGAACCAATATCTAAAATCACGTTAGATCGTCCATATGTATTCTCTACCTCCATAGATTCCTATTCAAGGCCATTTGCTCATCTAATTCTAAAGCCTCCATGTCTTTCCAAACTACTTCCTTCCAAGTCTTTTTCGGTCTTCCTCTAGTCTTAACCCTTCTCTCAACATCCATAGCCTCTATTCTCCTAACTGAAGCATCTTCAGGTCTATGTCTTACATGTCCAAACCAACATAAACGATTTTCACATATTTTGTCTTCGATAGGTACCACTCCAATCATCTTACGAATATCATCATTTCTTATTCTATCCTTTCTTGTATATCCACATATCCACCATAACATTCTCATTTCTGTTACACTCATCTTTTGTGTATGTAGCCTCTTAGTCGCCCAACATTCATTATCATATACCAATGTTGGTCTAACAACTGTCCTATAAAACTTGCCTTTCAACCATGTAGGAATTCCTTTATCGCACAACACACCTATAGCACTTCTCCACTTACTCCATCCAGCCTGGATCCTATAGGTCACATCACCATCAATCTCTCCATCCATCTGTATTATTGATCCCAAGTATCGAAAATGATCCCGCTTAGGTATCGCCACCCCATCTAACTTCACTACATCATGCTCTTCCAGTCGGTTAGAACTGAATTTACACTCCATGTATTCAGTCTTCACTCTGCTTAGTTTAAATCCTTTTGATTCCAACGTTTGTCTCCATAATTCCAACTTTGTATTGATCTCCGCTCTAGTTTCCGCACATAGGACAATATCATCTACAAACATCATACACCAAGGCACCTTATCCTGGATTGATTTTATCAGTTCGTCCATAACTACCGCAAACAAGAATGGACTTAACGCTGACCCTTGGTGTAATCCCACCGTGATAGGAAACTCACTTGTTTGCCTCCCACCTGTCCTCACATGTGTCTTTGCGCCTCTATACATGTCCTTAATTAGTTTAATAAATTTCAAAGGAACTCCTTTCTTCATTAAGGACCACCAAGGTACCTCCCTAGGCACTTTATCATATGCTTTCTCCAAATCTATAAAGACCATATGAAGATCTTTACCCATTACTCAAAAGTGCTCCGTAAGTTGTCTAAGCAAATATATTGCCTCCATAGTTGATCGACCCGGCATAAAACCAAATTGATTCTCCTATATCTCTACATTCTTTCTTAATCTCCGTTCTATCACTCTCTCCCATAGTTTCATCGTGTGACTCATCAATTTTATGCCTCGGTAGTTGGCGTAACTTTGAATATCTCTCTTGTTCTTATATAAAGGTACTAAGACACTCTTCCTCCATTCCTCTGGCATTTTGTTAGTGTGTCAAATCTTATTAAATAGATTTGTCAACCACCTAACTCCTACATCTCCAAGGCATTTCCAAACTTCAATTGGGATGTCATCAAGTCCAACAGCTTTTCCATTCTTCATCATCCTTAGTGCCTCTTTTACCCCTGTCTCTTGGATTCTACGCATAAAACACCAATTTAAATCCTTAAGAGGCACCGAAATATTATCCAAAATTTTTTTTTTTCATTAAATAATTTGTTAAAATAATCTCGCCACTTGTCCTTAATGTCATTATCTTTAACGAGAGTTCTTTGATGCTCATCCTTAATACATTTCACGACTCCTAGGTCGCGACTCCTCCTTTCTCTTGCTCGTGCCAATCTGTATATCCTTTTCTCTCCCTCCTTTGTGTTCAACTTGTCGTAAATCTCTTTCGCAACCTTCGTCTTAGCTTCTACCACAGCCTTTTTTGCCTCCTTTCTTGCTACCTTATATTCCGAAAAACTCTCTTCTGTATTGTTCTTCTTCAAAGCCTTGTAACGCTTTCGCTTAGTCTTTATAGCATCTTTTACTACTGCAGTCCATCATGTTGCGTCCTTTCCAGTCGGCACTCTTCCGTTTGATATTCCTAATGTCTCTTTGCCTACCTCCCGCATGCATTTTGCCATCTTATTCCACATTACATTTGGGTTCTCTTCTGTTGTCCAAGCCTCTTTTTGAATCCAACTATCTCTACATGTTGTATGACAATCTTCTTTTAGCTTCCACCATCGAATCCGTTCAATTCCTTTTTGTTGGTTCCTTCGATGTCGTCTATCTGTCTTCATATCTAGAACTAAGAGTCTATGTTGCGCGGTAACACTCTCACCTGGGATAACCTTACAATCCAAACATCTATGTCTATCCCTACTCCTAGTTAAAAAGAAATCTATCTGACTTGCTGTTGGTCCACTTCTAAAGGTTATAAGATGAGAATCTCTCTTCTTAAACAATGTATTTGCTAGGATTAGGTCATAAGATAAAGCAAAATTTAAGATAGTATCTCCTCCCTCGTTTCTTACACCATAACTAAAACCCCCATGTACTCTCTCAAAACCCTCTCTACTTGTACCTACATGTCCATTAAGATCACCGCCAATAAAAAGGTTTTCTCCTATGGGTACTTCTTGTACTACCTTATCTAAATCCTCCCAAAACTGTCGTTTACTAACCTCATCAAGTCCTATTTGGGGTGCATACATGCTAATGACATTCAACACCTCTTCTCTTAAAACTAGTTTAACCAAAATAATCCTATCCCTTATCTCTTAATCTGTATAACATCATTATGGTACTCTTTATCTACAATAATACCTACTCCATTTCGGTCCCTATCTTTCCCTGTGTACCAAAGCTTATATTGCCAAGGTGCAATCTCTCTAGCCTTTTCCCCAACCCATTTGGTCTCTTGGAGACACAAGATGTTAACCCTCCTCTTACTCATAACCTCACAAATCTCACCTAACTTACCACTAAGCGTACCTATATTTCAAGATCCTAACCTAAGCTTATGGTTATGGACTAACTTCTTTACCCACCCCCGTCTATTGTGGTGTGGGAACCTTTGCCTATTTAACACCACATCCAGGCGTTGATGTGGCGCGTCACTTCCGGGCGACGACCTAGCAACCCTTGCCCACTTTTCACTACACCCGGGCTCCGATGTAGCGCGTCGCTGTGTAGGGGACGCCCCAACGATGTTTTGATATTGGTTCATTTCATGAGATTGGACTAGTTTTTACGGCTGGTTGTCCAAACCTACCGCTACCCTCCTCCTTTACCCGGGCTTGGGACCGGTTGCGTTAACTCACACAGGCGAAGTTTGTATGTGTCTATATATATCTTATAATAATTTGTATAGTATTATATATTATAATAACCGTTTATCATGTATAGTAAGTTTTACATGTTAATGTGTAACAGTCTGAGTGTATATTTTTACACAATATTTACTAGTATTTTACACATTTTTACCGGTTGGGCTGTCTGTGATGACTTTACACTTCAACAGTAACAATAATAAATAACGGACATTTATTTCTTGATGAAATTCGGAATATGTAATTTTACAATATTCCTTATACTTTACATCCCTTGTTTCTATTTTACAATTATGTAGTACTGTATACAAGTGTCTGAATATATAAGAGAAGTGACTGTACCTTTAAATTTCAATGCTCTTTCTCAGTGGGCTACTCGCAGCTATATTTATTTGAGGAGCCATCAAATAATCCTCGTGATAAATCTGGAAAGTTTGGAAGTAAGGGGTGAGCAAACCACATGCTCAATAAAGGAGTCGTATGCTGCTTGATATAATGAAATCTATATGCTGGAAAATATTTATTTTTCCATAAATCTAAATGGAATAAATCCTTTAATTTCCACCATTCAGTAATAGTTCAAAACACATGACAGTACAGTGGTAAAACAGTAGTTACGGTAAACAGTCTTTTCATATAGTAGCTTGTAAATATCCAAATCATTGGATAACAGTTCAGTAATCAGTAGATTTCAGTTCAGTAAACAGTAATCAGTAGCTACTAGTTAGTAAACAGTAATCAGTAACTTTCAGTTCAGTAAATAGTAATCAGTAGATACCAATTCAGTACAATTCAGTAAAACAGTATTTCGGTACGATACAGTTCAGTAAACAGTAATCCACAGTGCAGTACAGTAAAACAGGATTCAATAAATCCCTTCAGTAATCAGTAATCAGTAAGTTGAGATTAGGCATCACCCTACAATTAAATCATGCTATCATCGTCCACTAAGGGACACAGTAATCATCCCCGAAGGGACACAGTAACAGTATACAGTGAGATTTATGGCCATGATCTATAGGGTGTCCTCGGTGTACACTTGCCAGGTGACATCCGGGACGCTGATGACTGGCGGGCCAATCAGCCACGTGACAGTAACAGTAATAGTATGATGCATGAAACTCGGGGCCTAAGTCTCAAAACAGTATAAAAACCGTACCATAGCCTTTATGGATTTTAAACACAGTAATTTGAAATATTTCACAATTATCCATAAGGCCCACATGTATATATCCTCACATTTATGGAATTTATAAAATAAATTAAATCATCACTTAATTCCATAAAGGTATAAAATCATTCATTTTCTCATAAAAATACCTTTAAGGAAATCAAATGAATTAAATCATTTATTAAAAAAAAATTATTTTCCAAAAAAGTTATTTTATTCCCCATTTTCACATACAGTAAATCCATCAGTAAATATTCATGTATCAAGTGAGAAAGTAAATAAATATTCAATTTGAATACTTAATATCATATAAAACAAATCAATTTCTCACTTTAATAAAAATATAAAACATGAATATTTAATTTTTCATAACTTTCTCAAAATTTCCAATTTATGGAAAATTGGTGGAAATTATATTCAAAATTTTTCATTTGAATCATTTCATGCTTCTAAAATATTTTGGAATATTTTAGAATATTTTTGAAAAAATTCCGACAGCATAACAGCTGCGGATTCCTAACCTCCTGCACACAGTCACAGTATATAAACTAGCTTTTCAACCACAGATTTTACATGTTTTCAAATCAATTCTTGCATTCAATATGTTCATAACATTTAACTCAAGAAAACATGCAATTCATTATATCACTACAACTCACACACTCCCCCCTTACCTGTACGGTGTCATTTCATTCAAACTGTACACTTTGTGACCTTGAACCAATGATTAGGTCATTATTCATTTCTTTTCCCATTTCATGGATTTAGCTTTGGAGCTGCAGAAGATAAGTCGTACAAGTTCAATTTCCGAAACAATTTCGAAATATACATATACACTAAGCATGCTTTGAAATCCTACCCATTATGGTAGAATTATTCTTTATAAAAACTTCCGACCTATCAACGCCCTTATATTCATAACAGAAAATATTACATTCCAATTAATGCACCGTCATTATATATGTAATCTGACTTACACCCCTCTAAAGTATAAAGACCATTTCTAGTTCATTCCATATGTTTCTCACAATTTTCAAAGTTCAGCCCAATTCTGACCCATATGGCAGGATAATTTCCTGACCTTGGTGCATTAAAAATTATTTCTGATATAGGGATATCCAAAAAATTATGAATCAAAGACCATATGATCATAATCCAATTCCTATTCAGAATAGTGAGTTTCATGATTTTACAGTTTCGGATTTAGTTTTAATAATTCCTCAAAGTTACCTGTTTCCAGATGCATTCTGGCAGATTGTCTACTGACCTTTATGGAAAAATTGAGTCATATCTCACGATAGGTTTGTCCAATTCTGAAACTCAAAACCATATTATTCGAGACTCATTTCATCTTTCCAGGAAACATAAACGTTGCAGCCAAATTCAAACTGAGCTATTTTCTACAAAAAATTTCCATAGAGCATCTCACCTACTGCACTGAGTGCCCTGTGTTCAGCTGCCTATATCTCAGGATATACAACTCCAAATTAGGTAATTCCCAAAACTATATTTTTCCTAACTCATGAGGCTATCTGATATAATTTTTACAGAATTTATTTCTTTCTAAAACCCCCAAACCGAATTTTTCAATTTGGCTCAGACAGGGACAGTTCTTCCAGCAGAATTGTAATCTACACTTAAACTTTGTTTCTTTTCTTTCCTCATCTTGTGCCAATTCCATGATCTAATAAAGCTTAACTAATTAATGCTAGGATCATGCTTTTCATGCTAAGAATTATAGAAATTCATCATGTAATATCAAGAAAACCATAGACTTATAAAAACTCACCTTGATCGAAATTCACTTCTAAAACAGAATACTTTTCTGTCTCACGTTCAGCCCCTCTTCTTGGCTTCCTTGGCTATTCAATTGATGGAGGAAAGGTTGATGGTGAAAGTTAAGGGGTTAGCTATCAAAGATATGATCATGTAATTTTCCTTTGGAAGAACGGAAGCTAAAACAGAGCCCAAAACTAAAAGCCAAACTGATTTCGTAACCAGCAGAGGAAAGTCGGTGAGAAGAGATGAAATCGCTGAAGTTTAGTTTTTCTTTATTCTCTTATTTATCCACAATGACCATTAGGAAGTTGACCTTTCTTCCTTACTCTTTTCTCATCATTTTATGACATATTGAGTATTAATTGCTGAAGAAAAAATGCAGCAAAAGAAATCTGCTGGAGTGCATTTTGCTTACACGTTATTGACTTATTTCTTTCTTTTTGAAGACTCTATAATAGAAATTAATTCATGTTAAATATTGCACTTCTCTTCTTTTAAGTATCAATTATGTGGCATTTTATTTATACAATAAATATTTCAGTTCACTTCTAAGTGGATTTAGCCGAGAAATCAAGACAGCAGCAAATGAGTGGCGTGAAAGCCACTATGCTGGTCAATTTTGACCATGTCTATCACCTTTTTGCATGCTTCATCCAATAGCAATTTATCATATTTCCAAATACAATATTTCTCTTGTCTTTTCTCTTCTCTTCCTTTTCATCATCTCCTTTTCTTTATTGAGCATTAAAACAAAAAGAAACAAAACTGCAGCAAGGGATTAACGGTAATGAAGTGAGCTGCACGTTTCTTTGACTTGTTTTACTTGCTTTTGATGTATTCTTCAGTCAAAATTAATTACATGTTAGCTTTCACATTTCACTTCCTTTATGTTGCATTTCATTTCCTTTGGACAATTTTCAACCGTGCATCATAAAGACAAAGAAGAAGTGGCGTACATGCTGCCAATTTCCCTGATTAGTTTTTGAGTTAAATTCTCTCATTCTTTGGTGTGTTCCCTCCAATGATAATTTAACATATGTCCAACAAATAAAATTTCCTTCTCTTATAATTCACATTTTTACATATTATACTATGGAAATATCACTTCCATGTATAAATTTCAGATTTATTTTCTTTATTTCTTTCTATACCTCCACTTCATCATGAAATATTTATTTCACCTCTTATACACCATATTATAAATTATAACTCCAATTATTCCAATTTCTAAGTGGAAATTCAAATTTGATATTTATTTAATTTCACTAATTAATTTATTTCCACTATCAATGATTTACGAAAATATGGTGTACAGTATTATAAAATCGGGTTTCACATTTTCACCCCACCTTAAGAAATTTGGTCCTCCAAATTTCACCTAGACCTATCACCGAAAAATTTCTGGATACTTCTCACACAATCTAAAATCTCGAAAGGTCCGATGTATTGAGGACTCAGCTTTCCTTTCTTACCGAATCTCATTATGTCTTTAGGGGGTGAGACCTTCAAAATACATTATCACCCATACATCTCGGGAATCTGCTCAACCATATAAGGAGCTAAGAACTTATGGTTTCCCACTTTTTCCCATGCTATCGTGGATCGATATCGCTTGCCATACAAACCTCATAAGATGCCTTATTGATACTCGCCTGTTAGCTATTATTATAAGCAAACCATGCCAGGGGTAGATGATCGTTCCAAGAGCCTCTAAAATCAAGTGCACACACTCACAACATATCCTTGAGCGTCTATATCGTATGCTCGGACTGTCCATTAGTCCACGGATGAAACATGGTGCAAAAACTTAGTTGGGATCCCATAGCTTCCTGAACTTTCTCTCTACAATGAGATGCAAAGCGGGACTCCCTGTAAGATATAATGCTCACTGGAACACCATGTACTCTCACTATTTCCCTGACGTATAATTCGGCTAAGACAATAATTGGATCAGTAGATATCAAAATCAAGAAATTGGGCAGACCTAATTAATTTATCCACAATTACCAGATAGCATCAGATCCTTTACAGTTTCTCCGAAGTTCACTTAATTTAGGAAGTACCACCAATATAGGTATTTTTCTTCCTTATATAATTTCTAACTTTCAGTTAATCCCGTCTTTAAGATGAGATTGCCAGTATACTTTTACAATTCGAATTTCCTGTAAACCACACATTTCCTCTTTCACAATCAATTTATACTCCCTAAAATTGTTTATCATCTTTGGGAATTAACAATTTTCACTTCTTTTCATACAGTAAAAAATTTATACTATTTATCACTGATTATCTCATTTGGTGCCAAGTCGACAATAATTCGGTGACTATTTTTTAAACAATTTTAATCAATCGTATGTAATTGTCCTAGTAGCTTTTTAAACCTAGTGCACTTGCTCTCAATATATCATTGAGCGTCTACACAATGCGCTCGGATATTTACATCTATAAGAATAACAGTAAATTTGGAATCCCAAAGCCTTTTGCTATTTCCTAAAAGCATGTGGCAAATTAAGGATCCCTATCACATGTATTTGCTCACTGGAACTTCGCATACATTTTCACCGTTTCATAGATATATATCGACTAGGGCACACGAGAGATCAAGAAACTGGATGATGTAGAAGTGAATCAATTTGGTCAATCAATCTATAGTCACTTCTATAACATCATGGTTCTTTCGGATTCTTTACTATCCCACAATAATCATTTCACAGTTTAGCTAAGACTGCACTTCACTTACAGACTTTAATATTAACCATCAATTACAGTAATTGAGACATTAGGTAATAATTTTCCTTAACATCTCTTTTCATATTTAGTTATCATTACATCTTTTATTCTCATGGTACATATAATATCACTTAATGGTGTAATGTACCTAAGGATGTAATCTTTTCACAATCAACTTCTGTAATTGAAATTTATCAAATTACCAATTCCGTCGCCACATTATTTATGCCATTTCACATTTCCAATATATACATCCAATTACATGACTGTCAGTAATTCGTTTATTTACTTCTTTGAGTACAACTCATTTCATCTGTCAATTTGGCTCGATTTTTTTTTTAAATTTAGCCGTGACACTATGATAGTCAGAGGAATCACATTCAATCTTGAATTGGGAACTACCTAAAAATTCGTGTTCCCTTATCATCATATGTCTTGTCTTCTCATTACATTTCCATTCTTTCACATTTATCACTTCAGTTACTTTTCCATATGGTATAGTACTCTTCTGTTAAGATCTTTCTAACATTTTTGAATACTATACCTATACATATTCATCCACTTCCATTTGATTTTCTCACATGTATGTATCATATCAGTAAAGCAGCTGATTCCACAAACTCCTCGACAAATTTTTTGTTCACTTACCATTCGAGACCGTACGTCTCTAATAGTGTTATGATTCAGTTAGAACTCATATTTACTGAACTTAACAATAAAATTCTCAGTTTTCAGAAGTTCGTGGAATTATTCAAGGATGTTGCTTATATTATTCAAATAAATTGAAATATATTCACATCATGGTCTTATGTTGTTGTACTTTATATGTATGTGATCAAAATATATCCTTCTTTAAACTCACATACCTCACAAAATATTTTATTAACTTCATAGGCACCATCAAGAACTCATTAAAATTATACTGAGTTCTTAACATTATCTTATAAACATCAATCTCTAGGATTTTATTTGTTGACACCCTGTTTAGAGATTGATCTTAGGAATTCTTTATACTCTCTCCAACGAGGTCATTAGTGTTTCCTCTGAACACACTTATACAATAAATTCTTTATCCACAAGTTTCCGGAGTAATTTCTTAAGCTCTTCGAACTCCTTTATATTTCAGGTAAGAGCTTAGAAATGAAATTCATACTGTAAATCATGTCAATGATCTCTCAAATCTATTCTTCTTCAGAAATTTATTTGAAATTACCTTCAGTAACCTTTAAATCATAACCTTATATCATATTGGATGTTTCATTATTTACATCCTGCAAATCCACTATATATCCCCAAAACACATGCGCATAACTTTCAAATTATTTCACATATATATGTTTTCACTTCATACTATACCATTCTGTAAAATATATTTCAAAATATTCTGGTTCTATAATTATTTGGTTTATTTCCATAAGGAACAGGACTATTTAGAACCAGAATTAATGACATTGATATTAAATCATCAATGCATAATTCACCTTTTCAGTAACACTCAGTAAGTGTATCACTTTTTCATATTATCTGTTAATCCCTAATCAGATACCTCGTCTTTTCACGTTTAATTCAGGCCTTAAAAATTTCATAACAGGGCCAACTATCTCACGACCTCCCACAGTATCCACTCCGGCCGCATTACTTATCAAGGTATAGGTGAGGCTCACGATAGGGATCATTAAACATGTAATAGGTCCTTTACACCATCAGTTACTCTATCACCACCAATCAGTTCCAAATCAATTTAGTCAACCATGATTCAAAGGCATTATTTCAATATAGGAGCATATTTGTCCTTTTCCACTTTATTTCTCTCTCTTCAAAATACTTTTAAACAGGCGATCTTAAGATCTTTACACTGATGATATCCCATTCCACTTTTATATCATCATGGAAAGATCTTAATTCGATCGGACAGAAAGGTCCTGGTGGGGCCCTCACCGAGTTCCTTTCTATTCCTTATTGAATAGACCTTCAATAAGATCATAAGATCACCTATTTCATGCAAAATTCTCAAGTTATAATCCCTTTTTGTAACCCTTGATTCATAAACTTTCACACCATTTTAAATACTTAACATAATTTACAGTCACTTGGTTTCTCTATCCATTCAGATTATATAGTACTATAGGGGATGTTAACCATTTTCAACACTTTCTCCTCTAAGGCATCGACCGACATCAGGCCAACCAAGCTCTGATACTATTAAAGCTGTAACAGTCTGAGTGTACATTTTTACACAATATTTACTAGTATTTTACACATTTTTACCAGTTGGGCTGTCTGTGATGCCTTTACACTTCAACAGTAACAATAATAAATAATGGACATTTATTTCTTGATAAAATTCGGAATATGTAATTTTACAATATTCCTTATACTTTACATCCCCTGTTTCTATTTTACAATTATGTAGTATTGTATACAAGTGTCTGAATATATAAGAGAAGTGACTGTACCTTTATATTTCAATGCTCTTTCTCAGTAGGCTACTCGCAGCTATATTTATTTGAGGAGCCATCAAATAATCCTCGTGATAAATTTGGAAAGTTTGGAAGTAAGGGGTGAGCAAACCACATGCTCAGTAAAGGAGTCGTATGCTGCTTGATATAATGAAATCTATATGCTGGAAAATATTTATTTTTCCATAAATCTAAATGGAATAAATCCTTTAATTTCCACCATTTCAGTAATAGTTCAAAACACATGACAGTACAGTGGTAAAACAGTAGTTATGGTAAACAATCTTTTCATATAGTAGCTTGTAAATATCCAAATCATTGGATAACAGTTCAGTAATCAGTAATCAGTAGATTTTAGTTCAGTAAATAGTAATCAGTAGCTACTAGTTCAGTAAACAGTAATCAGTAACTTTCAGTTCAGTAAATAGTAATCAGTAGCTACCAATTCAGTACAATTCAGTAAAACAGTATTTCGGTACGATACAGTTCAGTAAACAGTAATCCACAGTGCAGTACAGTAAAACAGGATTCAATAAATCCCTTCAGTAATCAGTAATCAGTAAGTTGAGACTAGGCATCAGCCTACAATTAAATCATGCTATCATCGTCCACTAAGGGACACAGTAATCATCCCCGAAGGGACACAGTAACAGTATACAGTGAGATCTATGGCCATGATCTATAGGTGTCCTCGGTGTACACTTGCCAGGTGACATCCGGGACGCTGATGATTGGTGGGTCAATCAGCCACGTGACAGTAACAGTAATAGTGTGATGCATGAAACTCGGGGCCTAAGTCTTAAAACAGTATAAAAACTGTACCATAGCCTTTTTGGATTTTAAACACAGTAATTTGAAATATTTCACAATTATCCATAAGGCCCACATGTATATATCCTCACCTTTATGGAATTTATAAAATAAATTAAATCATCACTTAATTCCATAAAGGTATAAAATCATTCATTTTCTCATAAAAATACCTTTAAGGAAATCAAATGAATTAAATCATTTATTAAAAAAAAATTATTTTCCAAAAAGGTATTTTATTCCCCATTTTCACATACAGTAAATCCATCAGTAAATATTCATGTATCAAGTGAGAAAGTAAATAAATATTCAATTTGAATATTTAATATCATATAAAACAAATCAATTTCTCACTTTAATAAAAATATAAAACATGAATATTTAATTTCTCATAACTTTCTCAAAATTTCCAATTTATGGAAAATTGGTGGAAATTATATTCAAAAATTTCCATTTGAATCATTTCATGCTTCTAAAATATTTTGGAATATTTTAGAATATTTTTGAAAAATTTCCGACAGCATAACGGCTGCGGATTCCTAACCTCCTGCACACAGTCACAGTATATAAACTAGCTTTTCAACCACAGATTTTACATGTTTTCAAATCAATTCTTGCATTCAATATGCTCATAACATTTAACTCAAGAAAACATGCAATTTATTATATCACTACAACTCACACACTCCCCCCTTACCTGTACGGTGTCATTTCATTCAAACCATACACTTTGTGACCTTGAACCAATGATTAGGTCGTAATTCATTTCCTTTCCCATTTCATGGATTTAGCTTTGGAGCTGCAGAAGATAAGTCGTACAAGTTCAATTTCCGAAACAATTTCGAAATATACATATACACTAAGCATGCTTTGAAATCCTACCCATTATGGTAGAATTATTCTTTATAAAAACTTCCGACCTATCAACGCCCTTCTATTCATAACAGAAAATATTGCATTCCAATTAATGCACCGTCAATTATATATGTAATCTGACTTACTTCCCTATCTAGAAGTATAAAGACCATTTCCTAGTTCATTCCATATTGTTCCTCACAATTTTTCAAAGTTCAGCCCAATTCTGACCCATATGGCAGGATAATTTCCTGACCTTGGTGCATTAAAAATTATATTTCTGATCATAGGGATATCCAAAAATTATGAATCAAAGACCATATGAATCATAATCCAATTCCCTATTCAGAATAGTGAGTTTCATGATTTTACAGTTTCGGAATTATTTTTAATAATTCCTCAAAGTTACCCTGTTTCCAGATGCATTCTGGCAGATTGTCTACTGACCTTTATGTAAAAATTGAGTCATATCTCACGATAGGTTTGTCCAAATTCTGAAAACTCAAAACCATATTATTCTAGACTCATTCATCTTTCCAGAAACATAAACGTTGCAGCCAAATTCAAACTGTGATATTTTCTACAATTTTTCAAAATTTCCATAGAGCATCTCGCCTACTGCACTGAGTGCCCTGTATTCAGCTGCCTATATCTCAGGATATACAACTCCAAATTAGGTAATTGCAAAACTTAATTTTTCCTAACTCATGAGGCTATCTGATATAATTTTTCCAGAATTTAGTTCTTTCTAAAACCCCCAAACCGAATTTTTCAATTTGGCTCAGACAGGACAGTTCTTCCAGCAGAATTGTAATCTACACTTAACACTTTGTTTCTTTTCTTTCCTCATCTTGTGCCAATTCCATGATCTAATAAAGCTTAACTAAATTAATGCTAGGATCATGCTTTTCATGCTAAGAATTATAGAAATTCATCATGTAATATCAAGAAAACCATAGACTTGTAAAAACTCACCTTGATCGAAATTCACTTCTAAAACAGAATACTTTTCTGTCTCACGTTCAGCCCCTCTTCTTGGCTTCCTTGGCTATTCAATTGATGGAGGAAAGGTTGATGGTGAAAGTTAAGGGGTTAGCTATCAAAGATATATGATCATGCTAATTTTCCTTTGGAAGAACGGAAGCTAAAACAAAGCCCAAACTAAAAGCCAAACTGATTCCCGTAACCAGTAGAGGAAAGTCGGTGAGAAGAGATGAAATCGCTGAAGTTTAGTTTTCTTTATTCTCTTATTTATCCAAAATGACCATTAGGAAGTTGCCACCTTTCTTCCTTATCTCTTTTCTTCATCATTTTATGACATATTGAGTATTAATTGCTGAAGAAAAAATGCAGCAAAAGAAATCTGCTGGAGTGCATTTTGCTTACACTTTATTGACTTATTTTTCTTTCTTTTTGAAGACTCTATCCAATAGAAATTAATTCAGGTTAAATATTGCACTTCTCTTCTTTTAAGTATCAATTATGTGGCATTTTATACAATAAATATTTCAGTTCACTCTCCTTTAAGTGGATTTAGCCGAGAAATCAAGACAGCAGCAAATGAGTGGCGTGAAAGCCACTATGCTTGTCAATTTTGACCATGTCCATCACCTTTTTGCAAGCTTCATCCAATAGCAATTTATCATATTTCCAAATACAATATTTCTCGTCTTTTCTCTTCTCTTCCTTTTCATCATCTCCTTTTCTTTATTGAGCATTAAAACAAAAAGAAACAAAACTGCAGCAAGGGATTGACGGTAATGAAGTGAGCTGCACGTTTCTTTGACTTGTTTTACTTGCTTTTGATGTATTCTTCAGACAAAATTAATTACATGTTAGCTTTCACATTTCACTTCCTTTATGTTGCATTTCATTTCCTTTGGACAATTTTCAACCGTGCATCATAAAGACAAAGAAGAAGTGGCGTACATGCTGCCAATTTCCCTGATCAGTTTTTGAGTTAAATTCTCTCATTCTTTGGTGTGTTCCCTCTAATGATAATTTAACATATGTCCAACAAATAAAATTTCCCTCTCTTATAATTCACATTTTTACATATTATACTATGGAAATATCACTTCCATGTATAAATTTCAGATTTATTTTCTTTATTTCTTTCTATACCTCCACTTCATCATGAAATATTTATTTCACCTCTTATACACCATATTATAAATTATAACTCCAATTATTCCAATTTCTAAGTGGAAATTCAAATTTGATATTTATTTAATTTCACTAATTAATTTATTTCCACTATCAATGATTTACGAAAATATGGTGTACAGTATTATAAAATCGGGTCTCACATAATGTTACATTATAATAAGTGTATCTTACTATCTTATTATAATGATTTGTATATTATATATTATACTAATCTCTTATCATGTATATCATATCATAACAATTTGTATACATCAACGTTACATTATAAAATATGTATCTTATTATCTTATCATAGTTATTTGTATATTACTATATATAATAATATCTTATAATGTATATCTTATCATAATAGTTTGTATACACTAATATTACATTGTGATACATGTATCTTGCTATATTATCAAAATGATTTGTGTATTTTATATATTAAATTAATCTCTTGTCATATCTATCTATATATATATCTTATCATAATAATTTGTATATGTTAATGTTACATTGTATTATGTGTATATTACTATCTTTTTGTATCGATTTGTATATTATATATTATAATAATATCTTAGCATGCATATATTATCATAATAATATGTATATATTAATGTTATATTATAATATGTGTATCTTATTCTCTCATCATAATGATAATATTATAATAATTTCTTATTATGTGTATCTTATCATAATAATTTGTATAGGTTAATATTACAATGTAATAGTTTCTTGCAACCCCATCCACAGTTATTTAATATTTTATTTGTAACTAAAAAAGCAATAGTATCTTACTCTTATTATGTAATATATATACAAAATAAATTATAAATATCTTAAAATATACTATTGTTTTTAATTTTAAATGTTTTTTGTTTTAATCTCTTATCATAGGTTTAAAATATATTATTGTATCTAATTTCAAACATTTAATTTCATATAATATGTTAGCTTTAAATTGCATATGTATTTTGAAATGACAAAAATTTAAGTGGTCTTTTATGTTTTGATTCATATTATAAATTTGCTTTTATCACACATGATTTTCTCAAACCATTTTAAGTCTAAGATCGTGATTTAATGATATATTCTTATTGGTCTTAATACTTTATAAAATGGTTTTGAATATTTTCATTAAGTAATGTTTTCAAGAATATATTTGAACACAACCTTAGAAAATTACTTAATGAGTTTTTGGACTATGTTTTCAATTGCGAAAGTCAAGAAAAACTCCCACAAAATTCTAAAATGTTTTGGGATAAATTAAAGGGTTTGTATATGATGCACTGACAGTGTATAGTTTCTATACACTGTCAATACATCAGAGGTTGATACCTCATTAATTTGCAAAATAAAAAATATGTCAAGCCCTTAAAAGCAAATATAAATTAATTTTTTTAATTTGCTCATAAGGGCCTATTGATTAGGTGTCAACCTCTTGTGCATTGATAATGTATAAAAACTATACACTGTCAGTGCATCATATATAAATCGTAAATTAAAATCAAAGTCTACATCATTTCTAACCCAAAATGGCCCAGAAAAGTATAGGAAAAACATGAGGGATCGATCCCCTAGGATGAAGGATCCATCCCGGAATGGCGGAATGCTCCTAAGAAGCAAAAAGGAAGCATGGGATCTATCCCCTAAGGGAAGGAATCAATCCTTTTGCACGTGAAAAGCCTCCAACGGCTAGTTTCTATGGAATACAACGGCTACATTCAGTTTTGGCTCCTACCAACATTCAGAAACCATCCAAGGGACTATAAATAAAGGCTTGGAAGCTAAAGGAAGTAAGATGAACAACTAAGCAACATCTTTCTTCATCTTCTTTATTTTCCTCAAGCCTATCAAAATCACAAGTGCTACAAAGTCTTCATATTCTATCATACGCTTCATCTTTACATAGCATAGCATAACTATTGTATAAGATTTTCCTTGTGCTTAATCATTGTAATCACTTGCCTACCTAGAGGCCTTTCTTTGATTACACCCATTGTAAACTCATTCATTCCTTGTAAAAGGGAGGTTTATCTTTAGCCTTAGAAAAAAAGGGAGGTTTCTTTTTAGCCTTAGAAAAAGAGGGAGGTTTCTCTTTAGCCTAGAAAAAGAGAGAAGTTACTCTTCAGCCTACGAAAAAGAGGGATTGTAAACACAAATTCAAGATAGTGAATTTGGGAAAATCCTTGGGAGTGTCTCAAGGTAGAGGACATAGGCAAGGTTGCCGAACCTCTATAAAGCGCTTGCGTACATTTCTCTTTCCCTTCTCTCTTTATTTACTTACAATTATATTTGTGTTTATTGTATTGAATTTGGATTGCATACTTACATAGCCTAGAGAACTTAGAAAACTTCAATATAGGCTAGAGTATTTAGAAGAATCGTAAAACAAACAAAAGGTTGGCTAAGAACCGATTCACCCCTCTTGGTTTAGCCTATAGAGCCAACAATTGGTATCAGAGCTTGGGCTCGAGATTGATTTGGATTAACATCCATCGAGCAAAACAATCATAGATGGCTCATTTAAACATAGATACACCCCTAGGAGAAGAGGGACACTCATTGATTAGACCTCCACTCGTTAATGGAGAAAATTACCCATATTGGAAAACAAGAATGATGTTGTTTGTACATTCAAATGATTATGAAGTATAGAGAGTTATAGTTCATGGTCCCAAAATTCTAATGAAGAAAGTGGATGGAAAGGATGTCCCTAAGAATGAGGATGAGTTGGACTCAAATGATATGAGATTGACACAATTGAATGCCAAGGCTATGCACACTCTCTTTTGTGCATTAGGCCCAAATAAATACAATAGAGTCTCTATATGTGAAAATGCTAAACAAATATGGGACAAATTGGCCATTACACATGAAGGGACAAATCAAGTTAGAGAAACCAAAGTAGGAATGCTTACACATGACTATGAGCTTTTTAGGATGAAAGAAAATGAGTCAATGAGTGAAATGTTCACTAGGTTTAATGACATAATCAATGGACTTAAGGCTTTAGGCAAGTTCTATTCTAACGTAGAAATGGTTAAGAAAATTTTGAATAGCTTGCCAAAATCTTAGGAGGCAAAGGTAACCGTAATAGAAGAGTCTAAGGATCCTAACACCTTGTCTCTAGATGAGCTTATAGGCTCCCTACTTACATATGAAATGAAATTAAAAAGAAATGAAGTGCCTTCAAAAAAAGTAGGAGTAGCTCTTATATCATCCACTCATGAAATCATTGGAGATGATAGTGATGAGAGTGAAAATGAGGAAGAAAAGGAAATGGCAATGTTTTCTAAAAGATTTAATAGATTTATGAGAATAAAGGAGACAGAGAATGATAGGAGACATCAAAGAAGAGTAATAAGAGGAGAGTCAAATAGGAAAGAAAAAGACCTCTTAGTGTGCTATGAATGTAATGAATCGGGTCACACTAAGCTAGATTGCCCCTTACTTAGAAAAGAAAAGGATAGGAAACCTAAGAAGAAAGCATTTGTGGCTTCATGGAGCGATAGTGATAGCTCCAATGAGGAAAACATAGATGATGAGATACCCTACTCATGCTTTATGGCTATTAGTGATGATTAGGCTAGTTCTAGTGAAGATAATGATTATACTTTTGATGAACTACAAAATGCCTTTAATGAACTAGCAAATGAATTTTAATGCATGAATTCTAAATATAAGAAAATCATTGCTAAATTAAAAATAGAAAATGAAATGTCATTAAATACTAAGCTAGAATTAGAAAAGAAATTAGATGAAGCAAATCTAGAAATTGATGAAGTAAATAAAAAGAACTTAAATTTGCATAATTCATTTTCTAGGTTTTACATGGGCCAACAAAACCTAGATCACATTCTTGAGATCCAAAGAGCTTTCTTTGATAAAGATGAGTTAGGTTATAATGCAAATAGAAAGGAAACACATCTTAAGAATTTTCTTGTAAACAAAAATTCTATGCATGATACATTTCTCACATGCTCACTTTGCAATAGAATAGGACATTCATCATAAGCATGCACTTATAGAAAAACCACATTTAGATGAAAAGTAGTTAGAAAAATATGGGTGCCAAAGCATGTTGCAAATAATGATGAATTGAGTTTGAAATGGATCCCTAAAGGATCTAAAATTTTGAACACTAACTCTCATGGACTCAAGAAAATTTAGGTACCAAAACATGCTGAAATTTGCTTGTTGTAGGAGTGCTAGAGCATGGAGCTACAATGAAGTTCAAATGCTCTACACATCCATGAAGTTTGCTTGTGCCAATAAGAAAGAGAAAGAGATTGGAAATCCATCCTTGGCAAGGTCACAACAATTCTTCAAAGGATAGCTCAAAATGGATTCAAAAATTCAAGGCAAAGCATTCTCAAGCAAAGAGTTTTATAAGCTTAAATTCTATCTTTTCAAAACTCATATGTGTTAAAATTGTTTGTTTGATTTAATGAGGCATTTTATTAATGATTCATGATGCATTGTGAGTTGAATGGTTGAACAAAAGGCATGATAAATAATTTTTGATTGTTTTGTGGACAATTCTTAATGATTGAATGAAAAGCATGTTTGATGATTTTGAAATGATTATTGGATTTCTGTAATTTGAGCAAGTTTGCAGTTATTGATAATATATTTTCTTGCTCCAAAAATGTCAAATATGTCGTTCATGCAAAATGCCATGTCATAAGCATCAATGAGAAATATGTATGTTAGAAATTATGGCATGATGTTCACAAGTTGGAGGATTTAATGATATATGTGCTTAAAATCTATGTGAACATGTTTTCTTTGGCATATTTATGTTTTCAAACTTATTGGTTTAGCAAAAATATGCATAACTCTTAAAATGATCTCTTTTGTAACCAAAAAATGCATTTTATGGTGCAAATTCTTCCAAAATTGCAAAATCTATCGTTAAATGGTTTTTCATTCATATTTTTCATTCATACAAGTTCAAAATCATGTTATACAAATGTTTAAACTTTTACTTGGACTTAAAATACTCAAAAATAAAATTTTGGCATCTCACAAGTTGAATTTTCTGTCAAAAATCTGTAGAAATTGGATGAAGGATCGATCCCCTTTGACAAAATGTAGAAAATCTGCATTCTGGAATTAAAGGATCGATCTCCTTACTCTAGGGATCGATCCCTCTAGGCAAAATGTGCCTATTTATGCACTTTTAAGCAAACACTGAGAAGTTTTCTTAATTTTCTTGATACCTTCTTCCTACTCAACTTAAAATTCATTGTTTTCAACTTCTTTTTAATGATCTTTTAAATCACTTTTCATCGGTATCATGCCTCAACTTCAACAATTGGTATTATTTTTAACAATCAATAACTTTTTTATCGAACTCACAAGTACAAAGTCATTTTCTTGTTGAAGACATTCATGAATTGCATAAATCTTGAAATAATCTTAAATTAGACTTTCAATAAATGTTTAAACATTGTTTTTAAGAATTATTTCAATGATTTGTGGATATATTTGAAAATTTGATGAACTTGTGCATGATAGATATTGTTCATTTCTTTGGTTCATCTTAATCAAGCATGCTTATAGAATTATGTCTCTTAGCTTGACACAACTATTCCACACTACGCATCATGATATATTTCTTGGTGGAATATGAATAATTAAAGGTCAATATATATGCTTGAATGATAGAATAATCATAACTTGACCTTAATGATAAAATTCAAACATGAGTTAGGTGAATGAAATACATGAAATACAAAAAGCTTTACCTAAAGTCATAATAATTCTTGGCCTACAAATTGTGATGATAGATGGATCTTAAATGTTCAAATGCATGAAAATTTGTTCATCCATGAACTTAGATTGATCTGATGGCCAAATTTCTAAAGAACTTAGGCTTTAATGACAATATCAACATTCAAAGATAAATGCAAATTTGAACCAATACACTTTGATTGATGTCCATGCATTGAATCTTGATTGTTTTGATGTTAAACTTGCATGTTTGCTTAAGTTGAATCAATGATCATGTCTATGAGATGTGAATATTTGATTTTATGAAACTCTACTTGATTCCAGTCATAAATTGAAAATCTTAATGATAAAAGACATTTTAGCTTGATAATATTGATTCACTTGAGTAAAGCCATTTTAGCATATACCCTCTAGAATCTTAAATGATAAAAATAACTAGAGATATTGCTATTAAATGATTAAGAGGAAAATCTTAAACCTTTCCTTGCTCATAATTGGTTATGGATTTGAATTGAAAAATGAGCATAGGATTTTTGTGTTTATAACTATGGAAGAAAATGTGTGTGTTTGAATGTTATAAATTTTTTATTCTTCCATATAATTAGATTTGTGCTTATGAATATGGATTAATACTTTATGATAGCATGCTAATGTTTAATTAATCCATATCCATGTTTATTGGTGTGTGTGATTGTATGCTTACATGCTTGACATGATTATTCACTAAGCTCATCACACATAACAATTAACATCATGCAAAATGTCTAAGTCAACCATTGGTAACAATTGGTATAAGCTTTAAATTGACAATTCTTCTCATGCTCTTTAGATTGAAATGACAAATAAGGAAGAATTAATATAAGACACTTTTGCATGAGACACTATTGTGCTAGAATTTGTGGTTAATTGATGTATGATTTAATTTTATGCACACTCTTTCTTGGAAATGATTTATGAGTTCATGCATATGATATGTCATCTAATTTCAACTCATAATCATGATGTATTGCCATGCACCTTAGTTGGACCTTAGAGAAAAACTGACATACTTAAGTGCTTGATAAGATTGAAATGAGCAAGTTATAGGACTTAGTAGATATTTTATAATTAACTAGCTTCATTATTTATCAATTGGGAACTTCTTGCAAAAATTATTTATAAACAATTGGTATAGAATCATTAGCAATGTCCTTTGCATGAACACACATTTTATAATTTTTTTATGGACATTGACTTTTTTGTGCTATGTGTCCCATGTACTAACATGTTTCTTGTTGGATGCAGCATATTTCTCTGTTCTCACATTTCTTTAAGCCATAATTTTAGGGGGAGCTTTAATTTGTTTTTCCCTTCTTTTTGCTATGACAAAGAGGGGGAGAAATAATGGGGTTTGAAAACTTCTTTTGAAAACCATGCTTATATTAAGGGGGAGCTTTACAAAATCATGCTTTATTTGAGGGAGAGTATTTTATCAAAGAATTTTCAAAGCAAATTTACCTTAAGTTTTGTCATATCAAAAGGGGGGAGATTGTTAGCTTTAAATTGCATATGTATTTTGAAATGACAAAAACTTAAGTGGTCTTTTATGTTTTGATTCATATTGTAAATTTGCTTTATAAAATGGTTTTAAATATTTTCATTAAGTAATGTTTTCAAGAATATATTTGAACATAACCTTAGAAAATTACTTAATGAGCTTTTGGACTATGTTTTCAATTGAGAAAGTCAAGAAAAATTCCCACAAAATTCTAAAATGTTTTGGGATAAATTAAAATAAAAGTCTACATCATTTCTACCCAAAATGGCCCAAAAAAGTGCAGGAAAAACATGAGGGATCGATCCTGTAACGATCTTAGTGTACATTATTACACAATATTTACTCATATTTTACTCATTTTTACCGGTTGGGCTGTCTGTGATGCCGTTAACACTTAATCATTAACAGTAATATAAAAATTTACTATATTCCACATATATATTACATCCCCTGTTTCAAATTCTACAATAATGTAGTACTGTATACAAGTGTCTGAATATATAAGAGAAGTGACTGTACCTTTGAATTTCATTGCTCTCTGTCCCACGGGGCTACTCACGGCTATATTTAACTAAGGAAGCCTTCAACTAATCCTCGTAATTAATTTGGAAAATTTGTAAGGGGTGAGCGAACCACATGCTCAGTAAAGGAGTCGTATGCTGCTTGATATAATGAAAACTATATGTAGGAAAATATTTATTTTCCTAACGGTGTACTAAGCTCAATAAAGGAAGGATACTATAGTTGGCTGGGAAATCCAGATGGAGCACGGAAGGTATTTTGAAATACTTGTCTTGTCCCGGAAACCTGGAGCAACTATAGAGAGTAATAATTAAATCGTTTTATTTCAAAACAATTTCCTTCTCTTTTCTTATAATTAAATGGTATAAACTATTTTATTATATCACTTCAGTACACCAATTTCAAAACACATGAGAATACAGTAATAAAACAGTAGTTACAGTAAACAGTCTTTTCAGTATAGTAGTTTATAAATATCCAAATCATTGGATAATAGTTCAGTAATTATTTCTATTTAAGAAATAATTTTCAAATTATTCTTTCTCGATAACAGTAATTTCCTTTCAGTTCAGTAAACAATATTTTGTACAATTCAATTCAGTAACCAGAAATCAGTAGGTTTCATTTTAGTAAACAGTAATCAGTAGCTTTCCATTCAGTAAATAGAAATCAGTAGCTACCAGTTCAGTAAACAGTATCTCTCAGTACAGTATAGTTCAGTAAAACAGTGTTTTGGTACGGTTTAGTTCAGTAAACAATAATTCACAGTGCAATACAATAAACAGGATTCAGCAAATCCCTCCAGTAACAGTAATCAGTAAGTTGAGACTAGGCATCACCCTACAATTAAATCATGCTATCATCGTCCACTAAGGGACACAGTAATCATCCCCGAAGGGACATAGTATATAGTGAGATCTATGGCCATGATCTATAGGGTGTCCTCGGTGTACACTTGCCAGGTGACATCTGGTACACTAATGACTGGCGGGTCAATCAGCCACGTGACAATAATAGTATGATGCATGAAACTCGGGGCCTAAGTCTCAAAACAGTATAAAAACCGTACCATAGCCTTTATGGACCTTATTCAAAGTAATTTGAAATATTTCATGTTTATCCATAAGGCTCACAATTTTAAATATCATCACCTTTATGGAATTTATAAGATAAATAAAATCAGTATGTAGTTCCATAAAGGTATAAGAATCCTTTCTTTTCCCATAAAAATACCTTTAAGGAGTTTAAATAATTTAAATCATTTATTTCAAGTATTTCTTCCGAAATGGTATTTATTTCTCATTTCCACATACCATAAATCAGTTGTCGGTAAATATTCATGTATCAAGTGAGAGAACAACTAAATATTCATTTTGAATATTTAATATCATATAAAATAAAATTAATCTCTCACTTTAATGAAAATATAAAACATGAATATTTAATTTTATAACTTTCTCATAATTTCCAATTTATAGAAAGTAGATGGAAATTATATTCAAAATTTCCCATTTAAATCATTTTATGCTTCTAAAATATTTTATAATATTTTAGGAAATTTTTCGACATCATAACGGCTGCGGATTCCTAACCTCCTGCACACAATTTGCAATATAAAAATCTAGCTTATCAACCACAATTTTGCATGTTTTCAAACCAAATAATGCATTCGATATTCTCATAAAATTTAGCTTAAGAAAACATGCAATTCATTATATCACTACAACTCACACACTCATCCCTTAACTGTATTACGAAGTTGAGCTTCTCGGTTACGCTAATCGAAATCCATCAACTCGGGCTGCAAAAGTAATTTATCAAAACTTATTAATATTTTTCTTCTTATTTTTAAGCCACTAGTATTTATGATGTGCAGCCACTATTGTCACATAAGCGCAACCAGTATAAATTATACTGGTGCAAAAACTCAACTTCCACATTTTAGTTCCTTTTTCAGTTCTAATTTCACCAAAAGTTCTCTTTTAATTTCTATGATCATTCTCTACTATTAACCATAAAATTTCAGCATATTTCATGCTTAAATAAAATCATGGCTGAAACCCCTTTTTATGGCCATTTCTTGACTTTCAATTCCTTTCCCTCAATTTATTTTTCCAATTGTCCTTCCTTGTTTTCGTGAGCCTTTCCCTCTAATTTTTCATGCATGAATCCATAAAATTTGCTATTCTCATGTCCAAACCGAACCCCTCTCTTTACTTACCAAATTTTGATTTTCAATCTTTCACTATGATTTATTGTTTCAATCTTTAATTCCTTACTCACTTGATCATTTCCTATTGTTTTCTTGCATGAAAACACAAGATACCATTCATTCTCATATCATCCTAACATCCATTATCCATGGAAAATTTTGATCTAGCCAATCTCATGTAAAACAAAATTCATAAGCTTTATTTACACCTTACACTAAGCTAGAATATAGCTTTGAATCAAATAAAAACGTCAATTTTCAACATATCCTTACCCTTGACCCAATGTTTGTAGCTCCATTTTCTGTTTGTCTCTTTTACGCCAGCCCTCATTCTTCCTAGTTTCTTGACGGTTTTAAGGTGCAAGGAAGGTTTATGGAGGTCGTTAAGTAATTAAATAGCATGAAGCTGAAACTTTGTTAAGGGAGAAATGGAAGAAACGACTGCAAACAGAACCAATATTGAGTAGCAAAACAAAACTCGTGGAGCAGTAGGGGATCGGTTATGAGGATGAATATTTTGCTAAAGTTTTTGTTTCTTTAAGTTTTCTTTTTATTCAAGACATCCAATAGGAACTTGCCACCTTTTTTACTTATCCATTTTCTCATCATTTTATGTGCAAAATGCATTTAATTGCTGAAGAAATCTGCAGCATAAAGTAACGGTGGAAAGCTTCTTCCACTGTCCCGTTTTGACCAAATGCCACCTTCTTTTTGACATTTTTTCTCCAATATAAATTATGCAAATGGTATTTTCTATTTCTCTTCTTTTTATATTGCTTATAATGAAATTTTATTGTTTAAAACAATGGCTGAATTTCCTTAAGACTCCAACTACAATTGACGGCACCAAGTCAGCAACCAACTAACGTGATATTCACTCTTTTTCATTGATCGGTTTTTTCATATATTCTACTCTTTAATTGTATCTCAGCCAATAAAAATCCTCTTATTTAGTACCTTTAACATTCCATCTTTTAAGCCATATTTCCTTATATTTTATACTATAAAATTCATAGTCTACCATCTAAAAAAAACTGGAGAAGGACGTGTAATAGCAGCATAAGTGGCGTACTGCAGTCCATTTTGGCTATTCTTTCTTGACTTTTCTTTGGCATATTTTAGTCAATAAATCAGCCAATAAAATTTCACTATTCATCCAATTAATAACTCCCCTTCATCTAATATTATTTATCAAATTTTTTCCACTAAAATTGTATCACAATCAATAGCAAACCGTGTACATGCAGCAGCTATGTAAATGGCATGGAAACTACCTCCTTTTTGCTACATGATTTAAGTTTGTTCCTCTTTTTCTTTGTATATTCCATACATCCATAATACATCACATATAATATAAAATTTTCTTTTCTCTTATTAATATTTTTGTTGATATTTTATGCCATGGAATAACTCTTCCATGCATAATTTTTCTGATTCTTTTTCTTCGCATACTCTATGCTCTTTAATTCATCTTTCTATATTTGTTTCAACTTTATACACTATACTACAATTCATGAATCCAAAAATTCCAAATTGAGAGTGGAAATTCATTCCATCTTTATTTAAATTCCACTAAATAATTAAATTTCACTTTCAATAATTCACAAGTATAGCGTACAGTGTAATAAATCGGGTGTCACAGATCCCTTAGGATGAGGGATCCATTCCGGAATGGCAGAATGCTCCTAGGGAGCAAAAAGGAAGCATGGGATCGATCCCCTAAGGGAAAGGATCGATCCCTTTACACGTGAAAAGCCTCCAACGGCTAGTTTCTGTGAGATACAACGACTACATTCAGTTTTGGCTCCTACCAATGTTCAGGAATGTCACAGCCCGTGACCCTATTTTTCACATTATTCTATACATCTTATTTGGTTGGGCTATCTGTGATACTTTACTTTTCTTTTACATATAAACAATTTCATATTAAATTATAATATGAATTACATCCCCTATTTTAATTCATAAGGAAGTAGTACTGTAGATAAGTCTAAATACAGAAAATAAATGATCATACCTTATTAAATAAATCAAGCTGTCGCATCGTCCCCAAATGCACAGCCAAAGTCCTTTAGATGTCAGACTCTTAGTCCTCGAAAACCTGAAATGTTAATATTAAGGGGTAAGCAAACCACAGCTCAGTAAGGGAATTATATGCATACTTGATATTCAGCTTCCTATATGCTGAAAATCTTTTTCATTTTTCCTATGGGGCTCTAGGGTCGCATGTAGGAAGGATACTACAATCGGCTAGGGATCCGGATGGAGTAAGGTAGGTATTTTGAAATACCTATCTTGTCCCGGAACCTAGAAGCAACTGTAGAGAGTAAATTTCATTTTTGTTTTGAAATTTAAATCCTTTTTCCTTTTTATTTCATAACCTTTTCGTATTCTTTTCAAAATAATACTTTTATGAAATAAAGCATTTAAATAAAATAACTAATATTCATATTTTCTTTGAAAAGAATATTAGTTAAATCATCATCATTTTCCTTTAAAACTCATTTCATGTTTTACTGTACAATCATAATTAGTACAGTACTTTAAAATAGCAAAATAAGCTATTAAACCTTTTTTGTATAACATATAAATCATTTAAATCTAATATTCAATTTAAAATTTAAAATAAGAATATTAGATTTACTTTCCTCCATTTCCTTTTTGAAAACATATTACATATTCATATTACATGTCATATGAAAATCATCTCGTAGTACTAAAATTAGTACTGAAATAAGCATTTTGTAAAATGCTGTAAATCATTTTTATTTCACGTATTACATATCATATAAAACATTTTCATTTCACGTATCGCATATCATGTAAAACATTTACATTTAACATATAACATATCATATAAAACATTTCTCATATATGGAGACTTAGGCACGCACGCCCAACCCGTCCACTAGGTCGTTACTCATATCATGCTATAGACCCCGAATGGTATAAATAATCATGTCAGATCTATGGCCATAGTCTATAATTGTCCTCGGCGGATCACTGATCAGGTGTCGGCCGGGACTACATATCACATATCACATATTACATATCACATGTCACATATCAGCATGACAGGATGCCATCTAGTCTCAAAACCGTATTTTTCATCATAAAATAACCTTTATGGAATATATAAAAATATATAATTTCATAATTTAAAACCATAAAGGTTATAAAATCATTTAGTGAATATTTAAGAAATATATATAAAAATATTTACTTTATTTCTTTTCCTTTTCCATCTCGTATTACGTGTAATTTACATATCAGGAGAATTTTCTGTGATTTCATTATCACCATCATTGAAAACATGAATATTTTAAAATCACTTTCATTTTATTCATGTTTTTATGGAAAAATATTCATTTTCTCGATTTTTGTGATTGAAAATCATTTCTCGTGAAATAAAATCATTTATTATGATTTTAGGAAATTTTCTAGAAATTTTCGATAATTTTCGATAATTTTTCGGCAGTACAACAGCTGCCGATTGGCTAACCTCCTGCACGAAAAATACAGTTTATAATTTCAACCGGTACTTCACTCCAATTTTCCAACCAATCATTCATCGCAATATTTTCATAAATATTTTCATAAAATATTTCATAATTAAAATCATACAGATTGAATATCCTTACAATACTGCACATGCATCCCTTACCTGTTCCAGGTCGACGACTTCCCTGTTACGCCAAACGAAATCCGATTATATATGCTGCAAAATAATTTTATCAAAAATTGCCGTTAGTTATTCTTGTAATTTATACAGTAATTTCCATGTTCAACCCATAAAATTGCAGCATAATACTAATAGTCTAAAATGCTGATGGCTGAATGCCTTCATAAACCCCTTTCTTATGGTGATTCATCTATTCATCCTCAATCCCATTTATGCATGTCTATTATTTCCTTTATTTCTCTTCTCAATTAATTTAGGAAATATTTCTACTCATCCTTAACTATTTTTCTTTAATTCTCAATCATACCATTGATATGAGAATCTCTCATAAATAATACCTTATCCAATTTTTCATATCTTATACTATGAAAATTACACACACACACACACACACACACACATATATATATATATATATATATTCTTCCAACATATACATTATCATGAATCAACACTTCTTCCTTGTCGTTATAACTAGATCCCTTAAAATAAGAAATTTATTGTTATTAATTTTTTTCTTTCCTTTTCCCCTTTTTTTTTAGCTCCATTTCTTTTCCTTTCTTTTCTTTTCCTTTACTGCCGTAGCTCCCTTTGTATTTCTTTGTTGCCGTGAGTTTTCCAATTACCGAGTTTTCATGGCTTTTCATCCTTTTTTTTTTCTTTATATTTATCATTTAATCACTTAGGAATTTAAGTAAACATCATTTATGCAGAAAAAATTCATCACCATTATTCCATCCATGACTTGGTCGAAATACCCACTTGTGATAACCGTAAATTTTTCAATTATTGGAAATAATAAATATTGAAAATAAATATTAGAGAAATTAAGTAAGGGGAAATAAATAAAATTTGCGAGAAACGGGATATTGGTGAAAATCCTGAGAAATGAGGAAGTGATGAATAAGGAAATTCGTGTGAAGGAAATTAAATGAAAATAAAGATAAAAATAATAGAGAGGAAAAGAATTAAATTGGATAAATTAAAATCCAAATCTAATTAAGAAAATAAAAGAATAAAATGAAATATATTTATATAAGTGCAAATTTTATAAATGTATTTTATATAAACACATATGTATTTAAAAATACTATATAGTATATTTTAATATATGTTGGTATATATATAGAAATATATACTATTTCATGAATTTAAATAATACATATGTATATAAACATAATACTTCATGTATATATAAATATATACATATATATATATACATACATATATAGAAAATGTAAATGTTATTTTATATTAAAGTTTATAGGTATATATGTTGTATTATAACATTTATATAATTCTATATATATACATGTCATTTATTTTAAAGTATGTAAATATACATATGTATACTAAATATATGTTTTGTAATATACAAAATATATAATTCATATATAATGTATATTGTATTACATTATATATGAAATAATATATGTATAATATATAGTATAAATTATATGTATAAAATATAATTTATAGTGTAATATATAGTATACTATATATTAAAAAGGGAAAGGAAATAAAAACCAAAAGAGGAAAGAAACAAATAATAAAAAAAAAGAATAGAAACAGGGAATCGGGATACCCGATTCCCGTTTCTTCAACAGAAATGGCAAGGAAGCCGGTCGGTGTCGGCGGCCAGGAAAGGGAAGGGAGAGAGAGTGACCACTGTCGGCGAGAGAAGGAAGAGGAAGGGCCGGTGACGACGGACGCAGAGGAAGAAACGAAAAGGAAAACAGAGGCGAAAACCGAAAGGAAAAAGGAAGGAGAGATCGGCAGTGCCGGCCGATCCGGGCACCGCCACCGCCACCGCCACCAACGCCACCGGCAAGGACCAACGAAGGAGAAGGAGGCCACCGGTGGTGAAGGAAACGGCGGAGGAAGGAAGAAACGGAGGAGAAAGAGGCCGAAACCCACGGACCCAGATCCAGCGCCGTCGCCGGTGATGGGGTGAAACGGAGGCCAGATCCGGCATCCTCGCAACGTCGGCCAACTGTGGGAGGCGTGAACCGGCGGAAAGGAGGACCGTCGGCGACCGAACCGGCCGAACCGGCCGGATGAGGCACAAACCGGTCTGAACCGGTCCGGCCAGAGAAAGGAGAAAAGAAAAGAAAAAGAAAAGAGAAAGGAAAAAGAAAAAGAAAAAAAAAGAAAAGAAAGAAAGAAAAGAAAAAGAGGAAAAAGGAAGAAAAAGGAAGAAAAAGAGGAAAAAGGAAAATTTCGGGAATTTGGAAAATTCCCGGAAATTCGACAACCCGGACATTTACGAAAATTCGGTAAGAAATTTCCCGAAAATTTAAATTCAGAAAAATTAAATAAATTATGAAAAAAATTCTAAAAATTAGAATTTTAATTCTAGAAATTATTTTCAGCAATCGGGATAAGGAATCGGGAGAAATGGAGTGCGGGCGCGATCGATAAGCGGAAGTCGCCGACCCGGAAAAAGGTAAGGGATGCATGTGCAGCACTGTAAGGATACTCAGTCTGCATAATTTAATTTGAAATATTTTATGCAATTATTTTATGAAAATTATTATAATGCATGATTTGCTGAAAATAATTTGGGAAGAAGTACTGGCTGAAAGATTTTAAACTTTATTTTTCGTGCAAGAGGTTAGTAAATCGGCAGCCGTTATGCTGCCGAAAATTTTAGAAAAACTTTATAAAATCATATTAAATGATTTTATTTCCGAATTTCGATAGTAAATCACAAAACATGAGGAAATTACAAAATTTCATAAAACATGAATATAATGAGATGAAATTTTAAGATATTCATGTATTCGAGAATGGTGATAATGAAACCACCGAAAATTCTCGGAATAGATAAATTACACGAATTACGAGACGAAAGATGAAGTGAAATATGGTGCGTATTCTTATGAATATTTTTATAAATATTCACTAAAGGATTTTAACCCTTATGGTTTTAAATCATGGAATTATATATTTATATAAATTCCATAAAGGTGTATTTTATGATGAGAATTACGGTTTTGAGACTGGTTGGTATTCTTATCATGCTGATGCATGATATGTGATATGTTTAGTCCCGGTCGACGTCCAATCAGTGATCCACCGAGGACAATATAGGTTATGGTCATAGATTTGATCGGTGTACTTCCTTACCCTCCTAGGTATACAGTATGATAAGATTGATGTCTATCTTAGACTCCATAAATGATAGGTAATATGTTTTCAAAAGGAAGAAATGATAATTCTAATATTCTTTCTATGGTCTCAAATGAAATATTAGATCATAAGTACTACATGAGATCTGATAAGACAGTGGAAAGTACTCATGGCATAAAGGCCATACCGAGCAGAGACTCGATGATTGAACTGTGGGAGCCACCTCTAGAGTCCTTCGGGAACTAAGTGCTACACGTGTTCTGATGTTTCAGTACAGGCCATACCGAGCAGAGACTCGATGATTGAACCGTGGGAGCCACCTCTAGAGTCCTTCGGGAACTAAGTGCTACACGTGTTCTGATGTTTCAGTACAGGCCATACCGAGCAGAGACTCGATGATTGAACCGTGAGAGCCACCTCTAGAGTCCAGAGCGGACAATACGGTTGAGTCGAGGTAAACCTGGGGCCGATGGGCCAAGGGGATGCCAGCCGACGGCCTGGTGATACGGGCTGGGCCTTGACAATAAAAAATGAAATAGATTTTTATAGCTTATTTTGCTTTTTAAAGGACGGAACTAATTAAGAGAGTACATTAAAACATGAAATAAGTTTTAAAGAAATAAGATGATGATTTAACTAATATTCTTTTCAAGGAATATACGAATATTAATTATTTTATTTAAATGCTTTGTTTCGTAGAAGCATCACTTTGAAAAGCATATGAAAAAGGTTATGAAAGTTTGAAAGAGAAAAGGATTGATTAATTCAAAACGAAATGAAAATTCTCTCTACAGTTGCTTGTAGGTTCCGTAACAAGTATGGTATTCTAAAATACCTACCTTACTCCATTCGGATTCCTAGCCGATTGTAGTATCTTTCCTACATGCGAGCCTAGAGCCCATAGGAAAAATGAAAAAGATTTTCAGCATATAGGAAGCTGAGTATCAAGTGAGGCATATAATTCTCTTACTGAGCCGTGGTTTTGCTCACCCCTTAATTTTCAACATTTCAGGTTTTGATGAATATGAGTTCAGTGGATTGTGGATCCTAGCTGTACACGAAGGACAATGTGTCAGATCGACTGATTATTTGAGGTATGATCATTTATTCTCTGTATTTAGAAACGTCAACAGTACTACTTATCTGATAAATTACGATAGGGGATGTGTATAATATAAACAATACATTGTAAAATTGTTTAACAGTCAGTACAAGTGAAGAATCACAGACAGCCCAACCGGTTAAGATGTGTATAAGAAGATGAAAAATGTGGTCACGGGTCGTGACACCACTTCACACCACTTCTAATTTTCTGCAATTTGTCACTAGAATCACAATTAAATCAAGTTCTTCTCATTATCTACTGTCAATTTCTACCCAAATCATAACAAAATCACAACAACTTCCCCTACGCCTAGACCATTGCCGAACCTCCCTGTTTCTTCTACCTCAAATTTCATTTCAATCAAAGCTCATAAGCCAACTTCCCATGCATGAATAAATCTTAAACCATAGTTAAGATCAATTAAAACATCTTCAACCCATCTTACCTTAATTAACCGAGCAACACAGCCCCCAAACCAGTGCAAATCGTTTCATGTCAGCCCTTCCAATTCTAGCCATATGATGATCTTAAGGTGAGGGAGAGGTTTAGTGAAGAAGATGGGATGATCAAATGAAGAGAAAATGAGGTTGGCATATGAAATCAAAATAAAAAATTCATGGAGAACGAAAGGAAAATTCGTGGAGCAGAACTGGGCAGAGGAAATCGGTGGATGGATTCAAAAAATGGCTAAGCTTTGGTCTTCTATTATTGTTATTTCATCTAGATAGCCACTTGTCCCACTAATTAAATTTCCTTTTTACTGTCATTTATTTACATTTATACCACAATCATATCTAATAAATTTCCAATTTCAGAATTTAAGTTTTATTTTAATTAAATTTGATTTATCTAAGTCTATAATGGTCAGATATTGACCATTTGGCCAGTCCTCCCATGTTAAATGATCATTTTGCTCTTAGTGAATCACAATATTAACGATTTTGTCATTAAGCTTCTGTTTTCGTAAAAACTGTGCAAACGAACTCCAAAAATTATGATTCTAGCACCAGTAAATCACATTTAATGTAACTTAATGAATGAAGGTGGTTTCGTTGCGGCATGGTGCACCGATAATGAAAAATTATGGTTTTACCCTTACGACCCGCCAGCGAAATTTTCCAATTAAACCACATTTTTCAATCAATCTTTTCACACTATAAAATTTCCTTTTTTTAAGTAGATTATCATGATATTTTTACTTTGTCCCAACTCATTTCCTTGTGGACGTAATTTACGAAAATGCCCTTGAGACATAATTGTTATTTTCCAATTTGTTTTTCAAAATTCTCAAAATAATTTCAAATGATCCCAAAATTATTTTTATGCCTCCAAATATTTATTTAATATTTATTTCACCTTCTAAACATCGTATTTCATTTATATTCTCAATAAAACAGTAAAATTCAAGGTGGGGCCCACATACCTAATTCACTTAATTTCACCAAATAAACTTTATTTTAATAATTAAATAATTACAATTATCTTGTACAGTGTAGTAGAATCAGGTTTTACATTTTCTCCCCACCTTAAGAAATTTGGTCCTCCAAATTTCACTTAGACCTATCACCAAAAAAAAAAAAACTTTGGATACTTCTCACGCAATTTGAGATCTCGAAAGGTCCAATGTATTGAGGACTTAGCTTTTCTTTCTTACCGAATCTCATTATTCCTTTAAAGGGTGAGATTGCCAGTATACTTTTACTATCTGAATCACCTTTTATATCATTACATATTATTTTTCTCCATATTTCTTATACTTTCTAAAATTTCTTATCACTATAGGCGTTATCACTTTCATCTCTTTTCACATAATAGCTGCTTCATACTGTTCATCATCCGTTTCTCAATTAGTGCCAAGTCGATATAGTTTGGTAACTACCATTTATACACTGTATTCAGTAGTATGTAATTGTCCCAGTAGCTTTCACATCTCGCGCATCCGCTCTCTCAACATATCTTCGAGCATTTCTATACAACGCTCAAATATTTACATTAGTACAGAGCGATGCTGTCAATAAATTCGGAATCTCAAGACCTTTGCTATTTCCCATAAGCATATAGCAAATCCAAGATTCCTATCACATGTATGCTCACTAGAACTTCACATACATTCTCATCATTTTATAATGATATTTCGACTATGGCACTAAAGAATCTAAGAGTCTGATAATGGAAAAGTAATTTCATTAGACTATCAGTCTATAATCACTTCCATATTATCATATCTCTTTTAGATTCTTCATTATTATCCTCAATACTCTTTTCATATTTATTTCATCAACTGCTGCAGTTCATTTGCAGACTTTACTATTTACCACCTTTTACCATAATTGAATCAGGAGACAATCATTTTCTCCCCATATCTACTTCCATGTAATCTCATCATTACATCTCTTATTCTTATGGTATACTCTATATCACTTAGGTTTTAGAATATACCTAAGAATATACTCTTTTGATAATTTAGATTCCATTATGGCATAATCAAATTATAATTTAATCTTCTCATTATTTAACTTCATCATTGAATCTATTATCAATTTAATCATCTCATTATCCATATAAATCCATTATTTCCATCATATCGAGATGGTATATACATATATATATATCCTTTTTGTTCCATTTACATAACTGGCAGTAAAATGTAAATCACTTCTTTACTTCTTTGAGTATAATTACTTTTCCTCTATCGAATTTGGCTCGATCTTATATTTAACCATAATCATGTGATAACCACAAAATCACTTTTAGTTTTAAATTCGGGAACTATTTCATATTCGTGTTCCCTTTTCATCATGTACTTTCCTCTTATGACATATTCATCTTTTTCTTCATCATTATTTCAGTCACTTTTCATCAGTGGTAAAATATTCCACTATTAAATTCCTTTAACCTTTTACATATCATCTTTATGTTTATTTATCCACTGACTTTAACCTTTTACATTATTAATCACATCAGTAAAACAGCTAACCCAATGACTCTTCCATAGACTGGCAATAGTATGTAGCTAGACCTACCCCATTTTGTATCTCAATCATTATCTCTTCATCCTAGACAGATCTGCATTGCTCTGTCATTCGAGATCATATATCTTAGAAAGAGATACTGTCTAGCTAAATCTTCTATTTGCCACTCTTAACATATAATTCACAGTCTTTAAGAGTCCGTAGGGCATACCACTATGCTGCTCATTTTCCATTGATGTCTTATACTGTATCAGTATATCATTACTTTATCCATATCTGGGTGCCTCATTCATTAGGCTTATATATCTCATAAGGAATTTCATTAACCTCGTAAACCTCAATAGGAACTCGTGATAATTTTATCGAGTTCAAATCATTATCATCTTATGATCACTAGTTTCTAACTTTTCATCTAGTAATGCCTTGTACAAATATTGGTTTTATAAACTCTTTATACATCTCCGATTAAATCAATTTAAGGCATCAATTCCATATAGATGACTATTTGTTCTTAATAAGAACTTATAAATTAATAGGAATTTAACACATCATTTAATTCATCCTCAAATCATATCATCTGTATTTCTATCAATTATCCTTATATAAGTGAATTTCATTATTCACTAATTTTTTTCAGAATTATTTCTTAAGCTTTTCGGATTCCTTTACGTTCTCCAATATAAGCTTAGAAATAAATTTCATATCCACGATCGAGTCAATGTTAACCCGATCTCTCAATTTATATTACTCTGAAAATTTATTGGGAATCTCATCCGATACTTTCTTTAATCACACATCTCTTATCATTTTGGACATTTCATCTTTGTTTCCTATCATTTCCACTGTATATCCTCAAGGCAGAGACATTTAATATTTAAATCATTTTAATATCTACTCCGCCTTGATTCACTTATTTCCTCATACTTCACAGCATATTGATCATCTTAATGAATATACTATATCAAGTGTCATCATTTGATTAACACCTTTCACAGCTAATTGATTTATTACTACTGTAATTTACTTTTACAATCATTTTCATTTAATAATTCAGGTTAGCTGTTGTCTTCCTCATCGCTTATCTTCACTTACTGTTCTTATGCATACTCTCCAATTTCATATACTCCATACAGTACATTATTCTATAAAACATATTCCAAAATATTTTGGTTCTATAAATATCCATTAAATACTTCGGAAACTAGAATAACAGTATAGAACAAGAATTAACCGTACTGCTATGGATTACATCCTATGTACTGATCTCTTTCTTCTTCATCATATGTAATCATATTACTTTTCATCATATCCCATGATCCCGTAATCATATCCCATTAATACACTTTTTAATTCAGACCCTCAAAAATCAATAATAGAGTCCCTCATCCTACGACTTCCCTATAACCATTCGGGTCACATCAGCACTCCAAGTGTAGTGAAATTTATAATCGGGATCGTTATACTCATATTATGTCCTTTATACCCTCTATAACTCCATTACTATCGACTTGATTTATCACAATTTAAAACATAATCCCACATAAGGGCATTTTTGTCATTTCACATTTTTTTCTTTCTCCTCATTATATATTTAAATTAGTAATCTTATTATCAATTTGTTGATAGTACCCCTTTTCATACTAATATCAGCATTTTAAGATCTTGTTCGATTTTGACAGAGAAATCCACTAGGATCCATAATTGGGTTATTTTGCATGAAATGCAGCTTTACATCATCAATTTCTCTGTCAAATCAATCAATTTCAACTTCTGTTGGTCTATTTTGACTCCCGGTAAAATTTCAGAGGTAGGGGTATTTTGATCATTTTTGGTCAAAAATATTCTCTCTCCTCAAAATACCTTCAATTGGTGATCTTAAAGTCTATTTAATGATGATATTTCATTCCACTCCTTTATATCATCACTTTTAGGTCTCAGTTCGATCCGGACAGAAAAGTACTAGTGGGGCCTTCACCGAGTCCATTTCTATTCCTTACCGAACCGACTTTCTTTTAGATTATAAGATCACCATTTCAGATAATCTCTAGAGTCGTTTTCCCTCTTTGACATCCTTAGTTCATAGTGCTCACTCCCTTTTAGAACATTTAATTCAATTTGCAATCATTTATTTTCTCTATATATTTAGACTGTACAGTACTACAGGGGATGTTAACATTTTTTGACATATTTTCTTTCCAAAAGTATCGACAGACATCAGGCCAACCCTGCTCTGATACAATTAAATCTGTCACAGCCTGTGACCCTATTTTTCACATTATTCTATACATCTTATTTGGTTGGGCTGTCTGCGATACTTTACTTTTCTTTTACATATAAACAATTTCATATTAAATTATAATATGAATTACATACCCTATTTTAATTTATAAGGAAGTAGTACTGTAGATAAGTCTAAATACATAAAATAAATGATCATACCTTATTAAATAAATCCAGCTGTCGCATCGTCCCCAAATGCACAGCCAAAGTCCTTTAGATGTCAGACTCTTAGTCCTCGAAAACTTGAAATGTTAATATTAAGGGGTGAGCAAACCACGACTCAGTAAGAGAATTATATGCATACTTGATATTCAGCTTCCTATATGCTGAAAATCTTTTTCATTTTTCCTATGGGGCTCTAGGGTCGCATGTAGGAAGGATACTACAATCGGCTAGGGATCCGGATGGAGAAAGGTAGGTATTTTGAAATACTATCTTGTCCCGGAACCTAGAAGCAACTGTAGAGAGTAAATTTCATTTTTGTTTTGAAATTTAAATCCTTTTTCCTTTTTATTTCATAACCTTTTCATATTCTTTTCAAAATAATGCTTTTATGAAATAAAGCATTTAAATAAAATAACTAATATTCATATTTTCTTTAAAAAGAATATTAGTTAAATCATCATCATTTTCCTTTAAAATTCATTTCATGTTTTACTGTACAATCATAATTAGTACAATACTTTAAAATAGCAAAATAAGCTATTAAACCTTTTTCGTATAACATATAAATCATTTAAATCTAATATTCAATTTAAAATTTAAAATAAGAATATTAGATTTACTTTCCTCCTTTTCCTTTTGAAAACATATTACATATTCATATTACATGTCATATGAAAATCATCTCGTAGTACTAAAATTAGTACTGAAATAAGCATTTCGTAAAATGTTGTAAATCGTTTTCATTTCATGTATTACATATCATATAAAACATTTTCATTTCACGTATCGCATATCATGTAAAACGTTTACATTTAACATATAACATATCATATAAAACATTTCTCATATATGGAGACTTAGGCACGCACGCCCAGCCCGTCCACTAGGTCGTTACTCATATCATGCTATAGACCCCGAATGGTATAAATAATCATGTCAGATCTATGGCCATAGTCTATAATTGTCCTCGGCGGATCACTGATCAGGTGTCGGCCGGGACTACATATCACATATCACATATTACATATCACATGTCACATATCAGCATGATAGGATGCCATCTAGTCTCAAAACCATATTTTTCATCATAAAATAACCTTTATGGAATATATAAAAATATATAATTTCATAATTTAAAACCATAAAGGTTATAAAATCATTTAGTGAATATTTAAGAAATATATATAAAAATATTCACATTATTTCTTTTCCTTTTCCATCTTGTATTACGTGTAATTTACATATCAGGAGAATTTTTGGTGATTTCATTATCACCATCATTGAAAACATGAATATTTTAAAATCACTTTCATTTTATTCATGTTTTTATGGAAAAATATTCATTTTCTCGATTTTCGTGGTTGAAAATCATTTTTCGTGATATAAAATCATTTATTATGATTTTATGAAATTTTCTAGAAATTTTCGATAATTTTCGATAATTTTTCAGCAGTACAACGGCTGCCAATTGGCTAACCTTCTGCACGAAAAATACAGTTTATAATTTCAACCGGTACTTCACTCCAATTTTCCAACCAATCATTCATCGCAATATTTTAATAAATATTTTCATAAAATATTTCATAATTAAAATCATGCAGACTGAATATCCTTACAGTGCTGCACATGCATCCCTTACATGTTCCGGGTCGACGACTTCCCTGTTACGCCAAACGAAATCCGATTATTTATGCTGCAAAATAATTTTATCAAAAATTGCCATTAGTTATTCTCGTAATTTCTGCAATAATTTCCATGTTCAACCCATGAAATTGCAGCATAATAATAATAGTCTAAAATGCTGATGGTTGAATGCCTTCATAAACCCCTTTCTTATGGTGATTCATCTATTCATCCTTAATCCCATTTATGCATGTCTATTATTTCCTTTATTTCCCTTTTTAATTAATTTAGGAAATATTTCTACTCATCCTTAACTATTTTTCTTTAATCCTCAATCATACCATTGATATAAGAATCTCTCATAAATAATACCTTATCCAATTTTTCATATCTTATACTATGAAAATTACATATATATATATATATATATATATATATATATATTCTTCCAACATATACATTATCATGAATCAACACTTCTTCCTTGTCGTTATAACTAGATCCCTTAAAATAAGAAATTTATTGTTATTAATTTTTTTCTTTCCTTTTCCCTTTTTTTTAGCTCCATTTCTTTTCCTTTCTTTTCTTTTCTTTTCCTTTACTGCCGTAGCTCCCTTTGTATTTCTTTGTTGCCGTGAGTTTTCCAATTACCAAGTTTTCATGGCTTTTCATCCTTTTTTTTCTTTATATTTATCATTTAATCACTTAGAAATTTAAGTAAACATCATTTATGCAGAAAAAATCCATCACCATTATTCCATCCATGACTTGGCCGAAATACCCACTTCACACCACTTCTAATTTTCTGCAATTTGTCACTAGAATCACAATTAAATCAAGTTCTTCTCATTATCTACTGTCAATTTCTACCCAAATCATAACAAAATCACAGCAACTTCCCCTACGCCTAGACCATTGCCGAACCTCCCTGTTTCTTCTAGCTCAAATTTCATTTCAATCAAAGCTCGTAAGCCAACTTCCCATACATGAATAAATCTTAAACCATAGTTAAGATCAATTAAAACATCTTCAACCCATCTTACCTTAATTAACTGAGGAACACAACCCCCAAACCACTGCAAATCGTTTCATGTCAACCCTTCCAATTCTAGCCATATGATGATCTTAAGGTGAGGGAGAGGTTTAGTGAAGAAGATGGGATGATCAAATGAAGAGAAAATGAGGTTGGCATATGAAATCAAAATAAAAAATTCATGGAGAACGAAAGGAAAATTCGTGGAGCAGAACTGGGCAGACGAAATCGGTGGATGGATTCAAAAAATGGCTAAGCTTTGGTCTTCTATTATTGTTATTTCATCCAATGGGAAATAGCCACTTGTCCCACTAATTGAATTTCCTTTTTACAATCATTTATTTACATTTATACCACAACCATATCTAATAAATTTCCAATTTCAGAATTTAAGTTTTATTTTAATTAGATTTGATTTATCTAAGTCTATAATGGTTAGATATTGACCATTTGGCTTGTCCTCCCATGTTAAATGATCATTTTGCTCTTAGTGAACCACAATATTAACGGTTTTGCCATTAAGCTTCCGTTTTTGTAAAAACCGTGCAAACGAACTCCAAAAATTATGATTCTAGCACCAGTTAATCACATTTAATGTAACTTAATGAATGAAGGTGGTTTCGTTGTGGCGTGGTGTACCGATAATGAAAAATTATGGTTTTACCCTTACAAACCTCCAGCGAAATTTTCTAATTAAACCACCTTTTTCAATCAATCTTTTCACACTATAAAATTTCCTTTTTTAAGTAAATTATCATGATATTTTTACTTTGTCCCAACTCATTTCCTTGTGGGCGTAATTTACGAAAATGCCCTTGAGACATAACCGTTATTTTCCAATTTGTTTTTCAAAATTCTCAAAATAATTTCAAATGATCCCAAAATTATTTTTATGCCTCCAAATATTTATTTAATATTTATTTCACCTTCTAAACATCGTATTTCATTTATATTCTCAATAAAACAGTAAAATTCAAGGTGGGGCCCACATACCTAATTCACTTAATTTCACCAAATAAACTTTATTTTAATAATTAAATAATTACAATTATCTTGCACAGTGTAGTAGAATCAGGTTTTACAAGGGACCATTCAAGGGACTATAAATAAAGGCTTGGAAGCTATAGGAAGTAAGAGGAACAACTAAGCAACATATTTCATCTTCTTCATTTTCGTCAAGCCTATCAAAATCACAAGTACTACAAAGTCTTCATATTCTATCATACTCTTCATCTTTGTATAGCATAGCACAACTATTGTATAGGATTTTCCTTGTGCTTAATCATTGTAATCACTTGCCTACCTAGAGGCCTTTCTTTGATTACACCCATTGTAAACTCATTCATTCCTTGTAAATGGGAGGTTTCTCTTTAGCCTTAGAAAAAGAGGGAGGTTTCTCTTGAGCCTAGAAAAAGAGAGAGGTTACTCTTGAGCCTACGAAAAAGAGGGATTGTAAATACAAATTCAAGATAGTGAATTTGGGAAAATCCTTGGGAGTGTCTCAAGGTAGAGGACGTAGGCAAGGTTGTTGAACCTCTATAAATCGCTTGCGTACATTTCTCTTTCCCTTCTCTCTTTATTTACTTGCAATTATATTTGTGTTTATTGTATTGAATTTGGATTGCATGCTTGCATAGCCTAGAGAACTTAGAAAACTTGAATATAGGCTAGAGTATTTAGAAGAATCGAAAAACGAACATAAGGTTAGCTAAGAACCGATTCACCCCCCTCTCGGTTTAACCTATAGAGCTAACATAATATATTCATCTAATTGAGATTAGCATAATTAATGGCCATACATATAATCTCTTATAATAGAATAATATACAAATACATATTTATACGTATATGCTAAGATTTATACATTACAAAAAGTTGTATGTATATTAACATTATACTAAAATATCATATTTGTTAAGAATTTTATCTTAACTTTTTGTATAAAATTTTCATAATTTAATTTCAATATTTTATATATAAAATATAAATATCTTATCATATTAAGCATAATCGATTAATAAATTTAATTTCATAAATAATAATATTATTATTTGTTGCCAGCAACATTTCATTAAATTGGATCATTAAATTTTTAAGTATAATTAGTTCTAAGAATTTATTAATTTTTATGACTATTTATGTCAAATGATAATGTTGGCTCACATGGTAAGTACGTGGAAGAGAACCTTTTTGGCCAAGGTTCAAATCTTCACATAAACACATTATGATATTATTTGTATATATAAACGGGTAGCGGGTTAGGGAACCCGTTAGTACCCGTTTAATAATAAGCAGGTTTGGGTAACGAGTTCGGGTACCCTAAACTACTCTCAAAAATATAATCAGGTTCGGGTTTAGGGTTTCCAAAGGGTGCTACCCGAACTCGATACGGGTAATAATATCACTATCCTAACCTGATAATTACCCATTTATAGGGTACCCGAACCCGATATAATTGGGTTTGGTATGTGCGGGTACCCTATAATAGGGTACCCATTGCCATCTCAATTGTCGACCATAGGAAAAAGAAAAGAAGAAGAAACAGAAAAGAAAGAAAGAAAATAAAAATAAATAAATGATGTTAATGATAATAATAATAATAATAATAATAATAATAATAATAATAATAATAATAATAATAATAATAATAATAGGTAAAATTTATGTTTGGTCAAGACTAAATGGGTGAGATGTTGATGAAATTATAGTGAATGAATGATGTAAAATAGATGTATATAATAAATGAGAAATATTACAAAGTTAAATTTGAGAAAGAATGAAGTAAAGTAAATCGGAGTATTGGAAATTTTTATAATTTAATGGTTAGGGGACAATAAATAAATATTAACAAAATTTTTGGTAGAATTGGATTTGGAAGAAAATAACTAAGTTTAATAGGATTATTGAAGAAATTAGAGGTAGAAAAGAAAATGATCTAATTGTGATTATATGGCATTGTTTAATAAGAAATAAAATAAATTGATTATTGGAAATTAATAAAATAGAAGTAATTTCGATATAAGTAAATAATGGAACTAATATAAATAGTGAACAAAGATAAATTATAAATTTTGAATTGGAAAATAATAAATATAATGCAAGAAATTAACTCCGCCTATGTGAGTTAACGCAACCGATCCCAAGCCCAGGTAAAGGAGGAGGGTGGCAGTAGGTTTGGACAACCAGCGATAAAAACTAGTCCAATCTCATGAAATGAACCAATATTAGAACATCGTTGCATTGGAGCCCGGGTGTAGTGAAAAGTGGGCAAGGGTTACTAGGCTGTCCCCTGGAAGTGACGCGCCACATCGACGCCTAGATGTGGTGTTAAATAGGCAAAGGTTCCCACACCACAATGGACGGGGGTGGGTAAAGAAGTTAGTCCATAACCATAACCATAACCATAAGATTAGATTAGGATCTTGGAATCTAGTTACGCTTAATGGTAAGTTAGCTGAGATTTGTGAGGTTATGAGTAGGAGAAGGGTTAACATCTTGCGTCTTCAAGAGACTAAATGGGTTGGGGAAAAGGCTAGGGAGATAGCACATTGGCAATATAAGCTTTGGTACATAGGGAAAGATAGAGATCGAAATGGAGTAGGTATCATTATAGATAAAGAGTACCATAAGGATGTTATACAGATTAGGAGATAAGGGGATAGGGTTATTTTGGTTAAGCTAGTTTTAGGAGAAGAGGTGTTGAATGTCATTAGCGTGTATGCACCCTAGATAGGACTTGATGAGGTTAGTAAACGACAGTTTTGGAAGGATTTAGATAATGTAGTACAAGAAGTGCCACTAGGAGAAAACCTTTTTATTGGCAGCGACCTTAATGGACATGTAGGTACAAGTAGAGAGGGTTTTGAAAGCGTACATGAGGGTTTTAGTTATGGTGTAAGAAACGAGGGTAGGGATGCTATCTTAGATTTTGCTTTATCTTATGACCTAATCCTAGTAAACACATTGTTTAGAAAGAGAGATTCTCATCTTATAACCTTTAGAAGTGGACCAAGAGCAAGTTAGCTAGATTTCTTTTTAACTAGGAGTAGGGATAGACATAGATGTTTGGATTGTATGGTTATCCCAGGTGAGAGTGTTATTGCGCAACATAAACTCCTAGTACTAAATATGAAGATAGATAGACGACATCGAAAGAACCAACAAAAAGGAACTGAAAGGATTCGATGGTGGAAGCTAAAAGAAGATTATTCATACAACATGTAGAGATAGTTGGATTCAAAAAGAGGATTGGACAACAAAAGAGAACTCAAATGTAATGTGGAATAAGATGGCAAAATGCATTTGGGAGGTGGGCAAAGAGAGATTAGGAGTATCAAACGAAAGAGTGCCGACTAGAAAGGATGCAACATGGTGGACTGCAGTAGTAAAAGACACTATAAAGACTAAGCGAGAGTGTTACAAGGCTTTGAAGAAGAACAATACAGAAGAGAGTTTTACGAAATATAAGTTAGCTAAAAAGGAGGCAAAGAAGGCTGTGGTAGAAGCTAAGACGAAGGTTGCGAAAGAGATTTACGACAAGTTGAACACAAAGGAGGGAGAGAAAAAGATATACAGATTGGCACGAGCAAGAGAAAGGAGGAGATGCGACCTAGGAGTAGTGAAATGTATTAAGAATGAGCATTAAAGAACTCTCGTTAAAAACAATGACATTAAGGATAGATGGCGTGATTATTTTGACAAATTATTTAATGACGGACAAAATAAATTTTTGGATAATATCTTAGTGCCTCTCAAGGATTTAAATCAGTGCTTTATGTGTAGAATCAAAGAGACAGAGGTAAAAGAGGCACTAAAGATGATGAAGAACGGAAAAGCTGTTGCACCTGATGACATCCTAATTGAAGTTTGGAAATGCCTTGGAGATGTAGGAGTTAGGTGGTTGACAAATCTATTTAATAAGATTTGGTGCACTAACAAAATGCTGGAGGAATGGAGGAAGAGTGTCTTAATACCTCCATATAAGAACAAGGGAGATATTCAAAGTTGCGCCAACTACCGATGCATAAAATTGATGAGTCACATGATGAAATTATGGGAGAGAGTGATAGAACGGATATTAAGAAAGAATGTAGAGATATCGGAGAATCAATTTGGTTTTACGCCGAGTCGATCAACTACGGAGGTGATAACTCTATGAAAATAGAGTTATTTTAGTATTTTATTGATTAATAATTATTTAAATCCTCCATGATTTTATTAATTATTCCCCTAATTTTATTAAATTCCTCATATTGTGCAAAAAAATAAATTCTAGATGAATTTCAGTCTTTTCGGTAGAAAATAGACTGAAAATGAGCAAGAAAGGAGACTGGACCACTACAAGACAAGGGAGCATGACTCTTCATTGTCTCTCTCATCTTTTGACATCTAGCATGCCACATGTCATCATCCTACTCACTTTTAGTAGATAAAAACAAAAGACACATGCCAACACATGGAGGACACATGCCCTTGCCACCTTGCATGCTTATATAGACTAGAAGACAAAGAGGAAGGTGCTAGAAAGAGAGAGGTGTTTATGGCTGATGTGGGCACTTAAGTGACATGGAAATATCTATTTTGAAGAGCCAAGGACATGAAGACAAGTGGCAATTAATGCCAACTCATCTAGGATAGGAATTACCATTGTATCCCTAGGTTAAGTGACTATATAAGCAACTTTATGAGACCTAACCTAAGGGGGGCTACCTAGGGTTTCTTAGATTTACTTTTCCAGCAGATTTTTATGTCTTTACAAGTTTAGAGTAGCCACCATTTTTATTTCCTTAATGTTCTTTACATTTTTGCAAGTTAAATACAAGTTTTTATGATGTTTTCCTTTACTCTTTACTACATTCTTGCACTCTTTACTTAAGTTTTTTTTGTTTCTTTAAATTTCCAGCAACTATATTCATCTTCTACTCTTTCTTTTTCTTTTATTTTGGTTCACGATTGAGTCCCATGATCATGGGAGCTTAAGAGGTTGAAAAACTACCTCCATAGTTCTTGTGAGGGAGCTTGGTCCATAGTTTCCTTTTGCAATTTTTATTTTATGCTTTTAAATGTCTAATCTATTTTTTTTTGTAATTTTATTCTGCTGTTTTAGGGGTCTAGTTTAATGGGTTAAAGCAGTTTTTAAAAATCTTTTGAAACAAAAATACAAAAAATGATCAAAGTAGGATAGGTTAACTTAGGCATTACTTGTGACTGTTTTTGGTTCTTCACTTTATAGCTGCTGTTTGGTTTGGTTTTAGGGTCCCTTTAGCTTCTGTTTTTGGTCCTTTTCAGTGTCTTTTAAGTTTTATATTGGTTGGTATTAATTTCATGCAATTAGGTTAGGGTTTACTAAGTGTTTGATATATATTCTAGGCACTAGTTTAGGTGTTTCATGCATTTTTTTAAAATCTGTCCAACAAAGTGACGTTTTTTATAGCAATTTTTTAGGTCTGTATTTGCTTCATTTTAAGGTCCATTTATGTGTCTTAGGGTCATATCAAGGTTATATTTTAATTTGGGAATTTTAGGATTTCATTTAGATTAGGTTCCATGGCATTTTCTTAGACATAGTCATATTAGAACACTGTTTTTTTTTTCCTGATCAGTTTTTATGGACTGTTTACATTTTTTTGACTATTGTTTTATGACATCTTAAGGTGCATTTAGGTAGTATTAGATCATATTAGGACCATACATTCATTAGATAATTTTTTTAGACTAGCTTAAGTTGCATTTTCATGCCATTTCCATAGCATTTGCATAACATTTTTTGCATTAATTCCATGTTAGGCATCCTTGCATTATAAATTCTGTCCAGATTTTCAGCTGCTGTTTTAGGAGTCTTCTAGGGGTAGTTTCATCATATTTAGTCCATTTTAGGTTCATATAATTAGTGGTCTAAGTGTAGGTTAAGTTAGATAATTTTTTAATAAGCATTTAGTTGCATTTTTAGATGCATTTAGCATTAAATTTCAATTCTGTCCAGGCTTTATATTCACATTAGTTCTATGCATTTAGGTATTGTTTTAGGTACATTTTAGGTGTCATAGGGTAGTATTCATATAGTTCTTTGATTAGGTAAAGTTTAATTTAATTTCAAGTTCATTCACTTAGGCATTTCCATGCATTAGTTTAGGAACTTCATGCATTAATTCATTTTTCTTTCAATTGCATTAGTTTTGATTTTTTTTTTACATGTTCATGCATTTTTATTGTCATTTTAGGATTTTCATGCATATTTTCATTATTTGCATTTTAGACCAATGTAGTTAGGAAATTACATTTTTACCCTTCCATTTTACTTATTTGCATTTTTGTTTTCTTATTTGCTTTTTAATTTCAATTATTTTTAATTTATTTTATTTTCCTTTGTTAGCCTTTGTAGATCACACCCAAGTAAACAAACTTTCATAATTTGCTAGGATATACCATAGATAATAGTATCTAGTATTTAGCTAAGCTTCGCACTACCAGTCTCTATGGGACGACATTTTCGGACTCACCTCCGTATTACTTGAGACCACGTGCACTTGCGTGTAGATACCTTTTAGGGTCGACAAGTTTTTGGCGCCGTTGCCGGGGACTAGGCGTAGATTTAGTTAATATTGGAGAATTTATGCTTAGGTATAATCTTAGCTTGTACATACTTAGTTTGTAAATACTTAGAGCCTTAAAAGCCTTAGGTTAGATTAGTAAAACCCTTAGTTAGATTTTCTCTTTTCTTTTCTTTTCTTCTCTTTTATTTTCTTTCTAGAGACACACCATTAGTACTCTGTTGATATTTGCATGCGTAGAGCCAAGAGCTGTGAATTCTTTCCCTTAGATCTTGAAATTGAGAAAACACTTAGGAAAATTAGAAGGGAATCCAGAAAACAAATTGCTCCGTTGCAATATCCAATGGCAGATAATAGAGAGCTTAGGACAATAGGGGATTATGCTGTCCCAACTATAGGGGGATATTACACTGGTATTAGGAGGCCAGCAATTCCTGGGAATAACTTTGAGATCAAGCCAGCCATCATTCAGATGATCCAGACATCGGTGCAGTTCAGTGGGTTGCCACATGATGATCCAGATGCACACTTGGGCAATTTCCTTGAGATATGTGACACCTTCAAGCACAATGGAGTTTCTGAAGATGCGATTAGGCTTAGGTTATTTCCCTTTTCTCTTAGGGATAGAGCGAAGAGTTGGTTAACCTCCTTACCCCCAGGATCTATCACTACATGGGATGAGCTAGCCCAACAGTTCCTAGCCATATTCTTTCCTCCTTCTAAGATGGCCAAGCTCAAAATGCTGGAGGAATGGAGGAAGAGTGTCTTAATACCTCCATATAAGAACAAGGGAGATATTCAAAGTTGCGCCAACTACCGATGCATAAAATTGATGAGTCACATGATGAAATTATGGGAGAGAGTGATAGAACGGAGATTAAGAAAGAATGTAGAGATATCGGAGAATCAATTTGGTTTTACGCCGAGTCGATCAACTACGGAGGCAATATATTTGCTTAGACAACTTATGGAGTGCTCTCGAGTTCTGGGTAAAGATCTGCATATGGTCTTTATAGATTTGGAGAAAGCATATGATAAAGTGCCTAAGGAGGTACTATGGTGGTCCTTAACGAAGAAAAGAGTTCCTTTGAAATATATTGAACTAATTAAGGACATGTATGGAGATGAAAAGACACAAGTGAGGACAAGTGGGAGGAAAATAGTTTCTTATCGTGGTGGGATTACACCAAGGGTCAGCGTCGAGTCCATTCTTGTTTGCGGTAGTTATGGACGAATTGACAAAATCCATCTAGGATAAGGTGCCTTGGTGTATGTTATTTGCAGATGATATTGTCCTATGTGCGGAAAGTAGAGCGAAGATCAATGCAAAGTTGGAATTATGGAGACAAATATTGGAATCAAAAGGATTTAGACTAAGCAGAGTGAAGACTGAATACATAGAGTGTAAATTCAGCTCTAACCGAGTGGAAGAGCATAATATAGTGACATTAGATGGGGTGGCGATACCTAAGTGGGACCATTTTCGATATCTGGGATCAATAGTACAGATGGATGGAGAGATTGATGGTGGTGTAACCTATAGGATCCAGGTTGGATGAGTAAGTGGAGAAGTGTACAAGTGTGTTGTGCGATAAAGGAATTCTGGTTGAAAGGCAAGTTTTATAGGACAGTTGTTAGACCAATATTGTTATATGGTGTGAATATTGGGTGACTAAGAGGCTACATACACAAAAGATGAATGTAACAGAAATGCGAATGTTGAGGTGGATATGTGGATATACAAGAAAGGATAGAATGAGAAATGAAGATATTCGTAAGATGGTTAGAGTGGTACCTATCAAAGACAAGATGTGTGAAAATCGTTTACGTTGGTTTGGACACGTAAGATGTAGACCTGTAGATGCTCCAGTTAGGAGAATAGAGGCTATGGATGTTGAGAAAAGGGTTAAGATTAGAGGAAGACCAAAAAAGACTTGGAAGGAAGTAATTTGGAAAGATATGGAAGTTTTAGAGTTAGATGAGCAAATGGCCTTGGATAAGGATATATGGAGGAGGAGAATACATATGGATGATCTAACGTGAATTCAAATATTGGTTCATATAACCTATCCCAATCTTTTGGGATAAAGGCTCTGATGATGATGATGATGAATGCAAGAAATTAATATTTATTTATTTATGATAGAAATTGATGTAGAAAAAGAAATCAATTTCCATTGTAACTATACTGGGTATTTAATAAGAAATAAAATAAAGTTACCATGAAAATGATAAATTAGAAAATAAGAATTAATAAAATAATAATTAGAATTGAAATATGAATTATTGGTAGGAAATTATAGAATATTTATTAGAGTGATATATGGGATTTAAAATACAAATTGAAATTTATTGATAACATGATAATTAAAGAAAGAATGGGAATTTAATTGAACTTATATTTTGGGTATTTAGTAGAAGATAAAACAAATTAATTATTGAGAACGATAAATAGAAAAATTATCGAATATTTATTAGAATTGTAATATAGGATTTTAAATGTAATTTTAAATTATTAGTGCTATTGGATAGTTAGAGAAAGTATGAGATGTAATTGAGATTATGTTTGGTAATTTTAACAATAAATTAAGTTAAATTTATTGTTAAAATTTATAGAAAAAAAAAGATAGGAATTTAAAAGAAAATTTGCTAAAGTCATAGTATGGAATTTAAACATAATTTGGAATTATTCTGCAGTGCTAAGGAATAGAGGAATAAAGAGGTGTAAATGAGGCTACTAGATTATATACTGGATGGAAATAGAGGTAAGGAACATATATGAGTTGCATAGGAAATGATTTACATGAATTAAATTATACGAAACGATTTACATGAGTTGAAATATATTAAATGATTTACATGTATTGAACTGCAAGAAATGATTTACATGCATTGCATTGCAAGAAATGATTTACATGACATGATTTACACGAACTGAATTACATGAAACTATTTACATGATTTGACTTACATAAGATAATTCACATGAATTGATTTACATGAAGTGATTTATATGCATTGATTTACATGAAATGAGTTACAGGAAAAGATTTATATGAATTGGATTACATGAAATGACTTATTATTTAGGAATTGAGGCCTAAAAATTTAATTGAAAAAGAAATTGTAGATTGAACTAACATCGACACTAAATGCAAGCTTATTGATACTGAATAATGGAATGAGAAAGATAGAAGTAAGAAGGAAAAATTTAGTTTGGAATTTTATAATTCTGGACGTTACAAAGGAAAACACTATGGTTTTGTCATAGTTGATGACTATATTAGGTTCACTTGAATGTTCTTCTTAAGTGTTAAAAATGAAGCCTTAGACAAATTCATCAATTTTTCAAAACTTGTTCAAAATGAAAAAGGTTATTCAATTACTAGCATTAGAAGTGATCATGAAAAAGAATTTGAAAATCTTGATTTGATGATTATTGTAATGAAAATGAAATTAGCCACAATTTTTCTGCTCCTAGAACACCTTAACAAAATGGGGTAGTTGAAAGGAGAAATAGGACCGTAGAGGAAATGGCTAGAACCATGCTTTGTGAAAACAATTTGCCAAAATATTTTTGGGTTGAAGCTATTAATACTGCATGTTTGTTATAAATAGAGCTATGGTTAGGCTCATTTTAAAGAAAACACCATATGAGCTTTATAAAGGAAAAAGGCCTAACATTAGCTATTTTCATCCTTTTGAATGCAAATGTTTTGTTTTGAATAATGGAAAAGATAATTTAGGAAGTTTGATGGAAAAAGTGATGAAGGCATTTTTCTTGGCTATTCGTTAAATTCTAAGGCATATAGAGTTTTCAACAAAAGAACACTTGTTGTAGAAGAGTCAATTCATGTGATTTTTGATGAGTCAAACTCCTCTAGTAGAACAAGTTTTGACGATGATGTGGAAATATTTGATGAACCAATAATTGATCCATCTCAAGATAAAGATGTTAGGGAACAATTAGAAGATCTTGATATAAATAAAAAGGAGGAATCATTAGATCAAGAAACAATTGAGAAGAATCTAAATGTCTTAGAGAACTTAGTTATGTGAAAAATAGTGACATTATTGGAGATCCAAATATTGGAGTTAGAACTAGATCATCCTATAGAAATATTTGCCAACATGTAGCTTTTGTATCACAATTTGAACCAAAGAATGTGCATGAGGCTTTAAATGATGAAAATTGTATTATGGTTATGTAAGAGGAATTAAATCAATTTGAAAAAAAGTAAAGTTTGGAATCTACTGGAAAAACCTATTGATCATCCAATTATTGGAACTAAATGGATATTCAAGAATAAAATGGATGAGAATAGTGTGATAGTTAGAAACAAGGCTAGACTAGTGGCACAAGGATATAGGCAAGAAGAAGGAATAAACTATGATGAAACTTATGCTCTGGTAGCTAGACTAAAAGCTATTAGGATGCTACTTACCTTTGCATGCTACAAAGATTTTAAACTTTATCAAATGAATGTTAAAAGTGCTTTTCCAAATGGTTTCGTAAATGAAGAGGTTTATGTAGAGCAACCTCCTGGTTTAGAAAACCCAAAGTTTCCCAATCATGTTTTCAAATTTCAAAAGCTTTGTATGGATTAAAACAAGCTCCTAGAGCTTGGTAAGAAAGACTATCCAAGTTTTTGATTGAAAAAGGTTTTGCAAGAGTTAAAGTAGACACAACTTTGTTTATTCAATCTAAGGGTAGTGATTTGTTAGTTGTTCAAATCTATGTAGATGATATTATTTTTGGATCCACAAATGAATCATTGTGTAAAGATTTCTCCAAATTAATGCTAGGTGAAATTAAAATGAGCATGATAGGAGAGTTAACCTTCTTTATAGGACTTCAAGTTAAACAATGTAAAAATGGGATTTTCATAATCAAGCTAAGTACACTAAGGATTTACTCAAAAGATTTGGGGTGGATGAGTCCAAATCTCAATCCACCCCAATGAGCACATCTATCAAGCTTGATAAAGATGAAGGAGGAAAATGTGTAGACACTAAACTATATAGGTCTATGATTGGTTCATTGCTATATCTCGCTGCTAGTAGGCCCGATATAATGTTTAGTGTTTGCTTGTGTGCTAGATTTCAATCATCTCCAAGAGAATCACACTTACAAGCTGTCAAAAGAATCCTTAAATACCTTAAAGACACTTCTTCCTTAGGACTTTGGTATCCTAAAGATTCAACTTTTGCTCTTCATGCTTATTCTGATGCGGATTTTGGTGGATGCAAAGTTGATAGGAAAAGTACATCCGGTACTTGTCAATTCTTAGGAAATAGACTCATCTCATGGTTCTCAAAGAAACAAAATAGTAGCTCAATCCACAACCGAAGTTGAATATATTGCATTTGGAAGTTGTTGTGCTCAAGTATTGTAGATTAAGCAACAAATGAGTGACTATGGAATAGAGATGAATCAAATTCCTATTAAATGTGATAATACTAGTGCCATTAATCTCACCAAAAATCCCATACAACACTCTAGAACTAAGCACATACAAATAAGGCATCATGTTATAGGAGATCATGTGCAAAAAGATGACATTGTTCTAGAGTACATAGATACCTTGCATCAATTAGATGACATTTTCACACTTAGAGGTGAACTTGGTCTAATGAATGCACCTTGAACTTGAATATCATCTTTGTAGCCTTAGTTAAATGATTTAAGTTGGTAGTGATGGATGCAAGTTAGGAAATTTGAAGAATATTTTAACTACTTGCTCCTCACTTACTTAACTTATCATAATTACTTAACTTATCATAATTCTTTAAGAAATTGTGATGGAATTTAGTCATTAGGATGAGTTGATTAGTTGTGTGTTTAACACTTATGTGATCATGTTCTAAATACCTTGTTAAGTGTTCTACACTCTCTTATTTTGACAAAAAGCATCAATTTTGCAAAATCACTATGTTAGCTTTTAAAAAGACATTTCTCACATAAAAATTGTCTCAAAACATACCAAAATGCATATCCCATGATTTTACTAAGTGTTTTTGCCTTCTATAGGTCATACAAAATGAGTTCAACTTGCTCAAATCCTATTTTGAACAAAAGATTAAAAATGCATGATTTCACTTGTTTTCAAACCATTTCTTTGCATAAACATTGAGGCAAATAACTAAGGGATCGATTCCTCATCACATAGGATCGATTCCCTGGGTTTTCATGCCCAAAAATTTCAAGTCTGGTTATGAGGGATCGATCCTCGTGACTATAGGATCGATCCCCTAGTGTTCAATTTTTTCTCCGGTTCAATTTTGCCATGAAGGAATCAATCCCTTCATTAAAGGGATCGATATCCTAAGGTCAATTTGCATTTTTTGGTTTTATAAAACCCAATCTTTTCAAATTAAAAGCCACTATTCATCATCTTCTTCGAGTGTTCCTCCTCAAAATCGATTTTCTCACCCAAAATTTCAATCTTCTTCATTTCTGAACCAAATTTCATCATTCTTCCACTGTTCTTCATCATGTTCAATCCATTTTCACTTCTCATCTTCATCATTTCTAAACTTTCTCTCTTTTTACATGGTTTTCTTCCTCTCACGCTTTCAGAAGAAACTTCACCCAAAATTTCAATCTTTCTCATTTCTTTACCAAACTTCATCATTTTTCTTACAATTTTCATCTTTTCCATCATACTTTCCAAACCCACTTCAATTTCTTTCACAATATTTCATTCTCCCAGCCTTACATCTCACTTTCACTTGCACAAAAGCCCATTTTTGGGTACAACTCTAGTCTTCATATCTCTCAATATATTCAATATTTCATCACACCTTCTTCATCAATCTTGCTCACTATAATGTACTTTGTGTTTGTGTGTTGATTGTGAGATTCAAATCCTCCCATAAACTCATCACCACTTCTCCAAAGTAGTGCCCACCACTTGTTTGCTGAAATTCTTCAAAGACTTTTTTGGTTTTCCACCTTCCAAGCTTGAACACAATAGCTCCTAGAGTGAAACATACTGCTGAAAAACACAAAGCTTCCTCCTCCTCCACTTCATCCACACCCACTACCTTCAATTGAAGCTTCCGAAATGTGGAAGAAAAGAACCGTTTTCATGCAAAGTTCGCCAACATGAGAATCAAACATTGGCGACCTATCAACTTTACTTTCCTAGAGGAAATTGGGTTCCCTTATCTTGCCAAGTTTAAAGCCTTCAAATGGACCCAATTCCTTAAAATCAATACTCCCATCCCATACAATATTATCCAGGCTTTCTTCTCCAATGTTGAACTCATCACCAGTCCCAATGATCGTTGCAAAGTTGTGGGCATTAAATCCTTTATCATGGGAAACTCCATCAAAATTTCCACGCAATCACTCTCCGATGTTTTTCGTATTCCCGACGAAGGCCTCATGTATGAAGATATCGATATACTATTAGAGTTTGAAATTGTTAATGAGTACGCCAGCGACCTTCCTATCTTTGCATGACTCCTGCATATCATTATCTCTTGGAACCTCCGTCCTTTCGGGACCAAGTACTTACAAGTTAGGAAACTTGATCGGTTCTGGCTTCATCGTATTCATTCTCCCGATGGTATAAAGCCTAACCTCATTCACTTCATCTTCCATGATTGGGTGAAAATTGTAAAGGGTGGTGTTAAGACGATCATATTTCCTCAACCTTTGGCATTTTATCTTCTTGCTAAAGGTATTGATTGCTCTTGTGAACTTGGTCTTCTTCCTGATCCTAGCACTACTATCAATCTTGCAACGATGCATAATCTTGGTTGGTACCAAAAGGAGAGCAGTGATACCGGTGAATAGGAAAAGCGTCATGGGCATCCTTCACCTCCAGGTCCAACTCCTGATCCACCTCCCGTAGAACAAGTTCATAAGGGTCCTTCTTCATCCGCACCATCAAGTTCCATGCCTGTTTCACTTGATCAGATCATGCTAATGCTTCAACAATTCAACACCAATTAGCAAGCTTTTCAGCAATATGTCACAACGCATCTCAACCAAATTGACACTCGTTTCACATCTCTTGAAAAGCACATCAGGCATTTCAGTCCACTTTCAACTCCTTTCAAGATAATGTCTATTCTCAATTTGCTCGCATGGAGGAGACTCAAATGGCTCCATATAATGAAGTTCAAAACATCGGCATGCAACAAGAGGAATTCATAGAGCAATATCACAAGACCTTTCCCAAGAGGTCTTAAGCTAGCTATAACTACAATATCTAAGTTTTGAGGATTCTCTGACTACTTAGGATATCTAGTTTAAACTACTTATCTAATAACTATTTTGCTATATTTACTGTGTGACTTCTTATGTCTTTATGTTTGATTTTGTGACTGCTATTGCCTATGTTTATGTTTATGCTAGCTCTTATCTTCACATATAACTCTATGATATTATTATTGCTTTAAATTGCCAATTTCTTTGTTATGTCTTATATATATGCATTCATTAAGGGGGAGTTTCATGTTTGCTATGACAAAAAGGGGGAGAAGTGGTGGTAAATTTTATTAAAACTCAAGCTTTAATTGAAGGGGAGCATTTCTTCAAAAATAATTCAAAGCAAATTTACCTTAAGTTTTGTCATATCAAAAAGGGAGAGATTATAAGCTTTAAATTGACATATGTATTTTAAAATGACAAAAACTTAAGTAATGTTAAACGTTTGATTCTATATTGTAAATTTGCTCAAACCATCTTAAGTGTATTTATCAATATAAGACCATGACTTAATTGATTATTCTTATTGGTCTTAATCTTTTACTAAATGATTTTGAATATTTTCATTAAGTAATTTTCTCAAGACAGTTTAGAATATACTTAGAAAATTACTTAACAAGTTTGTAGACCAAGTTTTTATTTGAGAAAGTTAAGAAATATCTTTATAAAATTGAAAGAATGCTTTAGAGTGAATTAAAACCAAAGATTGCATCATTTTTAACTCGAAACAGCCCAAAAAAATGCATATACAGGATGAGGGATCGATCCCCTATGTTGAGGGATCCATCCCAGAATGGCAGAAAGCACATGCAAGGAAAAACTAAATAGCAAGATCGATCCCTTATGGCATGGGATCGATCCCATGATGGCAAATTGCATAAATAGGTTTTCTGGAGCTATAGGATCGATCCCCTATGGCTAAGGATCGATCCCCTACCATGAAATCAATGTCCAATGGTTAGTTTTTGAGGGTTTCAACGGGAAGAATTGCATTAAATGCTCTAACTACCATCCTCAGCTCTTGGTGGACTATAAATACATGCATTTATGAAGTTAAAGAGCAGACCAAGCACTATTTCATCTTCCTCAACCTTCAAGCTAGCATTCAAAGCTCAAATCAATTCTGCTTCACTCATTATACTTCATATTGCGTATTTCTACCTTTAAAAGGGTTTTTTATTATACACAAATCACTCAAACTCATTTTTGTACTTTAAAGGGGAGTCTGATCTTGTGAGACTATCTTGTGAGAGGTTGGGTAGCTTTACAAGGGAAACGATTTTGAAGGTTCTTCCTAGGCCATCAAAAGGAAGTGTAAGAGGTCTCTCTACACCTTGACGTAGACTGTATTGATTCACAAAGAAGAGTGGAATCTACACCTTGACAAGAGGATCAAGGAGAGAGGACATAGGCAAGAGATTGGTTGAACCTCTATAAATATTGTGTTTGCTTCTTATCCCTTATTCTTTATTTACTATATTTTTGAATTTATTGCATAAATTGCTTTATCTGTTAGTTAAGACTTTAAAACTCAAATTTAGTCGAAAAACTAATTCACCTCCCTCTCGGTAGAGCCAACAAGGATAACTATTAAAATTAAGATTAATTAATTAATTAATTAGGAGAGTTATTATTTGATTAATATTGAATTTGATAGGATTAGATTAGGATTAGCAGAGGAATTTAATAGATAATTAGAATTAAAAGATAAAATAAAAAAGGAAGAGATAAAAGTTGGCTTAGTCTAGAATTCTAATTAAGTGCCTATAAAAGGATCCCTTACTTACTTCTTGAGGGACACACCATTATCACCAACCATCAATACCTATGCACCCGTTGAAGCACCATCTTCACCAAACTCATTAAAACCGATCCTTACCCAGCCAATCATTTTCATCGTATCTCTATCATCGGTTACCATCTAGTCACTATCATCACCGCTTCATCTTCATCACAGCTTGGTTCTGCTCCAGACTAAACTGCCCGATCCCTACCTCTTCACTGACAACACCACAGTCGCTGCACACCCAGTCCCTCATCACCGTCCATCAGCTACTACTCCTTTCCAACTCTGTCTAGCCATCACCACTCCCCTACAATCGAACCAAGCCATTCCCAATTCCTCTACACTGCTGCCTCACGAAGCCACTGCACACCCTGTTGTTCGCCCGAGTTGTTCGCTACTATGTGAAGTGTTGTATCTTGGTAAACACCATCGTGCACCATGGCTTGGTGAATCCGTTGCTTTCGAGCCTTCACCGCGTCGCTACCTCCATTTCACACGGTCCTTACTGCCCTGTTTAGCCACCATATTCCACTGCTTTTACTGCATTTGTCAAACCTACCCCAACATGTTTGTCTGTTAAGTCGGCTATTATCTTAATAAGCAATCATCTTCATAAGCAATTATCTTCATAAGTGTAAAAGGAAGCTTGAAGACCATTTTGAGGAGAAAAGAAAAGAAACAAACAAGCAAGAACGTGCAAGAAGGAAAGAAAGAAAACAATAGCAAAGATTAGCTAAAAGAAAAGAAAGCTAAAAAAGGGAAATTACTAGGTTTGTTTTATTTTATTAATATTAACATTAATCAATTTAATGAATTAACAAAGATATTAGTAAGTTGATTAAGTATTTAAGTTAATAATTGGTATGTTATTTGGAATGCATGATAATTGGTTAGAATTATTAATTTATTAAAGTAAGATGTTTGCATGTTGATGTCTTGGAATTTTAATTGGTATAATTTAATTTGCATGAATATGTGATGTATAAAGCTTAGGAATAGAATTTTAGGATAATACAACCTTTTACGAATTTTCAGGGTTATAAATAATAAATAATAGAAAGATAATAAATTTAAAAAGATAGCTAAATTAAATGATATTAATTCGATGATGGAATTCTGAGTGTCACAAATGGTTGCCATTTTGGAAATTCCTAGATGAGAATATTTGCTTTAAATTTTGCCAGCATGATAGAAGATTTAAGGGAAATGTTCAATATTTATTTCTTATAATATAAATAAATATTAATAATCAATCTTTATTTAAAAAAACATAAAATATAAAATAAATATTAATAATAAAAAAATAGGGAATAATGATTAATAAAAAAATTAAAAATATAATAATAATATGTTGAGAATAAGTGGAGATTATCCCAATGATGGAATAATAAGATGTCACGAGTGTTGACATTTTAAAATTCTAAAGTGAGATGTTTTCTTTAAATTTCGTCAATATGATGGAAGATTTAACAAAAATTTTTAATAAGAATAATCGACATTTATTTTCAATAAAATAAAATAAATAAATAAGGAAAATTAAATAGAAAATAAAGATACGATAAAATAAAGATAAAAAATATATAGGTTAGGAATAAAAGATAGAAAATAACATTAAGGTATTTCATAATAAATTTAATAAATCCGACGATGATGCCTCTTCGAGAAAGACAAATGGGATTTCTTGGATACTCTTGAGGTGAGGATGAAATTTAAAGAATTTTGCTAGCATGATGGAGAGTTTCCTAGAAATTGTCCAATATTTAAATATTTGAAATTAATAAGAACAAAGATCATTTAGTTAAAATTTTTTTTAAGATATCACAAAATTAATTGGTACCATTTTAGGATGAGCATTGTGTGGGTGTTAATTCTCCCACACGTAATCGTACTTCGAAACTTAAGATTTTTTGAACGTAGACCATGCTTTATGTGAGAGCCACTAATACTATTACTGCACATGATGTTAGACATTGGATCACTATTCAATTCTTATGTATTTTGCAGGTTATAAGTGAAATAGTGACGTGGGCCCCACTGGCCCTATAGTGCCTGGATGGACGTGAGACTGACCAAATAGTGTTCGGAGGGTATGATAAGCCTAAGGTAAGAATTGCGAGCCTAAAATACCTTATTTATATCATTTTTGGGAAGTGTGCCAACAATTTAGAAAATGATGATTAAGGACATAGCTGGGTGGCATTTTCGTAATTTGTGGTCAAACTAAATTGAATTTGGACCAAGTGAATATAGAATGATATTTTACATAAAAAATAAGTCCTAGGCTATGTCAATAGATAGATCGAATCAATGGTTAAATCAAAAATTTATGCGATTTACCCGATAAGGGTAATTTTGTAATTTCACCTCTACGGTAGGTCAAACCCAAACCAAACCACCTTTATTCATCAAAATATATTCAATAATAATTTTTGGTGATGGAATCTGAATTTTTGGAGTGCAATTACATAGTTATAAAATTACGAAAACTTAAGGGCAAAATTGTTCGAAAATTTCATAACCAATGTCATTTTGGTCATTTTGCCCTATTCTAGAAAACTCAATAAGACTCCTCTTATTGTTTTCGGCCACGATTCATTGTCTTCAACCTTCTAACCCCACGCCACCATTGAAGAAAGAAAGAAGAAAAGAAAGAAAGCTTCTATATTTAACCAAAACTACATTTTTTTCACCAAACTTTCTTCTATAAAATTTATCTATTCATCATCCTCTCTTCACCCATACCAATATCTCATTAAATAAGTGACAAAATCAATAGAAAAGGCAGCCCAAGGAATTTGGCCAAGGTACCCCTTCTTCATACTTTTAAAAATTCTTTAAATTCTAATGATGGATTATGGCATATTTAAGCTTCCTAAGCATGATTTAAATATTTATTTTAATTGAATCTCATTTAATCATGCTCAAGCACTCCTAAGGGTTTCGGCATACATGGAACTACGGGAATTCATGTAGTTTGATGCTTAAACATGGTGCCAAATTGATGAATGAACATAGCTAAGCATGAATGTAAGGTTAGATTGTTGAAAATTCATGTTTTTGGCATGATGATGATTTCGGCCATGGCAAGGGGAGGTAGAATTGTGGCTGCATTTAATGAGTTTAGGGTGCTATAATACTATAGAAATTATGAGGAGTCCACTGGTGCAATTGGATTTAAAATCGAACTTAAAATGGAGAAGTTATGTTTTAGCACGGTAGAATTTATACTGATTTAATATTTCTAGTGTATAATGTGGCTGCAATTATTGAAAGAAAATAGTTTAAAAATTAAATTGAGGTTAATAAATATTGTTGGTGAATTTCTCTGCAGCCCGGAAGAAATAAATTACGAGTGGTGTTATCGAGGAAGTCGATACCACCAGACAGGTAAGGGATGCATGTGTAGACCGTAGTGTGAGACCTATTTCTATTGTACTGTATGTATAGAATGTAATTAATTATTAAGTGAAATATAATGTATTTTGTGATTATAAGTGAAAGTGTAATGTGGGCCCCACTTTAATTTTTATGGTTTTGATGGACTTGAGATTGAAAATACAGTGTATAGTGGGTGAGATAAATATAATACGATGATTTTGAGGTTTAAAAATAATTTTTATATTATTTTGTATTATTTTGTGAAGTGTGGAAAACAAATTGAAAAATGACAGTTACGTCCCGAGGGCATTTTCGTAAATTACGTCCAAACTAAAATGAGTTGGGACAAAGTAAAAATATTATGATATTCTACATAAAAAGGAGAATAAGATAGTGTCATTAGATTTATCAAATTAGAGGTCTAATAGGAAAATTTTGCTGGCGGTTCGCTAGGGGTAATTTCATAATTTCACACAATTGGTGTACCGCACATCAACGAAACCACTTCTAATTAGCAAATTATGTTTAACAAGATTAATTGGTGATGGAATTCGAAATTTTGGAGTCCGATTACACAATTTTTACGGTTTCAGAAGCTTAAGGGCGAAATTGTCCAAATTTTACATTACCAAATGCATTTTGGTAATTTTATGCCCTTCTAGAAACATCTTTATAATTTAGCAAAGATGGTAGCCAGCCACTAATCATCATCTTCTCTAAGTCACCCCACACCATAGCCAAAGGAAAAAGAGGAAAGAATGAAACCAAGCAAAAACACTAGCAAAACTACATTTTTTTCACCGAGATTAAAACTAGAAAAATATTCGTTACACTCTCCTCTCTTCATTTATAGCAATAGATCATCAAATAAAGAACAGAATAAGAAGAAAAGAGGAAGGAAGTGGTTCGGCCAAGGTATGCTCCCATGGTATTTTACATTCCTTTAAAATCTAATGTTAGATTCTTATGTTTTTGACATTGCTAAGCAAGAATCTAGTATTAGTTTCATTTAAATCTCTTTGTATCATGTTAAAGGGAGGCCATGGGGTTTCGTTTTGCATAAGGGCCGAAGGAATCCATGTAGTTCTTTGCATGCATGAAAATGATGGAAAATGATAAAATGAACATGGATTTAAAGGTTGGTAAGCTTAGATTGAAGAAAATCACTAAGTTAGGCATAAAGGGCGTTTCGGCCATAGCTTCTTGGAGGTGTCAAGGTGCAGAATTTTATGATTTTGATATGCCAAAATAATGTAGAAATCAAGAGAAGAATAATGGTGTAGTCTGATCTGAAATCGGAGTTAAAACGGGAAAGTTATGTTTTACTACCGTTGTAAATTACACCGGTTAGGCATAAGCAGTATACAATGTGATTGCATTTAGTGATGAATAATAGTTCAAAAATTAGAGGATAATTAATGAAAAATTTTGGTAAAATTGTTTTGCAGCCGGGATAGACGGATTTCGTGTGGTGCTATCGAAAGGTTTGATAACACGAGACAAGTAAGGGATGAATATGGAAGCCGTAGGGACATAGCGAATGCATGATTTTTATGGATTTAATTTTATAAAAATTATTGGTGTTTGATTGCCTTTGAAATCATGCAAATTTGTGGTATTACGATAGTTATGTAAATTGTGTTTAAGTGCAGGAGATTAGGAAAATCATAGCTGTTATGCTGTCAAAAATTTCTCAAAAATGTTCTAAAATATCATGAAATATTTTATGAGCATAAATTGAGTGAAATTGTGGGTTTTTGGAATTTATTTCCAATATTTTCCATAAATTGGTATTTTACAGAAAAATATTAATTAAAATTCATGTAATAAAATTTTATTAAAGTGAGATCATAGATATGTTCTTTAAATTATATTATAGTAAAATTGAACATTTATAAATTTTCTCACTGAACATGAATATTTTATTGACTGTTTTCATTGAAATGTTAAATGTGAAATTAAATACTTTTTTTGGAATTTTATTCATTTTAATGATATTTATTTAATTTCCTTAAAGGTATTTTCCAATGTAAATAAAATGATTTGAGACTGTTAGGCCCCATGATCATGCTCACTGTTTACTATATTGTTACTGTGCTATTGATATTGATTATATCTCTAATTTCTCAAAAATGTTCTAAAATATCATGAAATATTTTATGAGCATAAATTGAGTGAAATTGTGGGTTTTTGGAATTTATTTCCAATATTTTCCATAAATTGGTATTTTACATAAAAATATTAATTAAAATTCATGTAATAAAATTTTATTAAAATGAGATCATAGATATGTTCTTTAAATTATATTATAGTAAAATTGAACATTTATAAATTTTCTCACTGAACATGAATATTTTATTGACTGTTTTCATTGAAATGTTAAATGTGAAATTAAATACTTTTTTGGAATTTTATTCATTTTAATGATATTTATTTAATTTCCTTAATGGTATTTTCCAATGTAAATAAAATGATTTGAGACTGTTAGGCCCCATGATCATGCTCACTGTTTACTATATTGTTACTGTGCTATTGATATTGATTATATCTCTAACGTCCCAGTGTCACTTGATCAGTGTTCAATGAGGGCACCTTATAGTCTATGGCTATAGATTCACGTGTTACTGCTTCTTTTAGGGGGACAATTATAGCATGATTTATTTAGGGTGATGCCTAGTCTTAACCTACTATTAAATGTTTACTGAACTATGATTTACTATTAACTGTTAATTGATTACTGAACTGTACTTAAATATACTGTTTACTGAATGGAAAATATTTATGAAATTATTACTGATTTTGAAATAATTATTGAACTGTTAATGTGATGTGAAATTAAGTATTTATTGTACTAAACTGTTTTTCACTATTTACTGAACTGTTTTATTGTACTGTTACTGAACTAATTTATATACCGTTATTACTATGTCATTTCAACTGTTTACTATACTGTCTTTACTACTATCATTATCATGTATTTTCAAGTGTTTAATTAAATGGTTTTATTACCATTCATTTATTGAAAACTTTATTAAACTGTTTTATAACAACAATTTATCAATTACTCTCTATAGTCACTCTGGATTTCTGAGACAAGACAGGCATTTCAAAATACTTTCCACGCTCTATCTAGATTTCCTGGCTGCTGTAATATCCTTTCGATTACTGTACCTATTGAACTATTAGGAAAATAAATATTTTCAAGCATATAGTCTTCGTTATATTAGTCTTGCATACGACTCATTTACTAAGCATATTTCGCTCACCCCTTTATTTTCCACTCCACAGGATAATATATTTGGTTAAGAGATATACCATCTTGAGGTTATCGGCTACGTTTTTGATTACCCAAGACTGCATAGTGTCGGACTTGGAGGTATTTGTATTTTCTTGTATATATTCAGAATTATTGTACAGTATTGCTTAAAATGTAAAGTAGGAACATGGGATGTAAGTGTTAACGAATATTGTTAAATTTCATATTCCGGCTTTGTAAATTAATTAAAGTTTACTATTATCACTATTACTATTAAAGTGTTAAAGGCATCGTAGACGACCTAACCATTAATTATGTGTAAAAATGTGTGAATTACTGTACATTTGGACTGTTACAGTTTTATTGGTATTAGAGCAAGATTGGTCTGATGTCTGTTGGTGCTTTTAGGTAAAAGTGAAGTGATAAACATCCACTGTAATACTGTACAGTCTGAATGTATAATTGAATAACTAATCAGAAGTAAAATAAATTGTATCCGTGGTGCAGATATGAGTGGAAGAAGGATAACGCGATCATTTAGGGGTAAAGGTAGGGGTAGGGCGGAGCAGACTCTGTAGCCTTATACTCCTGAGTCAATATTGGAGCCCGCCCCAGGACTTGCTTACCTGCAGTAGCTGGAGAGTCCTAATACACGTATGTCGAGGATGTTAGCTGATTTTATAGCTATGTACCATGCTAATCGAGCTACGGATAGGGCCATGAGAGATAGAGTAGCTCCTATAGCTCCAGCAGTAGCACCACCCCTACCTCAGCGGACACTAGTGGTACTTGAGCCACAGCCTATTCCACCACCGGCACCTCAACCACAGCTAGTATCACCACAGCTACTAGTTCAACTGCCCAGAGACGTGGAGTCTTATTGTGATGTGAATTTAGTGCGGTCGTTTAAGAAGTTGGATCCGCTGAAGTTTAAGGGTACCAGGGATCCGTTGGTGGCAGAATAGTGGATTAATACTATTGAGAAGTTATTTAGGTACATGAGGTGCACAGAGACCGAGAAAGTAAGTCTAGCAGTGTTCCAGTTGATAGATGACGTGAAGCATTGGTAGAAGGCTACTTGGATGGTTTTGTTGGCCTAACATCAGGTGGTGACTTAGGATATTTTTGTTGAGGCTTTTCGACGACAGTACATCCCTGACACGGCCCAAAAGAAGTTACAACAGGAGTTTTTGGATTTGGCTTAGGGGAGTATGTCGATAGATGAGTATGAGGCTAGATTCACCACCTTGAGCCGATTTGATCCATAGACCCTAGTAGATGAGAGACATAAGAATGACAAGTTTAAGGCTGGATTGAGACCCTTATTAGATCGAAGTTGGCCTCGTTTGATATTCGTAGTTATGATGAGGTGGTATGACGGGCACAGTTATGTGAGAGGGATTTTGAGTAGTTTCATACAGATGTCAGTTCTAAGGGAAAGGCGAAAGGCAAAGGTAAAGCTAAGAGAGCTTCTGAGGACAGACTTGGTAGGGACTAGCCTAAGAAGGCTAAGTCATCGGGTATTCAGATTTTCGAGGGGAGATTTACTCGATCAGCAGCTTCAGCCCCTACTACTGGCCCCATCTCTACACAGAGGAGTACAACGACCAGATGTGCACACTGTGGTAGGTCGCATGGTTCACGGCCCTGCTACTTGTTGAGAAGGTTGTGTTTTAGATGTCGACAGACGGGGCATATGGTGAGGGATTGCCTGATGCTTTGAGAGTCAGCTGCTTCCACTGTTCCCTCTACAGCTCCACCGACACCAGCATCGGTAACTCTGAGCGAATCGAAGAAAGCTATACCCTCACAACCGAGGCATCCGGCAGCAGCAGAAAAGGGAAAGAAGGCTGTGATGTAGGGATGGGTGTACAACTTGGATCAAGAGACTACTGATGCTTCTACTGATGTGATTAAAGGTAAAATCTTTATCTTTGATATTCCAGTGCTTGCGTTATTTGATCCGAGTTCTACCCATTCATTTTTGTCCCCTACATGTGCTAATAGGACCCCCATAAAACCAAGGCCATTAAGGTATACACTACAAGTAAATACCCCATTTAAAGAATCTCAAATGATAGATGTTGTATATGGGAAGTGTAAAGTGACTTTAGGAGAGAAGGAAACTACAACTGACCTGATTTTATTAAATATATATGATTTTGATGTAATCCTAGGAATGGATTGGTTAGCTGCAAATCATGTTAGCTTAGACTGTTATACTAAGTTTATTACCTTCTCTCAACCTGAAAAGTATATTGTAAAACTGTTTGTAAATTAATAAAAGTGATGTAGTGATATGTTTATTAAAGTGTTGTGTTTACTAAATTGTGTGATTGTGTGTGAATATGTTTGAAGGTTTTACTGCATATGTGGAGGACGTAGAAAAGAAATGTCCAGAGTTGCAAGAGATTCATGTGGTCAGAGACTTTTCGAACGTATTTCCAGAGGAGTTACCAAGGTTGCCATTAGATCGGGAGATAGAGTTTACTATCAATTTGGTACCGGTACGGAGCCGATTTCTATGCCCCCTTATTGGATGGCATTAAAGGAGTTAGAGGAGCTTAAGAAGCAGCTCTAGGAGTTGTTGGATAAGGGATTCATACATCCTAGTGTTTCTTCGTGGGGTGCTCCAGTGTTATTCGTCTGGAAGAAGGATGATAGCCTATGGTTGTGTATCGACTACCGGATGTTGAACAGGGTTATCATTAAGAACAAATATCCTTTGCCCAGGATCGATGATTTATTTGATCAGCTCAGGGGTGCTCAAGTGTTTTCTAAGATAGATCTTCGATCAAGTTATCATTAGTTAAAGATTCGAGAGTCGAATGTTCATAAGACAGCATTCCGAATTTGATACGGACATTATGAGTTCCTGGTGATGTCTTTTGTGTTGACGAATGCCCTTGTAGCATTTATGAGCCTAATAAATGAGGTATTTAAGCCTTATCTAGATAAATTTGAGATTGTGTTCATTGATGATACACTGGTGTATTTTAAGTTTCCGGAAGAGAATGAGCAGCACCTGTTTATAGTTTTGCAGACCCTCAAAGACCGAAAACTATATTCAAAGTTCAGTAGGTGTGAATTCTAGCTAGATCATATTATATTTCTAGGACATGTAGTGTCAAAGGACGGGGTGTCTATTGATCCGTTGAAGATAGAGGCCATTGTATAGTGTGAGAGGTCTAAGATAGTTACTGAGATACAGAGTTTTTTGGGTCTAGTCGGATACTATCACCGGTTCGTCGAGGGATTTTTTAGACTAGCTGCTCCACTGACACGACTCACACATAAGGATGTAAAGTTCAAGTGGATAGATGCGTGTTAGCGTAGTTTTCAGTAGTTGAAGCGGAGACTGACTACTACCCTAATACTTGCCCTTTCTAGGGGATCGAGTGGATTTTCGGTGTATACAAATGCTTCTGCACAAGGATTGGGATGTGTGCTCATGCAGGATGGTTGAGTTATTGCTTATGGTTCTTGACAGTTGAAAGATCACGAGAAGAACTACCCGATGCATGATTTAGAGTTAGCTGCAGTTGTGTTAGCATTGAAGATTTGGCGGCATTATCTGTAACGAGAGAAATTTCATGTATACACAGACCATAAGAGTTTAAAATATTTATTCTCACAGCGAAAGCTGAATATGAGACAGCGACAACAGATGGAGCTGTTAAAGGATTATGATTGTGAGATTTGTACCATCGGGGGGAAGCTAATGTGGTGGCAGATGCACTAAGTTGCAAACATATGGGTATGGTATTGTACATGATGGTAAGGGAGACGATCTTCTAGAGCAGTTTTCAAGCCTCAGTTTGAATGTGATTTCCTCTTACAAATATGGATTTATAGCCAGTTTCAGAATAAAGCCGGATTTGATGGATCGAATCAGGGAAGCTCAGAAGAAGGATACTTATTGCATTGGGATTGCTAGTCATGTACAGATGAAAGTATAGTCGGACTTTGAGATTGGCATCGATGGTATTCTGAGGTTCAGGGGTAGGATTTGTGTTCCCAGTGATTAGCAGCTGAGGGATTTGATTTTATTAGAGGCTAATACCTCCAGGTACACTCTGCATCCTGGCAGTACCAAGATGTACCAGAATTTACGAAGAGTATATTGGTGGCCTAAGATGAAGAAAGACATCACATAGTATGTTGCAAGATGTCTTACCTGTCAGCAAATTAAGATTGAGCATCAGAAGCCTGCAGGTATGTTACGACCTCTACCGATTCCTACATGGAAATGGGAGCATGTCACTATGGATTTTATTATGGGTTTACCAGGGACTTTAAGAGGTTATGATGCTATTTGGGTGATTGTGGATAGATTAACAAAGTTTGCTCATTTCATAGCCATTAAATCTACTGATCCAGTTAGCGCCTTAGTTAATCTATATGTTAGGGAGATAGTGAGGTTGCATGGTGTTCCAATGAGCATTACTTCTAATAGGGATTCTTGGTTCATATCTCATTTTTGGTTGAGATTTTAGGAGACCATGGGATCCCAACTGAATTTCAGCACTGCTTTTCTTCCGCAGATTGACGGACAGTCTGAGTGCACGATACAGACTCTCAAGGATATGTTGAGAGCGTGTGCATTAGATTTTAAAGGCTTTTAGGATGATCACCTACCTATAGCAGAGTTTGCTTATAATAACAACTATCATGCAAGCATCGGCATGGCACCTTATGACGCATTGTATGGCAGACAATATAGATCCCTGAGAGCATGGGAAGAAGTGGGAGACCATAAGCTATTAGCTCCTGATTTGGTAGAGCAAGCTTCTCGAGATATACAGGTGATATGTGACAGGTTAAAGGCGGCTTAGAGTCGGCAGAAGAGTTATGCAGATACTAGACCCCGACCACTAGAGTTTTCTGTGGGTGATTATCTGTTTTTAAAGGTCTCATCTTCTAAGGAAATAATGAGATTCGGTAAGAAAGGAAAGCTAAGTCCTCGGTATATTGGACCGTTTGAGATCTTAGATCGTGTGGGAGATGTGACATAAAGGTTGGCACTACCACCAGAGTTGTTAGGAGTGCATAATGTGTTCCATGTCTCGATGCTAAGGAAGTACCATCCAGATCCTTCCCACGTAATTCGGTATGAGCTACTGGAGATTAGGGAGGATATGAGTTACGTGGAGAGATCGATACGGATCATGGATAGGAAAGATAAAGTGTTGCGGTCTAAGACTATTCCTTTGGTAAAAGTGCTCTGGTAGTATCACACCGAAGAGGAGGCTACTTGGCAGTTAGAGAGTCTAATACGTGAAAAATATCCAGAGCTACTTTAGTGATCAATTCAGGTGAAATTTAAAGGACCAAATTTCCTAAAGGTGGGGAAAAATGTGAGACATGTTTCTATTGCATTATATGTGTAGAATGTAATTAATTATTAAGTTAAATATAATATATTTTATGATTATAAGTGAAAGTGTAATGTGGGCCCGACTTTAATTTTTATGGTTTTGATGGACTTGAGAATCAAAATACAATGTATAGTGGGTGAGATAAAAATAATATGATGATTTTGAGGTTTAAAAATAATTTTTATATTATTTTTTATTATTTTGTGAAGTGTGGAAAACAAATTGGAAAATGACAGTTACATCTCGTGGGCATTTTCTTAAATTACGCCCAAACTAAAATGAGTTGGGACGAACTAAAAATATCATAATATTCTACATGAAAAGGAGAATAAGATAGTGTCATTAGATTTATCGAATTGGAGGTTTAATCGAAAAATTTTGCTGGCGGTCCGCTAGGGGTAATTTCATGCAATCGGTGTATTGTGCGTCAACGAAACCACTTCTAATCATCAAATTATATTTAATAAGATTAATTGATGATGGAATATGAAATTTTGGAGTTCGATTACTTAGTTTTTACGTTTTCTAAAGCTTAAAGGTGAAATTGTCCAAAATTTACATAACTAAGAGCATTTTGGTAATTTTGCACCCTTCTAGAAACATCTTTATAATTCAGCAAAGATGGTAGCTGGCCACTATTCATCATCTGCTTTAAGTCACCTGATGCCATAGCCAAAGGAAAAAGAGGAAAGAAAGAAACCAAGCAAAAACACTAGCAAAACTACATTTTTTCACCTAGATTAAAACTAGAAAAATATTCATTACTGTCGTAACGACTGCTGGCCCTGGACCTAACCGCTAGACATGAATTCAATGGAGTCGCCACCAATCATTTTTTTAGCCTAGGTGTGATTGGTCACCTATTCTCATTTAAGGATAAGGATTGATCTTCATTTCAGTTTTAGGGTTCAGGGGTCGATTACATGTGAGGAAGGTGTTAGCACCCTCACGATGTCCATCCTAGAATGGTACCTAATTAATCTTGTGCTATCTTAAGATGGTTTTGTTTTAATAATCTTAATTTGTCATATTTTCTAGTATATTCCAAATAATTAAATATTGGTAAATTTTCTAAGAAACTCTCCATCATTCTGGCGGAATTTCTTGAAAATTTATCCTCACCTCAAGAGTTTTCAAGTAGTACCATTTGACTTGCTTGAAGATTCCATCGTCGGATCAAAATTTTCTCAACTTATTTTAAACTAATATTTATTTTTTTCATTTAATTTTATTTATCTCTTTTATTATTTTGTTTATTTAATTCGAGAAATAAATTTAGATTATTAATATCGAAAATTTTCTTAGTCTTCCATCATTCTGGTGAGACTTTGAGAAAAATTCTTACCTAAAGAATTCCAAATGTCAACCATTTGTGACTCTTTGAACTCTTATCATTGGAATAATCCTCATTCATTCTCTATTAAGTTGTTATTATTTATTATTTTAACTCTTTTTATTAATAATCTTTATTTTCTTTTCACTATTAATTATTTTAAAAATAAATATCAAAAAATTTTTACTTAAATCTTCCATCATTCTGGCGAGATTTAAGAAAAATCTCCTTACCTAGAGATTTCCAAATGTCAACCATTTGTGACTCTTTAGAATCTCATCCTCGGAACAATTTTTGTTTACTTTCAATTTATTATTAAATCTTACGTTTTATTATTAAAAAATATATATATATTAAAAAACATAATTCATTAATATTGAAAATTTTACTTAAATCTTCCATCATTATGGTGAGATTTAAGAAAAATCTCCTCACCTAGAGATTTCCAAATGTCAACCATTTGTGACTCTTTAGAATCTCATCCTCGGAATTATTTTTATTTATTCTTCATTCTTTTTTTTATTATTTAAATTATTATTATCATTATTATTATTTAAAAAAAATAAATATCTATTATTGAAAATTTTACTTAAATCTTCCATCATTCTGGCAAGATTTAAAAAAAAATCTTCTCACCTAGCAATTTCTAAATGTCGACCATTTGCGACTCTTCAGAATTGCATCATCGGAACAAATCTAATTATTTTAATTTATTTACATTAAAATTTTATAATTGTTTCACTTTGGTTTTGATTTTATAAATTTGCTCTACATTACTAATAATCACAAGCCTTGTGTGTTTATATTTAATTCCAAAACATGGGACATAATTAAACCTTTCTTAAATGTTATAATTAAAAATAATTAAATAAACAAGACAAGATGTAACAAAAAAATAAAAAAATAAAAAAAAACAAGGCAAGGACATAACACGCACATACAAGCAAACCATTAGCCAAGTAAAACTAATCATTCCATGGCATATTTTGAAACCTTTTACCAATTCTGTAAATGATTAAAAGTAAATGGCTAACATAATTTACACACGCCACATGTTATTTGCATCATCAATCCATTAGCCCAAATAAAATAATCATTCCACATCAATCAAGTTAAAAGCAAATCAAGCAAAATGCAATAAAAGCAAACCTGTAAACCACGTTTTCCGCCTTTGTCTTTTTTTTTAACCCTCACGTGTGCTCTCTTGGTTGCCTTGTTGTGTCTGTAACAAGAATGAGGCAGCTTGATTGCAAGCGGGGTTGGCAGCCACAATGCAAGGTAGCTGGTGCTCGGTGACAGCAAACGGTGGCGAGGTAAATGGGCTGGCTGGTAGCAACGCCAAACAGCAAACACGAGCAGCAAGTGAAGATGGTGTTCGAGGAGTCTTCACGCGGGAATGGTGCAGCAATGGAGCAGCGGCAACTTCTTGACCTCTTTTCTTGTCAAAACAGTAGCGTTTTAATGGCCTCCCCTTTCTATACAGCTCACGTCTTTTACTCCTGGGTTTGATGCAGCGGATAATTAAGGCAGTGTAAATGGTTTTGAACAAGAATCCTGGTGATGATGAGCCGAGTTCGACAGCAGCAACGAGTAGTAGAAGTCAAAACAGCAGCAGAGGATCTACACAAAAAGATGGCACACCAGTACAGGGAACCTTCCTTCACAGGGGCGCGGTAGCAGGAGTGGATCGATGGGTTGCAGGCAGCAGCAAAAATGGTGTTGAAGCGGCGGCAAGGACACAGACGGAGGTGCTACAACGGTGCAACAGGGACACGGCAGCTTGGGGTTGGGAATGATGACTGAAGGTGGCGATAAAGGCGAAGTGCAACAAAAGGGCTTGAACAGGGAGCAACGTACGGGACTTGAAGATGATGGTGGTTGAAACGGGATGAAGCAGTAGCAAAGGCAGCAAACTAACAGCAGTGACTGGGCACAAGAGGCCAAAGAGATGGTGTTGTGGTCTGGGGCAGTGTATTGGCGTTGTGGGTAGAACGTGAGCAAGGGAAAGAGCTGATGATGGGAAGTGTCGAGGAGATAGAGTTTTTTTTTCTTTTTCCCTCTTTTTCTCCCCCTTTTCTCTCTGCATGTGTATGAATTTATAGTGGTCTTTGGGCACCCAGATTAGGAAAAGAATTTGTCACGACCCGTGACCACATTTTTCATCTTCTTATACACAACTTAACCGGTTGGGCTGTCTGCGATACTTCACTTGTACTAACTGTTAAACAATTTTACATAATATTGTTTTTATTATATGCATCCCCTATCGTAACAAAGCAGATAAGTAGTACTGTTGACGTGTCTAAATACAGAGAATAAATAATCATACCTCAAATAATCAGTCGGTCTGACACATTGTTCTTCGTGTACAGCCAGGATCCACAATCCACTGATCTCACATTCGTCAAAACCTGAGATGTTGAAAATTAAGGGGTGAGCAAAACCACGGCTCAGTAAGAGAATTATATGCCTCACTTGATACTCAGCTTCCTATATGCTGAAAATCTTTTTCATTTTTCCTATGGGCTCTAGGCTCGAATGTAGGAAAGATACTACAGTCGGCTAGGGATCCGAATGGAGTAAGGTAGGTATTTTAGAATACCATACTTGTTACGGAACCTAGAAGCAACTGTAGAGAAAAAGTTTTCTTTTTGTTTTGAATTAATAAATCCTTTTCCTTTTTAATCTTTTATAATCTTTTTCATATTCCTTTCAAAATAATGCCTCTACGAAATAAAGCCTTTAAATAGAATAATTAATATCCGTATATTCCTTGAAAAGAATATTAGTTAAATCATCATCTTATTTCTTTAAAACTTATTTCATGTTTTAATGTACTCTCTTAATTAGTTCTGTCCGTTAAAAAGCAGAATAAGCTATTAAAATCTATTTCATTCTTTGACATTTGTCGAATTCACGAATCACACTCACTTACTTATCGTCATAATATCCTACGATTTCTCATACTAACATCGGAACACGTGTAGCACTTAGTTCCCGAAGGACTCTAGAGGTGGCTCCCACGGTTCAATCATCGAGTCTCTGCTCGGTATGGCCTGTACTGAAATATTGGAACACGTGTAGCACTTAGTTCCCGAAGGACTCTAGAGGTGGCTCCCACTGTTCAATCATCGAGCCTCTGCTCGGTATGGCCTGTACTGAAATATCGGAACACGTGTAGCACTTAGTTCCCGAAGGACTCTAGAGGTGGCTCCCACTGTTCAATCATCGAGCCTCTGCTCGGTATGGCCTGTACTGAAATATCGGAACACGTGTAGCACTTAGTTCCCGAAGGACTCTAGAGGTGGCTCCCACGGTTCAATCATCGAGTCTCTGCTCGGTATGGCCTGTACTGAAACATCAGAACACGTGTAGCACTTAGTTCCCGAAGGACTCTAGAGGTGGCTCCCACGGTTCAATCATCGAGTCTCTGCTCGGTATGGCCTGTACTGAAACATCAGAACACGTGTAGCACTTAGTTCCCGAAGGACTCTAGAGGTGGCTCCCACGGTTCAATCATCGAGTCTCTGCTCGGTATGGCCTGTACTGAAATATCGGAACACGTGTAGCACTTAGTTCCCGAAGGACTCTAGAGGTGGCTCCCACGGTTCAATCATCGAGTCTCTACTCGGTATGGCCTTTTCCGTTTGACATATTCCATGTCATGTAAAATATTTCCCCTTTTTAACATGTCACCTATCATTTATGGATTTTAATATAGACGTTAATTTTGTCGTACTATAAACCCTGGAGGGTAAAGGACTAAACCGGTCAAATCTATGACCATAATCTATATTGTCCTCGGTGGATCACGGATCAGGTGTCGACCGGGACTAAACATGTCACATATCATGTATCAGCATGATAAGAATACCAACCAGTCTCAAAACCGTATTTTTCATCGGAAAATACACCTTATGGAATTTATACAATTATATAATTCCATGATTTAAAACCATAAGGGTTATAATCCTTTAGTGAATATTGATAAAAATATCCATAAAAATATTCACTATGTTTCACTTCATCTTTCGTCTCGTAATTCGTGTAATTTATCTATTTCGAGAATTTTCGGTGATTTCATTATCACCATTCTCGAATACATGAATACTCTAAAGTTCCATCTCATTATATTCATATTTTATGAAATTTAGAAATTTCCTCATGTCTAGCGATTTACTATCGAAATTCGGAAATAAATCATTTAATATGATTTTATAAAGTTTTTCTAAAATTTTCGGCAGCATAACGGCTGCCGATTCACTAACCTCCTGCACGGAAAATACAGTTTAAAATCTTTCAGCCAGTACTTCTTCCCAAATTATTTTCAGCAAATCATGCATCATAATAATTTTCATAAAATAATTGCATAAAATATTTCAAATTAAATTATGCAGACTGAGTATCCTTACAGTGTTGCACATGCATCCCTTACCTTTTTCCGGGTCGGCGACTTCCGCTTATCGATCGCGCCCGCACTCCATTTCTCCCGATTCCTTATCTCGATTGCGAATTTGTAAAATCCCGGGTTGTCGAATTTTCGGGAATTTTCTGAATTCCCAAAATTCTCCTTTTTCCTCTTTTTCTTCCTTTTTCTTCCTTTTTCCTCTTTTTCTTTTCTTTCTTTCTTTTCTTTTTCTTTTTCTTTTTTTTTTCTTTTTCCTTTTTCTTTTCTTTTTCTTTTTCTCCTTTCTCTGGCCGGACCGGTTCAGACCGGTTTGTGCCTCATCCCGCCGGTTCGGCCGGTTCGACCGCCGGCGATCCTCCTTTCCGCCGGTTCACGCCTCCCACAGTTGGCCGACGTTGCGAGGATGCCGGATCTGGCCTCCATTTCACCCCATCACCTGCGACGGTGCCGGATCTGAGTCCGTGGGTTTCGGCCTCTTTCTCCTCCGTTTCTTCCTTCCTCCGCCGTTTCCTTCACCGCCGGTGGTCTCCTTCACCTTTGTTGGTCCTTGCCGGTGGCGTTGTTGGCGGTGGCGGTGCCCGGATCGGCCGGCACCGCCGATCTCCCTTCTCTTTTTTCCTTTCGGTTTTTCCCCCCTTCGTTTCGCGTCGTTTTCTTCTCTTTCCGCCTCGGGCTGCAGCCGTTCGCTTCCCCTCTCGCCGGCAACGTCATCCCTTCCTTTTCCCCTCGCCGGCGGTGGCAGCTCCGCCACCGGCGGTCTGGCTGGGAGGGTCGGGCTCTGTCCCGATTCTCCCTTTCCTTTTTCTGTTTTAGTTTCCTTTTTTGGTTTATGTCTTCTTTCCATTTTTAGTATACAATATACTATACATTATACCATATATTTTATACATATAATATATATTATATGTTATACATACATTATTTCATACATAATGTTATACAATATTTATTATATATAAAATATATCTTGTACATTACAAAATACATGTCTAGTATATATATATATATATATATATATATATATATTTATATACTTTAGAATAAATAACATTTATATATAGAATTATATAAATGTTATAATAGAATATATATATATATATATACCTATAAACTTTAATATAAAATAACATTTACATTTTCTATATATGTATGTATATATATATATATTTATATATACATAAAATATTATGTTTATAATATATATATGTATTAATTAAATTCATGAAATAGTTTATATATATATACACCAACGTATATTAAAATATACCATATAGTATTTTAAATATATACGTATTTGTATAAAATACACTTATATAAAATTTGAAATTATATAAACATATTTTATTTTCATTTCTCGTTTTCCTTATTTAATTTGGATTTTAATTTATCCAATTTAATTCTTTTCCTCTCTCTATTATTTTTATTTTCACTTCCACTTTAATTTCCTTTACAACAATTTTTCGATTCTTTCACTTCCTTAATTCTCGGGATTTTCACCAATATCCCGTTCTCGCAAATTTTATTTATTTCCCCTTATTTAAGTTCTCCAATATTTATTTTCAATATTTCTAATTTCCAATAAATGGAAAATTTACGGTTATCACAGAATTAAATGATTTGCATGATTTCCTCATCTTGATTTTTGCTCTGATTTTGGGTTTATTATTCCTTTCCTTTTTTCACATAGTTGACTTCCATTAGCCTTAATATTTCCTTTCCAATTTTTGCCCGAAAAGGATCCCTTTCCAGTTTCATTTGATTCTCAGTATTAATGCTGCAATTTTGAGATTTAAATTGAGATGTTGCAATTAAATTCAGTTAAGATCAATTTGGATCTGAAATTGAAAACCCTGATTTTACCTCTTTTATTATTATTATTATTATTATTTTTTATATATAATTTTTTTGTATTTTTCTTTTTATTATTTTTATTGCTTATTTTATTTTATTTATCATCAATAAAATAAAGCGAAAACAAGAAATAAAGTAAAGATAGAAATAAAACAAAATACAACAAGATTTATGAACCTTTAACCCTTTTGAATTGAGCCCAAATGCAAAGAAATGGATTAATTGGGCCTAAAGCCCAAATTCAAAACCATGATGGGTTATGTTCAGACAAAAATGGTGTCTACAGCTGCCCCTCTTTCATATTGCTGAGAATCAGGAATAGGGCAAAGACTTTAGACAACAATTTTGTCCGAAATTTTTTTTTATTATTATTTTTATTATTTTTTGTATTATTTTTGTAAAATTTGAAAATAATACCTTGACTCCCTACCAAGGCGCGACCTACTTTAGAAAAGTGAATTCGATTTTGAAACACACCACCTTGACTCCCTACCAAGGCTCAATTCATCAGCAAAATGGATCCGATTTTGAAACATATTACCTTGACTCCTTACCAAGGCTCGATTCATCAGCAAAATGGATTTGATTTTGAAACATATTAACTTGACTCCCTACCAAGGCTCGATCCATCAGCAAAATGGATTCGATTTTGAGACACACTACCTTGACTCCCTACCAAGGTTCGATTTATTTTAGAGAAATGAATTCGAATTTGAAACACACTAACTTGACTCCCTGCCAAGGCTTGATCCATCAGCAAAATGGATTCGATTTTGAGACATATTACCTTGACTCCTTACCAAGGTTCGATTCATTTTAGAGAAATGAATTCGAATTTGAAACACACTACCTTGACTTCCTACCGAGGCTCGACCCACTTTAGCAAAATGGATTCGATTTTGAGACATATTACCTTGACTCCCTACCAAGGTTCGATTCATTTTAGAGAAATGAATTCGAATTTGAAACACACTACCTTGACTTCCTACCAAGGCTCGACCCACTTTAGAAAAGTGAATTTGATTTTGAAACACACTACCTTGACTCCCTACCAAGGTTCGATTCATTTTGGAGAAATGAATTCGAATTTGAAAGTACAAACCTTAAAAATATCATTACCGTGGTTATATATGAAAAATGCAACAATGAGTCTTTATGACATATGAGGATAGCATGATCAGTTATGCAAATGTGAATATCTGTAATTCTAAATTTTGATGCAAGTCTTTATGCGACTCAATCCATAAACTTAGATTAACTCATTACGTTTTACTCATTCCCAAACCCTGGTGCTTGGATAGCTAACCAAACTTTGAACTTGTAGGATCCCAAAACTCCAGTTTCTTTGAGGGTTAATACTTCTTTGTATGATTTCCCCGTACTAGTCCATATGTTTATACATCCACAAATTGGATCCCAACCTTCATATTCCTCCTTTTTAATCATTCAAATCTCCCCAAAGCAATGCAAATACCTTTACTATTCATTTAATCAAAATCATTCAAATTTGACAAGTACAATGCATTTATTATGAATGAAAGGCAAACGAGTCAATAGGTAAAATATGATTTTATTTCATTCAAAGTGGTCAAGGGTATAGAAGAGGAAAGAAGAATCAAGGGTGTATAGTAACAATGGCCAAAGTTCCCTTATAAGAAAATTTTAGACTTCCTCATATCAAACAATCCAGAATCCTTATTATATGAACCACTGATTGATGACCTCAATGTGTCGGAGATGTTTCCAAGTGTCTTTGACCCCTCCAAGGATGCAAAACTGTTCAACAGAATTTATGCCCCTTTTTATCTAAGCCGCCCTCTCGGGTTTTCAACTTAGATACCTCCTATGGGTTTAAGTCGCCTTTTCAGGTTTTCAACTTAAACCCCACCCTTTTTTGTTTTTTTTTTTTGAATCTAAGCCGCCCTTTCAGGTTTTCAACTTAGATCCCATTTCAAGCATAATACTTTTTCACCACATCACCATTGACCGGGTTTGGTAACTCATACCCATCCATCTCCTTCAAAATTAACGCTCCTCCTGAAAAGTTACCACGTACGGGCCTTCCCAATTTGGTGCCCATTTTCCTCGAGGATCATGCTGATTAGATGGAATCCTTTTCAAAACTAACTCCCCTTCCCGAAATTGTCTAGGGCAGACCTTTTTGTTATATGCTCTCATCATTCTCCTTTGATATAATTGGCCATGACAAAGTGCTTTAAGCCTCTTTTCCTCAATCAAATTCAACTGTTCATATCGAGCACGGACCCATTCTACCTCTTCCAATTCTACCTCCAGCAATACCCGTAAGGAAGGAATCTCAACCTCAATAGGCAAAACGGCTTCCATTCCATATACTAATGAGAATGGAGTGGCTCCGGTGGATGTACGCACTGATGTCCGGTAAGCATGCAAAGCGAAAGGAAGTTTCTCATGCTAATCTTTATATGTATCTGTCATTTTTTGAATGATCTTTTTGATATTTTTGTTTGCAGCTTCTACGGCTCCATTCATTTTCGGGCGATAAGGCACTGAATTATGATGTTTGATTTTGAATTGATCACAAGCCTCTTCTATCACCTTGTTATTAAAATTTGTAGCATTGTATGAAATAATCCTCTCAGGGAAACCATATCTGCATATGACCTCCTTCTTAATGAACCTGCATACCACCGACTTTGTCATACTGGCGAATGAAGCAGCTTCCACCCATTTTGTAAAGTAATCAATCATCACCAAGATAAAACGGTGCCCATTTGACGCCTTTGGAGTGATTGGCCCAATTACATCCATTCCCCACATTGAGAAAGGCCAAGGAGCTGTCATGGTGTGTAAAGATGTTGGAGGGGCGTGTATTTTATCACCATATATTTGACACTTATGACATCTTTGAGCATATTTAATGCAATCACTTTCCATAGTCATCCAATAATAGCCTGCTCTCATGATCTTCCTAGCCATCATATGCCCATTTGCATGAGTCCCACAACTTCCTTCGTGAACCTCCTCAAGGATCCTTCTAGCTCCCGTAGCATCCACACACCTTAGCAAAACTTGGTCTTTTCCTTTCTTGTACAGGATATCACCATCAAGAAAGAATCCCATTGCCAACCTTCTTACGGTCCTTTTATCGTTTTCTGTAGCTTGCTTAGGATATTGTTGGTTCTTAACATATTGTAGAATGTCATGAAACCAAGGCTTACCATCAATTTCTTCTTCCACATTTAAACAGTGAGCTGGGGAAGCACGTACACTCATCTTAATGGGTTGAACTTCAGTATTTGCATTTACTTTGAACATGGCTGCCAATGTTGCTAAAGCATTTGCCATTTGATTTTCTTCTCTAGGTAAATGGTCGAAGGAAACCTTTGCAAATTGTTTGATCAAGTCGATGATGAATTCATGATATAAGACCAACTTTGAGTCCCTTGTCTCCCATTCCCCTCGCAATTGGTAAATTACCAATGCAGAATCTCCGTACACTTCTAACACTCTAATTTTCTTTTCAATGACTGCTTGTAGTCCCATGATACATGCTTCATATTCAGCCATATTATTGGTACAATTGAAGTCCAATCTTGCAGTGAATGGGTAATGATCCCCTTTTGGGGATATTAAGATTGCACCAACACCATGCCCTAGAATGTTTGATGCTCCATCGAAATACATCTTCCATGCCTTATCTCCTACTAACTCATCATCATCAATCTTGAAAATAGCCATTAGATCCTCGTCTGGGAAGTCGAACCTCATAGGCTCATAATCTTCTGCAACTCGATCTGCCAAGAATTCAGCTATTGCACTTCCTTTGATGGCTTTTTGACTCACATAGATAATATCATATTCGGAGAGTAATACCTGCCACCTTGCTAACCTCCCGGATAAAGAAGGCTTTTCAAATATGTATTTAATGGGATCCAGCTTCGCAATCAACCAAGTAGTGTGATACAACATATAATGCCGGAGTCTTTGGGCAGTCCAGGCTAGTGCACAACACATTTTTTCTAGTGAGGAATACTTGGATTCGTAATCCGTGAATTTCTTGCTCAAGTAGTAGATCGCACGCTCTTTCTTGCTTGCTTCGTCATGTTGCCCCAATACACAACCTATCGAGTGCTCATGAACTACAAGATACAAAATAAGCGGCTTTCCTGGAATAGGAGGTACTAGAATTGGTGGGTTCGAGAGGTATTCTTTGACTTTATCAAAATGCCATCTGACAATTTTTGTCCCACTTTCCCGAGTTGTGCTTTCGGAGAAGCTTAAAAATTGGGTCGCATTTAGCAGTAAGGTGGGATATGAAACGAGAGATGTAATTCAATCGTCCAAGGAAACCCCTCACTTCCTTTTGAGTATGCGGTGGTGGCAAGTTCTGGATAGCCTTGATTTTATCCGGATCCACCTCAACCCCTCTTTCACTAACAACAAAACCCAATAACTTTCCTGATGTAGCCCCGAATGTGCATTTAGCCGGGTTGAGCTTAAGTTGAAACTTTCTTAATCTTTCAAAGAGCTTTTTAAGATTGTCGACATGGTCCTCTGCTCTTCTCGATTTAGCAATCATATCATCTACATAAATCTCGATCTCCTTATGCATCATATCATGGAATAAAGTTACCATGGCCCTTTGATAGGTTGCCTCAGCATTTTTTAAACCAAATGGCATTACTTTGTAACAAAAAGTTCCCCACATTGTCACAAAAGTGGTCTTTTCCATGTCCTCCGGTGCCATCTTGATCTGGTTATATCCCGAAAAACCATCCATGAAAGAGAATAATGAATGCCTGGCAGTATTATCAACTAGAGTATCAATATGTGGCAACGGGAAATTGTCCTTTGGGCTAGCTCTGTTCAAATCCCGATAATCAACACACATTCGCACCTTTCCATCCTTTTTAGGTACTGGGACTATATTTGCTACCCATTCAGGGTATTTTGCCACTTTTAGGAACCCAGCATCAAATTGCTTTTTTACCTCCTCCTTTATTTTCAACAGCATTTCTGGTTTCATCCTCCTTAACTTTTGCTGAACCGGTTTGCATCCGGGCTTCAAAGGTAGTCTATGCACTACAATATCAATATTCAAACCTGGCATGTCTTGGTATGACCAAGTAAACACATCTACGTATTCGTGGAGCAAGCTTACTAATCTTTGCTTGATGGACAATGAGAGAGAGGTCCCAATTTTAACTTCTTTCTTCACTTCTTCATTCCCCAAGTTTATGATTTCTATTGCTTCTTGGTCAGGCACAATTTGTTTCTCTTCTTGTTGTACTAGTCTTAGCAAATCTTGAGGCAAAGCACAATCATCCACATCTTCTTCATCATTAAGTTCACCAACACAAATGTTTTTTTCAAAATTAAACTCTGGATTATTGTTGAGAATGTCCTCATTTTCATTATTGGGATACCTGGAGATAATTAAAATGGGATTGATATAGAGAAAGCAAAAAGATGAATGAAAAGAAACAATATGGGTGGATGAATAAAATGCATTATGCTTGTCATTTATTGAATGATAAAGACTAAATAAAAGCCCATACATAAAAGAGCCTAATGCCTTTGGGCAGAGGCACTCGGATAGGTTTATTGCATTACATGGAGCATGATTTGGAAACGATGGGGAGCTCAACAGCATGCCAATTCTTCAACTTGTAGCCAAGAGGGCAAGGACGAATTCCGGAACTGTCCTCCTCTTTTGGGAATTCCTCCATTCCTACCATATTGATAGAGAGTTCTGTGAAAGCTTTAGCCACCATTGGGATAAAGTTGCCTCTTTCAATTTTTGACGAGTTGTTGTGGATGTATCCTGCTGAGTAGAAAGACTCGTTTAGAGGGGGAAAACTCATTGGTTCGAACTCCATCTCATGCCCCATAAAATTGGCCAACTTGCTTTCTTTCTTCTTTTCTATGAACTTTTTCTTTTCAAGTCCAGTAGGTTTATATCCTAACCCAAACCTATCCATCTTAGGAATAACAGACACTGATCTCTTAATTCCTTGTAACTCCTTTCCTAAACCTGCTCCAACCTGACATCCCTTTCCCACTGTTTGTTGGATCTCGAGCCTGGTGGCTTTTGACAAATGCGGTACAGGTATTTTCATCCCTTCTCCTACAAATGTAGCATTAACAAGCTCTAAAGATCTAAAAGAGCATTCCACTGCATCTTCAGCAACTTCTATGTATGGGGTACTTGTAGCAATGGTTGCAATCATATCTTCTTCACCTCCTATACTCACCAGATGTCCATCCACCACAAATTTGACCTTTTGGTGCAAAGTCGAAGGAACTGCACCAGCCGAATGGATCCAAGGCCTTCCGAGCAAACAATTGTAAGAAGGAGTTATATCCATAGCTTGGAATTCAATGTTATAAACACATGGGCCAATCTGAAGTGGCACCTCTATATTCCCAATCACTTCTCGACGGGTGCCGTCAAAGGCTCTTACAACAATGTGGCTTCTCCTCATATTTGATTTATCTATGGGTAGCCTAGACAGTGTAATCATGGGCATAACGTTCAAGGATGACCCATTATCAATGAGAACCTTCGGAAGGATATGATTTTTACAAGTAGTGGTTATGTGAAGGGCTTTAGTACTTCCTCTGCCGTCGGGTGGGATTTCATCATCATTAAATGAAATGAAGTTATCCACCGCAATGTTTCCCACCAACTGGTCTATATTCTCTACCGACACATTGTGGGCTACATAAGCTTCATTGAGCACTCTCAACAAAGCATTTCGATGAGGCTCTGAATTCAAAAGTAGAGAAAGTAAGGAAATCCTTGCTGGTAAGCAATTTAATTGTTCCACCACATTGTATTCACTGTGCTTAATAAACTTCAAAAACTCACAAGCTTCTTTCTCCGTTACAGGTTTCTTCTTTTCAGAATCTACTGGAACTATCGGCCTGACTTCTTTTGCTTGGCTATCTCTACTATTTTCACCCTTTTCATCTTCTTTAGCTTTCCCCATCTAAATTTTCTTCAATATCTCTGGGGTATAACACCTACCACTTCTGGTCATTCCTCCCAGGCCCGCAATGTCTATTGTATCAGCAGCATAGGAAGAAGGATTGTTGAGAGATCCTTGAGTCGTGACCTTAAAATTGTAATTCCACGGGACTGCATGGTCACTCTTATAAAGGAATGGGCTTGGGACTTTAATAATTAATTTCGACCTGGCATTTTCAACAGTTGCACTAGGTTCCGTCTTACTCATATCCCCGCAAATGACCTTCAATGGTCTGATTGGCTTCCCAAACATTGATGGCTCTATAACATTCACTACGTTCCCTTCAATAGCTTCAGAGAACTCAATCTCTCCCAAGTCTATCATCTTTTGTATTATACAACGAAACCCCTCACAACTTTGGACAGAATGGCCCACCACTTCCTCATGAAACTCACAATAATCTTCCTCTTGCATTTCAAGCCCAAAATTTGCCCTCTTAGATTGAATAATCTTTGCCTCCCTCATTGCTTCCAGCACTACCCTCATCGGTGTCTTCACATCATTGACATTCCTTTTTATCCAACACCCACCGTCCTCTATCACTGCATTTACATTGGCCTCCGTGTGATTTGGAAGGGGATTCATATTTACGCTTGGCTCATTATCCTTCCCAAATTCCAGGATTCCAGCTTTCATGAGATCTCTAACCTTGTACTTAAATGTCGTACAATTTTCGATTGAATGGCCTTGGATCCCGGCATGATAATCACAACGAGCATTTGCATCATACCATTTTGGATAAGGGGGTTTAAGGGGTTGTAGGAAAACTGGAGCAACAAAGTGATTTTGCAATAATTGGGGGAATAGTTCGGCATAGGAGATTGGTATTAGGTCAAATTGAGGCCTTTCCTTATTACTTTTGGGGGCTCTTGGGTTATTTCCTTGGTTGTTGGGTTGAAAAGTAGGTCTTGGTGTTTGTGTAGAGGTGGGGGCAGTAACATGCACTGGTACTTGAAAATTCATGGGATAAGCTGGTTGAGGGATTGACGGGTATGGATAAGGGTTTTGGGAAATATTGTTAATAGGTTGATAATAAGGATGGTATGTAGGGTATGAGAAATGAGGTGCGGGGTTTGTTTTTGATTGTTTTCCAATGGTAGCCGCTTGCACTTCCCCTTCTTTCTTTTTACTTGTTCCGCTCTTCTTTGGGGCTGATGTGTCTTCAATCTTGCCATTTTTAATGGCATTTTCAATCATCTCCCCAGAAATGACCATATCAGCAAAGTTTTTAGTGGCACTTCCAACAAGCTTATCATAATAAGGGGGCCGCAGAGTACTGACAAACAAAGTTGTAGTCTCTTTTTCAGTTAAAGGAGGTTGCACCTGAGTTGCCAAATTCCTCCACCTTTGGGCATACTCTTTGAAACCTTCACCAGATTTCATCTCTAGGTTTTGCAAGGACAACCTGTCTGGTGCCATATTCGTCATATGCCTATATTGGGCCACGAAAGCTTTTCCCAAATCCTTCCATGTATGAACACGACTTCGATCCAACTGATTATACCATTTGGCAGCTGGCCCAATCAAATTATCTTGGAAACAATGAATGAGTAACTTATCATTGTTTGTGTAGCCAGACATCTTTCGACAAAACATAGTAATTTGAGCCACTGGGCACGTGGTTCCATCATACCTTTCAAATTCAAGAACTTTGAATTTAGGCGGTATAACCAAATCAGGGACAAGGCTAAGTTCATTAGCATCTATATTCCCAAAGAAATCCATCCCCTCAATAGCCCTTAGCCTTTCTTCCAATAGATCATATTTCTCCCGTGATTCCCCACTCTCTTTCCTTAACTTATCTTGTTCTATGGGATCATCCAAATTAGGTACGAAGATAGGGTCAACAGGGCTAGATCCTGGGTACTGTCCTTGATTTTGTGGATGATTCATGAAAACTTGGGCTTAGGGATAAGCCTTTTGGGTGGTTTGGGCTTGAGGAGGAGTAAACCCGGGCGGGCATGGTGGATCCTCCCTTGAAAGTTGAGGTTCTTCCCTTAAGTCTTCAGCAACTCCTTTCCCCTTCATTAGAGACATCATCATTTCCATCATTTTCGCCATTTGTTCTCGAGATTCCTCTTGGGACTTGACAATTTCTTGTTGAACCCTTTCCATTCTTTCAATTCGTGTAAGTTGCTCAGATTCCATAGCTCTTACTTGTGCTCGAGTGTTGTAAGGATGATTTGCAAGCTTCGTTGGTTTAGCTATCCTTGCACCTTTATCAAAATTCCCATAATCAGGATGCTTTTCATTTTTATTTTTTATTTTGTGTTTATATTTGAATGCAATGCATGAAATGAGGTAATATTGCCACATAACAATTGCCAATAATCAAACCTTTTATTAAATATGAAAGGAAAATGTTCTTAATGATACTCAACAATACTTTAAAAAAAAGAAATACATCCATGGAAAATCTAAGCCCTAGGTTCACCTTTTGATTTAGGCATCTTCAAGAAGTTCATAATCCGAAGGTAATGGTTATGCACTTTGTTAGCTTTAAATTGACATATGTATTTTGAAATGACAAAAACTTAAGTAAGCTTTAATGCTTTAATTCATATTGTAAATTTGCCTTATCACACATGATTTTCTCAATACATTTCAAGTGATCATATCAAACATTAAGACCATGATTTAATGATGCATACTCTTATTGGTCTTAATACTTTGTAAATGTTTTGAATATTTTAGAAAATCACTTGATGAATTTTTAGACCATGTTTCCATTTGAGAAAGTCAAGAAAAACTCCCACAAAAATGCCAAAATGTTTTGGGTTGGATTAGGATCAAAGACCACATCATTTCTAACTCAAAAAGTGCAGGAAATCACCTTCTGGAGAGAAGGGATCGATCCCCTAAGGAAAGGGATCGATCCCCTTTTGGCAGTAAGCTCCCAACAGCTAGAAAAGGTCCCTGAAGCCCAGAATCAAGATTCTGGACAAAAGGGATCGATCCCCACTGTAGCAGGATCGATCCCTTTGCACCAGAAAGCCCCCAACGGCTAGTTTCTGTGAGACATAACGGCTAGTTTCTGTTTTGGCTCCAACCAACGTCCACAAACCATCCAAGGGACTATAAATAGAGGCCTAGAAGCTAAAGGAAGTAAGAGGAACCACTCAGCAACTTCAAATCTCATATTCCTCAAATCTACAAGCCTAAAACAACAAATCAAGAGCTACAAAGTTTCATTTTCCATCATTTTCATATTCTTTGTATAGAATAGCACAAATCTTGTATAAGTTTTTCCTTGTGCTTAATTTCTGTAATCACTTGCCTATCTAGAGGCTCTCTTTGATTACTCATTTGTAAACTCACTTCATTCCTTGTAAAGGGGAGGTTTCTCTTAAGCCTTGAAAAAGAGGGAGGTTACTCTTTAGCCTAAGAAAAAGAGGGAGGTTTCTCTTGAGCCTAGAAAAAGAGAAAGGTTTCTCTTGAGCCTTGAAAAGAGGGAGTGTAATCACAAATTCAAGATAGTGGATTTGGAGAAAATCCTTGGGAGCATCTCAAGGTAGAGGACGTAGGCAAGGTAGCCGAACCTCTATAAATCGATTGTGTAAATCTCTCTCTCCTTACTCTTTATTTGCTTGCACTTATATTGTGTTTATTTAATTGAACTTGAATTGCATGCTTGTCTAGCCTAGAGAACTTAGAAAATATCAATATAGGCTAGAGAATTTAGAGAAACCGAAAAACGAGCTTAAGGTTAGTTAAAAACCGATTCACCCCCCTCTCGGTATAGCCTATAAGAGCCAACAATTGGTATCAGAGCTTGGGCTCGAGATTGAATTAGATTAACCTCTATCGAGCAAAACGATCTTAAATGGCTCACTTGAATGTAGGCACACCCCTAGGAGAAGAGGGACAATCGTTAGTTAGACCTCCACTCTTCAATGGAGAGAATTACTCTTATTGGAAAACAAGAATGATGTTATTTGTACAATCCAATGACTATGAAGTGTGGAGAATTATAGTGAATGGTCCTAGAATTCCCATGAAGAAAGTAGATGGAAAAGATGTCCCTAAGATAGAGGATGAGTGGGACACAAATGACATGAGAGTGGCACAATTGAATGCCAAGGCTATGCACACTCTCTTTTGTGCATTAGGTCCTAATGAATATAATAGAGTCTCCCTATGTGAGAATGCCAAGCAAATATGGGACAAATTAGCTATCACACATGAAGGGACAAATCAAGTTAGAGAGACCAAAGTAGGAATGCTCACACATGATTATGAGCTATTTAGGATGAAAGAAAATGAGTCCATTAGTGAAATGTTCACTAGGTTTAATGAAATAATCAACGGACTTAAGGTTCTAGGCAAAGCTTATTCCAATGTTGAAATGGTAAAGAAAATTTTAAATAGCTTGCCTAAGTCATGGGAGGCAAAGGTAACCGCAATAGAAGAATCTAAGGATCCTAACACCTTGTCTCTAGATGAACTTATGGGCTCCTTACTTACATATGAAATGAAAATAAAAAGAAATAAAGAGCCTTCAAAGAAAGTAGGAGTAGCACTTAAGTCTTCCACTCATAAGGATGATAGTGATGAGAGTGGAAATGAGGAAGAAAAGGAAATGGCAATGTTTGTCAAAAGATTCAATAGGTTCATGAGAATGAACGAGAGAGAGCAAAATAGGAGACATCATTGGGGAGAATCAAGTAGAAGAGAAAAAGACTCCTTAGTATGTTATGAGTGCAATGAACCGGGTCATACTAAGTTAGATTGCCCCTTACTTAGGAAAGAAAAGGATAGGAAACCTAGGAAGAAAGCATTTGTGGCTGCATGGAGCGATAGTGATAGCTCCGATGAGGAAAATGTAGATAATGAGGTAGCCTACTCATGCTTTATGGCCATTAGTGATGATGAGGCTAGTAGTAGTTCTAGTGAAGATAATGATTATACCTTTAGTGAACTACAAAATGCCTTTGATGATTTAGCAAATGAATTTCAATGCATGAATTCTAAAAAAAAATCATTGCTAAATTAAAAATAGAAAATGAAGCCTTGACAAGTGCTAAGATAGAATTTGAAAAGAAACTAGAAGAGGCCAACTTAGAAATAAATGAGTTAAATAAAAAGAACACAAATTTGCATAACTCATTTTCTAGGTTTTATATGGGTCAACAAAAGCTAGATCACATGTTAGAGACCCAAAGAGCTTTCTTTGATAAAGATGGGTTAGGCTATAATGCAATACAAAAAGAAACTCATCTAAAGAATTTCCTTGTGAGCAAAAATACTATGCATGATTTATCTCTTACATGCTCACTATGCAATAGAATAGGACACTCTTCACAAGCATGCACATATAGAAAAACCACATTTAGAGGAAGAGTGGTTAGAAAAATGTGGGTGCCAAAGCATGCAATAAATAATGATGATTTGTGCTTGAAATGGATCCCAAAAGGATCAAAAATTATTTGCACTAACTTTCGAGGACCCAAGAAAATTTGGGTACCAAAGCATGCTTGAATTTGTTTGTTGTAGGAGTGTTAGAGCATGGGAATGCAATGAAACAATGGAGATTAAATGCTCAACACATCCTCATGGAGTTTGCTTGTGCCAATGAGAAAAAGGAAGAGCTTGGAAATCCATCTTTAGCAAGGTGACAACAATCTCTCAAAGAATGGCTAATGGTGGATCCAACACATCATGGCAAGCACTCTCAAGCAAAGAAGTATTGTGAGCTTAAATTCTCACTCCTTAAAATTTGTGTTACATTTAAATCGTTTATGCCTTGATGATATAGTTTGTTGATGATCTTTGATGTTTTGTGAGTTGAATGATTGAACAAAAGGCATAATAAATGATCTTTGAATACTTAATGAATAGTTCTTGATGCATTGAATGAAGAGCATGTTTAATGATTTTGAAATAATTTTTGGTTTTCTGCATCTTGAGCAAGTTTGATATGTGTAGATAATATATTTAGTTGCTCAAAAGTTGTCAAATATGTCATATATGCAAAATTCCATGTCATGAGCCTTAATGAAGAATATGCATATTAGAAATTATGGCATGTTGTTCACAAGATGTATGCTTTGATGATATAGGTGCTTAAAATCTATGTGAACAAGTTTGTTTTGGCATATTTGTGGTTTCCAAAGCTTTGGTTTTGACAAAATATGCATAATACTTAAAATGACCCCCTTTAAGGCCAAAAATGTATTTTATTGTGTAAATTCTTCCAAAATTGCAAAATATTTTGTAAAATGGTTTTTCATTCATGTTTTTCATTCATACAAGTCCAAAATCATGTTTTACAAATGTTTAAACCCTTACTTGGACTTAAAATACTCAAAAACGAAGTTTTGGTACCTCAAAAGTTGGATTTTCTGTCAAAAATCTGCAGAACCAAGATGAGGGATCGATCCCTCTACATATAGGATCGATCCCTTTGAAAAAACATGTAGGAAACATGCTTCTGGAGTTAAGGGATCGATCCCTTTGCTCATAGGATCGATCCCTCTAGGCAAATTATGTTATTTTCTGCATTTTTAAGCCTTAGTTGAGAAGTTTTCTTAATTCTTTTGATATTCTTTTTCTTCTCAACTTAAAATTCATTGTTTTAACTTCTTTTTGATGATCTTTAATGTATGAAAATTCATTTTGCATTGATATCATGCCTCAACTCCTTCAATTTGAATCATTTCCAACAAATGGTATCACTTACAACAATCAATATCAATTTTCTTGAGCTCACAAGTGCAAAATCATTTTTCTTGTTGAAAACATTCATGAATCTTGAAATAATCTTGAAACATACTTAAACATAATTTTTGGGATTTATTTCAATGGTTTGTATATTTGAGAATTTGATGAACTTGTGCATAATGCCTATTGATTTTTCTTTTTGTTCATCTTAGTCAAGCATGCTTATAGGATTATGTCTCTTGGCTTGACTTATCAATTCCACACTAGGTTTCATGATAATTTTACATCTAGTGGATTGATTCCAAATGTAAAATCAACAATTGGTAATAGTCATTGGCCTATAATTTGTGATGGTAAATGGATCCTAAATGTTAAAATGCATAAAACTTTATCATCCTTATACTTAAAGAACTAGGGTCTTAATGACAACACTAACACTCAAAGATAAATGCACACTTGAACAAACTTGATATCCATGCATTTATTATTTGAATCTTTCCTTGCTCATAATTGGTTAAGGACTTGAATTAGAAAATGAGCATAGGATTTGTGTGCTTGAAACCATGGAAGAAAATGTGTTTGCTTGAATTCCTTGATTTTTTGAATCTTCTTTATGGTATCAATTTGTGAATATGAATATGGATTAATACTTTATGATAGTATGCTTATGTTTAATTAATCCATATGCATATTTGATAATGTGTGATTGTGTTCTTGCATATTTTGAATGATTATTTTCTTGACATGAACACATTGCACATAGATATTGAATTAATGCAAAATGCCTAAGTCAACCATTAGTAACAATTGGTGTTTAGATTGAAATAACAATTAGTATCATTGGCAACCATATTTTCCACAATTGGTAAGCCAAATCTAAATTGCCAATTGGTATGAGCTTTAAATTGACAATTCCTCTCATGCTCCTTAGATTGAAATGACAAATAGAGAAGAATTCATATAAGACACTTTTGCATGAACCACTTTTGTGCTAGAATATGTAGTTAATTGCTATATATCTTAATTCAAGGCACAATATTTCTTGAAAATGATTTATGAGCACATGCATATGATATGTTATATAATTTTAGCTCATAATCATGATGTATTGCCATGCACCTTAGTTGAACTTTAAAGAACAATTAATATACTTAGGTGCTTGCTTAACTTCTTACCAATTGGAACCTCCTTGCAAAATTACTTATCAACAATTGGTATCAAAATTATTTATAAACAATTGGTATAGGAAAATAAGCATTGTCCTTTGCATGCCTATACATTTCATACTCTTTATGGACATTGTCTTATGAATTTGTGCTATGAGTCCCATGTACTAACATGTTTCTTGTTGGAAGGAGCATTTTTATTTGTTCTCACATAGCCATGATTTTAGGGGGAGCATTTTTTTTATTATTTTTCCTTCTTTTTGCTATGACAAAAAGGGGGAGAGATAGATAAAGGGAGAGATAGATATAAGGAGAGATATTAAGGGGGAGAGATAATGGGAAAATAGTTTGAAAATTCTTCTTCAAAACCCATGCATATATTAAGGGGGAGCTTTATAAAATCCTGCTTTATTTGAGGGGGAGTATTTTATCAAAGAATTTTCAAAGCAAATTTATATTAAGTTTTGTCATATCAAAAAGGGGGAGATTGTTAGCTTTAAATTGACATATGTATTTTGAAATGACAAAAACTTAAGTAAGCTTTAATGCTTTAATTCATATTGTAAATTTGCCTTATCACACATGATTTTCTCAATACATTTCAAGTGATCATATCAAACATTAAGACCATGATTTAATGATGCATACTCTTATTGGTCTTAATACTTTGTAAATGTTTTGAATATTTTAGAAAATCACTTGATGAATTTTTAGACCATGTTTCCATTTGAGAAAGTCAAGAAAAACTCCCACAAAAATGCCAAAATGTTTTGGGTTGGATTAGGATCAAAGACCACATCATTTCTAACTCAAAAAGTGCAGGAAATCACCTTCTGGAGAGAAGGGATCGATCCCCTAAGGAAAGGGATCGATCCCCTTTTGGCAGTAAGCTCCCAACAGCTAGAAAAGGTCCCTGAAGCCCAGAATCAAGATTCTGGACAAAAGGGATCGATCCCCACTGTAGCAGGATCGATCCCTTTGCACCAGAAAGCCCCCAACGGCTAGTTTCTGTGAGACATAACAGCTAGTTTCTGTTTTGGCTCCAACCAACGTCCACAAACCATCCAAGGGACTATAAATAGAGGCCTAGAAGCTAAAGGAAGTAAGAGGAACCACTCAGCAACTTCAAATCTCATATTCCTCAAATCTACAAGCCTAAAACAACAAATCAAGAGCTACAAAGTTTCATTTTCCATCATTTTCATATTCTTTGTATAGAATAGCACAAATCTTGTATAAGTTTTTCCTTGTGCTTAATTTCTGTAATCACTTGCCTATCTAGAGGCTCTCTTTGATTACTCATTTGTAAACTCACTTCATTCCTTGTAAAGGGGAGGTTTCTCTTAAGCCTTGAAAAAGAGGGAGGTTACTCTTTAGCCTAACTTGAGCCTAGAAAAAGAGAAAGGTGTCTCTTGAGCCTTGAAAAGAGGGAGTGTAATCACAAATTCAAGATAGTGGATTTGGAGAAAATCCTTGGGAGCATCTCAAGGTAGAGGACGTAGGCAAGGTAGCCGAACCTCTATAAATCGATTGTGTAAATCTCTCTCTCCTTACTCTTTATTTGCTTGCACTCATATTGTGTTTATTTAATTGAACTTGAATTGCATGCTTGTCTAGCCTATAGAACTTAGAAAATATCAATATAGGCTAGAGAATTTAGAGAAACCGAAAAACGAGCTTAAGGTTAGTTAAAAACCGATTCACCCCCCCTCTCGGTATAGCCTATAAGAGCCAACACACTTCATCCAAAAATCCAGACAATCGATAACCATGATTGGTAGCTGGGCTCACACCAGTCTTCAATACTCGTACTCGATCTTCCATCTCCCTTGCTTTACCAATAGCCAAGTTGATTTGCACAAACAGATGTTTTAAATGATCTAGCTTTAGGTAGTAGCCATTTCTCCATTTTTCACATTCCTTTGCTAAGGCATGCAAGTTGTTAGTGGTTTGTTGGAGTGCTTTTTCCATCCTTCGCACTTGAACTTGAATGTTCCCTTCCTTCAGACTTTCATGTTCAAGTGTCATTCGTTGTATCTTTTTTTGTAGCTCCTCATTCTCCTTTTGAATTTTACCTAACTCAGTGATAGTTGATGAAAGGGTACTATTTGCATCTTTAAGCAATGCCTTCCATTCACTGCGCTCTTCTTGAATCTTCAAACTCCATTGTCTTGACCTTTCTTCCATCTCTTGCCTAAGCCTTTTGTTTTCACGCTCCAATTCGTCTTTCTCCATTTGGAGTTTTCGTTTGGCTTTTTCTAACTCTAACATGGGATCTCGAGGTGTAGGTTGGACGGGATCATCCTTTTCGTTGTCAGGAGAGAGCTTCACATCCTTGCCACGTTTCAAGTGCCAAACTGAATATTCAGGAGCCACATCATTAGTGTATCTCTCCGGTTCAATTCGGATAGTTCGTTTCCATGCTTTGGCTATCTCTTATGCTTTCTTCAGCGTTCCCGACTCCGTATAAGCAAATTCCAACTGAATCAACCCATGTGTCATTGGGACAAACTGTTCACTTCCCACCTGTCTTCGTACCAATATCGGGGCGTAACTAACAGCACCCCATAATCCCAAAAGAGGAACCCACGGCTTATCTCCACAACTATATAATACCGGTTCATGTGCCATCCAAGGTGCCCTCCATACCACTTCTTGACTTTTAAGCTTGTGCAGAAATGAGATCCAATTCCTCTTCGACTTGGGCTTGGGCCATTTGCTTTTGCAAAATTCACTAATAGGGATTCTAGATCTGATAAAAATCTTTTAGAAACAACTTTCCACACATTCAAAGTGGCTTTTCATCCATATGTATAATAATTGCATGCAACCTTGAAAATGTCCTTCTCCTGTCCGCCTACAATGATTTAAAGAACGGATGGTTTCGGCCAAGATTGCTGGAGAAGGATTAATACCGTGTTCTAACTGGTCAATAAGATCTACCACTGCTATTTCCACATAGCCCAAGGCCCTTGGAAAGATCACTAATCCATAAATAGCTAAAGCCATCGCCTTCACACCTAACTCGTCATCTATGTGTGCCATGATGAAACTCCGTAGGAAACTCCAAGGAATACAAGTGCTCTCACCTTTTATCTTCATGGATGCATCAACCTCTACCAAACTCATCCCTAGCAAGTTAACCATCTTCTTGCGATAGCCTGTCTTATTCTTTAGATAAATCTTATCCTTGTTGGAAGGCTTCAGACAAAGCAAGGTTGAATACTCCTCGATAGTTGGCACCATATCTACCTCATTGAAGACAAAGCATCGGTATGATGGATCCCAAAATTGAATCATAGCTCTAATCAAATTCTCGTCCACAGAGACCATAAGGAGGAATATCAAAGACCCATACTTTTGATGAAAATTTTCTCGGCTCTCCTTGCTTAATTGTTTCCACACACCCAGTAAGTCAGCTATGTCATTTTGCTTGAGAATCAAATGCACCTTCTCAGGGAGGACGGATATGTAATCCTCAACCAAGCAATCTCCTTCCTTGAGTTGGGCCTCTTTCAATAACAACTTTAGTTCACCAGAGGATATGAATGGCTATTGACTTTCCATGGATGTAACTCGGGTCTTTTTTATTGGCAACTATTATGTGGCAAATATCCCTACACAAAGATGAAATGATGCAAAAATTAGAATGATGTCATGTTAATGGTATGCCAAATAAGAGTTGTTCCTTTGTGTACCTAATTTTAGGTTTTCTACAAAGTAGGTTAAGTATGGCTCTTTCCTATAGTTGGCCCCTTATGGTCCATTATATGCATGGCTAGGGTTTTATAGGGATCTAAAAGTTTTCAAATTGCTCCTCACTGTCGTCCACACAAGACTAGTAAGGCACCCCAATCCTTGCCCATCACAGGCTCCAACCGGAAAGGGTTCAATTTGAGTGGGAGTATTTCGCTAGCCATTGCGGAGGTTACCACCTCACGAGAGCGTAGGTACTATACTCCCTCCTAAAAGGGACAAGCTCGGGTGTAGAGCTCATGTCATGATATGCGCGTGATGTTGTGTGGAGGAACAAAAAATTTTAAATGCCAAACATGATAAAATTGACAAAAAATTAATCAAACAAATCCTAACATAGCATCAAGATTATTTTCTGGCTTGACCCTCTAAGTGTCCCCAGTGGAGTCGCCAAGCTGTCGTAACGACTGCTGGCCCTAGACCTAACCGCTAGACATGAATTCAATGGAGTCGCCACCAATCATTTTTTTAGCCTAGGTGTGATTGGTCACCTATTCTCATTTAAGGATAAGGATTGATCTTCATTTCAGTTTTAGGGTTCGGGGGTCGATTACATGTGAGGAAGGTGTTAGCACCCTCACGATGTCCATCCTAGAATGGTACCTAATTAATCTTGTGCTATCTTAAGATGGTTTTGTTTTAATAATCTTAATTTGTCATATTTTCTAGTATATTCCAAATAATTAAATATTGGTAAATTTTCTAAGAAACTCTCCATCATTCTGGCGAAATTTCTTGAAAATTTATCCTCACATCAAGAGTTTTCAAGTAGTACCATTTGACTTGCTTGAAGATTCCATCGTCGGATCAAAATTTTCTCAACTTATTTTAAACTAATATTTATTTTTTTCATTTAATTTTATTTATCTCTTTTATTATTTTGTTTATTTAATTCGAGAAATAAATTTAGATTATTAATATCGAAAATTTTCTTAGTCTTCCATCATTCTGGTGAGACTTTGAGAAAAATTCTTACCTAAAGAATTCCAAATGTCAACCATTTGTGACTCTTTGAACTCTTATCATTGGAATAATCCTCATTCATTCTCTATTAAGTTGTTATTATTTATTATTTTAACTCTTTTTATTAATAATCTTTATTTTCTTTTCACTATTAATTATTTTAAAAATAAATATCGAAAAATTTTTACTTAAATCTTCCATCATTCTGGCGAGATTTAAGAAAAATCTCCTTACCTAGAGATTTCCAAATGTCAACCATTTGTGACTCTTTAGAATCTCATCCTCGGAACAATTTTTGTTTACTTTCAATTTATTATTAAATCTTACGTTTTATTATTAAAAATATATATATATTAAAAAACGTAATTCATTAATATTGAAAATTTTACTTAAATCTTCCATCATTCTGGCGAGATTTAAGAAAAATCTCCTCACCTAGAGATTTCCAAATGTCAACCATTTGTGACTCTTTAGAATCTCATCCTCGGAATTATTTTTATTTATTCTTCATTCTTTTTTTTATTATTTAAATTATTATTATCATTATTATTATTTCAAAAAAAAATAAATATCTATTATTGAAAATTTTACTTAAATCTTCCATCATTCTGGCAAGATTTAAAAAAAAATCTTCTCACCTAGCAATTTCTAAATGTCAACCATTTGCGACTCTTCAGAATTGCATCATCGGAACAAATCTAATTATTTTAATTTATTTACATTAAAATTTTATAATTGTTTCACTTTGGTTTTGATTTTATAAATTTGCTCTACGTTACTAATAATCACAAGCCTTGTGTGTTTATATTTAATTCCAAAACATGGGACATAATTAAACCTTTCTTAAATGTTATAATTAAAAATAATTAAATAAACAAGACAAGATGTAACAAAAAAATAAAAAAAATAAAAAAATAAAAATAAACAAGGCAAGGACATAACACGCACATACAAGCAAACCATTAGCCAAGTAAAACTAATCATTCCATGGCACATTTTGAAACCTTTTACCAATTCTGTAAATGATTAAAAGTAAATGGCTAACATAATTTACACACGCCACATGTTATTTGCATCATCAATCCATTAGCCCAAATAAAATAATCATTCCACATCAATCAAGTTAAAAGCAAATCAAGCAAAATGCAATAAAAGCAAACCTGTAAACCACGTTTTCCTCCTTTGTCTTTTTTTTTAACCCTCACGTGTGCTCTCTTGGTTGCCTTGTTGTGTCTGTAACAAGAATGAGGCAACTTGATTGCAAGCGGTGTTGGCAGCCACAATGCAAGGTAGCTGGTGCTCGGTGACAGCAAACGGTGGCGAGGTAAATGGGCTGGCTGGTAGCAACGCCAAACAGCAAACACGAGCAGCAAGTGAAGATGGTGTTCGAGGAGTCTTCATGCGGGAATGGTGCAGCAATGGATCGGCGGCAACTTCTTGACCTCTTTTCTTGTCAAGACAGTAGCGTTTTAATGGCCTCCCCTTTCTATACAGCTCACGTCTTTTACTCCTGGGTTTGATGCAGCGGATAATTATGGCAGTGTAAATGGTTTTGAACAAGAATCCTGGTGATGATGAGCCGAGTTCGACAACAGCAACGAGTAGTAGAAGTCAAATCAGCAGCAGAGGATCTACACAAAAAGATGGCACACCAGTACAGGGAACCTTCCTTCACAGGGGCGCGGTAGCAGGAGTGGATCGATGGGTTGCAGGCAGCAGCAAAAATGGTGTTGAAGCGGCGGCAAGGACGCAGACGGAGGTGCTACAACGGTGCAACAGGGACACGGTAGCTTGGGGTTGGGAATGGTGACTGAAGGTGGCGATAGAGGCGAAGTGCAACAAAAGGGCTTAAACAGGGAGCAACGTACGGGACTTGAAGATGATGGTGGTTGAAACGGGATGAAGCAGTAGCAAAGGCAGCAAACTAACAGTAGTGACTGGGCACAAGAGGCCAAAGAGATGGTGTTGTGGTCTGGGGCAGTGTATTGGCGTTGTGGGTAGAACGTGAGCAAGGGAAAGAGCTGATGATGGGAAGTGTCGAGGAAGTAGGGTTTTTTTTTCTTTTTCCCTCTTTTTCTCCCCCTTTTCTCTCTGCATGTGTATGAATTTATAGTGGTCTTTGGGCACCCAGATTAGGAAAAGAATTAAATGATTTGCATGATTTCCTCATCTTGATTTTTGCTCTGATTTTGGGTTTATTATTCCTTTCCTTTTTTCACATAGTTGACTTCCATTAGCCTTAATATTTCCTTTCCAATTTTTGCCCGAAAAGGATCCCTTTCCAGTTTCATTTGATTCTCAGTATTAATGCTGCAATTTTGAGATTTAAATTGAGATGTTGCAATTAAATTCAGTTAAGATCAATTTGGATCTGAAATTGAAAACCCTGATTTTACCTCTTTTATTATTATTATTATTATTATTATTATTTTTATATATATTTTTTTTGTATTTTTCTTTTTATTATTTTTATTGCTTATTTTATTTTATTTATCATCAATAAAATAAAGCGAAAACAAGAAATAAAGTAAAGACAGAAATAAAACAAAATACAACAAGATTTATGAACCTTTAACCCTTTTGAATTGAGCCCAAATGCAAAGAAATGGATTAATTGGGCCCAAAGCCCAAATTCAAAACCATGATGGGTTATGTTCGGACAAAAATGGTGTCTACAATTACACTCTTCTCTCTTCATTTATACCAATAGATCATCAAATAAAGAACAAAATAAGAAGAAAAGAGGAAGGAAGTGGTTCGGCCAAGGTATGCTCCCATGGTGTTTTTTACATTCCTTTAAAATTTAATGTTATATTCTTATGTTTTTGACATTGTTAAGCAAGAATCTAGTATTAGTTTCACTTAAATCTCTTTGTATCATGTTAAAGGGAGGCCATGGGTGTAACAGTCTGAGTGTACATTTTTACACAATATTTACTAGTATTTTACACATTTTTACTGGTTGAGCTGTCTGTGATGCCTTTAACACTTGATCCTTAACAGTAATAAATGGTGAACATTTATTCAATAAATTCATAATATAAAAATTTTTACAATATTCCATACACTTTACATCCCCTGTTTCTATTTTACAATAATGTAGTACTGTATACAAGTGTCTAAATATATAAGAGAAGTGATTTTACCTTTAAATTTCAACGCTCTTTGTCCCAATGGGCTATTCGCAGCTATATTTATCCGAGGAAGCCATCAAATAATCCTCGTAATTAATCTGGAAAGTTTGAAAGTAAAGGGTAAGCAAACCACATGCTCAGTAAAGGAGTTGTATGCTGCTTGATACAATGAAATCTATATGTTGGAAAATATTTATTTTTCCATAAATCTAAATGAAATAAATCATTTAATTTCCACCATTTTAGTAACAATTCAAAACACGTGACAGTACAGTGGTAAAACATTAGATACAGTAAACAGTCTTTTCAGTTCAGTAGCTTATAAATATCCAAATCACTGGATAACAGTTCAGTAATTATTTCTATTTTATAAATAATTTTCAAAGTATTCTTTCTCGATAACAGTAAATTTCCTTTCAGTTCAGTAAACAGTATTCCGTACAATTCAGTTTAGTAAACAGAAATCAGTTGGTTTCAGTTCAGTAAACCGTAATCAGTAGCTACTAGTTTAGTAAACAGTAATCAGTAGCTATCAGTTCAGTAAACAGTATTTCCCTGTGTAGTACAGTTCAGTAAAACAGTATTTCGGTACGGTTCAATTCAGTAAACAGTAATTCACAGTGCAATACAGTAAAATAGGATTCAGTAAATCCCTTTAGTAAACAGTTTTCACTAAGTTGAGACTAGGCATCACCCTACATCATATCATGCTATCATTGTCCACTAAGGGACACAGTAATCATCCCCAAAGGGATACAGTAACAGTATACAGTGAGATCTATGGCCATGATCTATAGGGGGTCCTTGGTGTACACTTGCAGGGTGACATCCGAGACCGCTGATGATTGGCGAGTCAATCAGCCACGTGACAGTAACAGTAATAATAGTAAGCATGAATCTCGAGGCCTAAGTCTCAAAATAGTATAAAAACCGTACCACAGCCTTTATGGATCTTATTCAAAATAATTTGAAATATTTCATGTTTATCCATAAGCTCTCACATTTTCATATATCATCACCTTTATGGAATTTATAAAATAAATAAGATCAGTATTTAGTTCCATAAAGGTATAAAATCATTTCTTTTCCCATAAAAATACCTTTAAGGAAATCCCATGAATTAAATCATTTATTTAAGTAATTATTTCCAAAAAGGTATTTATTTCTCATTTTCACATACCGTAAATCAGTCGGTAAATATTCATGTATTAAGTGAGAACACAATAAATATTCATTTTGAATATTTAATATCATATAAAACATAATTAATTTCTCACTTTAATGAAAAAATAAAACATGAATATATAATTTTATAACTTTCTCATAATTTCCAATTTATGGAAAATTGGTGGAAATTATATTCAAAATTTCCCATTTAAATCATTTCATGCATCTAAAATATTTAATAATATTTTAGAATACTTTTGGAAATTTTCCGACAGCATAATGGCTGCAGATTCCTAACCTCCTGCATACAATTTATAGTTTATAAACCAGCTTATCAACCACAATTTTGCATGTTTTCAAACCAAATCATGCATCCAATATTCTCATAAAATTTAGTTTAAGAAAACATGCAATTCATTATATCACTACAACCCCCTTACCTGTCTTATGAAACCGAAATCCGTCAACTCGGAATGCAAAATAATTTTGTCAAAAATTATTAATATTTTTTCTTAATTTTAAGCCACTAGTATTCATAAAATGCAGCCACTAATAATTACAACCAGTATAATTTATACTGGTGCCAACTCTCAATTTCTTCAATTTAGTCCTTTTTTCGGTTTTAATTTCACCAATCCTTCTCTTTTAATTTCTATAATTATTTTCTACCAAAATCCCTAATTTTCAGCACATTTTGTGCTTTCAAAATGTTATGGCTGAATCCCCTAATAGCCACTTTCATTGACTTTTCCATCTCTTTTCCTCAATTATTGTTTCCATTTGGTTCTTTTTAATTCACGTGCACATCTTTTGACTTCTACTTGCATGGAACCATAATTTCCTTCATCCTTTCATGCTAACCGAACCTTCCCTAATATTGCCAATTTTTGATTCTTCCTCCTTTCAAATTTTTCAAGCTTCCTCTTCATTTTTATTTATATTCTAAAATTCATTTCTTATTATTCTTATAAAATCTCTAGCCAAATTCCCTTCTTGTTCCTCATCTATCTCAAGATCCAAACTTATTCCACTTTCATAATCTAACAAAATTTAACTAAAATAATCCTATAACCATGTTGATTATGTCATGAAACATGGAAATTTACCATTAAATATTAAGAAAAGCATGGGATCATGGAAGCTCAACTTGACCGAATGGTGCTTCTCAAAACAGAGCAAATTTTCTGTTTCAATTTCAGCCCTCTTCTCTTGTCTCTTTAATGGTTTAAATGATGAAGCAAAGGTGGATGGTAATGGTTAAGAGGTTAACTATCAAAGTATAATTTTTGCTGAATTTCCTTGAACGAACAATGGCTAAACAGAACACTAACTGACATAACATTCTGCCTTCTCATGGACAGTAAAGAACCGATGGTAGAGATGAACATTTGCTGAAGTTTTTCTTCAATTTATCCTTCTTTATGAAGGAAACCGAAACAACACGCAGCGGAATTTAAATCATTCGGCCTCCACCAAGATCGATTCGGAGAGTTGCCTGATTAGGGTTTCGAGATTTTACCTGACGTTTTCTCTGAATTTTCTGTCGTTGGTCGAGTCACAAGCAGCAACTTTTCGTTCCTGCCTCTACGGTATCCACACGAACGGATCTCACGACTCTTGAACGTCTCACGATCAGAAGCCTTAAAGAGCTTTTAAATTCCTTATAACCGAATTGCTAGCTTCGATTAAAAGGATTGTTTTGTTTTCTGTTTTTAAAAAGTGTGGCCATGTTTTTTGGAAAAACATCCTTTTTATAGGCAGTAAATTTTACCCTAAAATTTACTGCCAAACAGAACTCTAATCCTACTTAGAATAGGATTAGTTATATCCCTAATCCAATTCAGAATAGGATTAGTTATATCCTTAATCCAATTCAGAATAGGATTAATTAAGCTCCTCATTGATCCGTTCTAGGTGTGCGACCCAATAGGTTCTCAAAACAATGGCAATGACAAAATTGTCACAGGCAATGAGCGGTATCTAGCAACACATCATTGCTACCCATGTAACGAGAATGTCAATGACTCGACATAACCTTACTCGTGATAGATGTTACCGTGTAGTTTAATCCCTTTATCCTATGATGTCTTGATTAGACACAAGTCATGGAATGTGTCACACTTGTATAGTCTAATCAGCGTTTCTTGATTCCTGAGTAGACTAATTAAACAAATAAAATCAATATCTCATATTGACTTATTCGAGCACGGCCATGCATTTCTTAGTCTCACTCTATCAAATGGCCCAAGACATCACTCTTGTTATATAAGAGGGATAAATCCTATCTTGATCACTCAACATCCCTCTACATAGATCAAGGCATACCCAATTACTACTTTTATAGTCCATCCTGTTACGAATGACATCTAGCAGCATTAAAGTATGCAATTCTCTATGTTGGGATCTCTGATGATCTCAAGTCAAAGGATCACATACACCATCATCACTATGAGAATCGCTTATGACATTCATATAACAATCCATGTAGCGTTCTCATGGAGGGTCGATCCAGTACATAGTTCTCTAACATGTACCTATGTGATGACTTGATATCTTATATCCATGACAATGGTCATCAGTCAACCACATACTAGTCTTATCGTATCATTGTTATCCTTGTTCACAATAATACTTGACTAGGGATATTTTAAGAATAGTGTGTTATTACTATTCTAAGGACATTATTATATAAGATTATATTACGCAGTTATAAGACAAATATAATAATGAACTATGATAAATAAAATGTCATGATACATAAAAAATGCCAAAGTCAATCATCTAATGAATGGTTCTAAGGGCATAATCCAACACTTTATTCATGGTAACCAATAACACTTTGCCACTTAGCTTCTTATCTATTTTCTTCATCATTTCAAGTCTTAAAATGCATTTCATTGTTGAAGAATTTGGCAGCATAAAGGAATGGCTGGAATGGTTCCTTGCTGTCCCGTTGTTTTACCAAGTCTCTCCTTCTTTTTGGTACGCTTTAACCAATAAAAATTGTCACATGTCACTTTTAAGCTTCTTTTATTTTTTGTATGAATTATATGACCTTTTTATCTCATAAAAATTTGCCTTAAAATTCCTTTTTTTGATGCATGTACCGAACAGCAAAAGTGGCGTGCAGAACATGGCTGATCAGTTTTGTCTTGTATTTAACTCTTCTTTGCTTTATTTCCGCCAATAAAATCTTCATACCCAATAAACCTTGAATGCTTTACCTTTAAGCATGATTTCCATTGTATTTTATATTATAAAAATTGTATTTTTATCAGCCTTTAAATGGCTGAACAGAAACGGAACAAGAGCAGCACAAAGGTGGCATTGAAGTCCACTTTGCTGCACCGTTTCTTGACTCCTTCCCTTCTTATTGTATATACATGAACCAATACCATTTAACTTCATGTTAAATTGTTGACTTTTCCTTTTTGTGTTATTATTTTACAATGTTATTTTATCTATAAAATTTACTTTTCCTTTCCTTTGAAATTTCTCTAGCCGTGCAACACAAAACAGTAAAACTTTTTAGCGTGTTGTCAATCTTTCTTGGATGCATATTTCTTTACTTTTCTTTGTCTCTTTTGGTAGCTATTTAAGCCAATAAAATTCCAGCCTTATAGCTTATCAATAATCTCCTCTTTATCTCTATTATTTATCTCATTTTTTTACACCACCATTTACCTCATAAACACAGCTGTCCAGCTGTGTATCACCTTGAAAACTCAAGTGTAGTCCAATTTCCATACGGTTTTGGACTTTATTTTCTTCTCTCTTTTATATATTCCTTCAATCAAAATTTTATCACTTGTCCAATAAATAATTTCTTCCTCTTGTAAATATATTTATTGATATTTAATATGCTTCCATTCTAAATTTTCTGATTTTACTTTCTTCCTTTACTCCATGCCTTACTTTCTGTTCAGCTCTTTAGTTTTCATTCTAATTCATATACATCATATTGAAAAATTAAAATTTCGAAAATTCCATAATGTAAAGTGGAATTTCATATTCAATATTTATTTAATTCCACTAAATAATTTATTTTCATTATCAATCATTTACAATATGGTGTACAGTATAATGAAATCTGGTCTCACATTTTCTCCCCACCTTAAGAAATTTGGTCCTCCAAATTTCACCCAGACCTATCACCGAAAAATTTCTGGATACTTCTCATACAATCTAAGATCTCGAAAGGTCTGATGTATCGAGGACTCAGCTTTTCTTTCTTACCGAATCTCATTATGTCTTTAGGGGGTGAGACTTTCAAAATAAATTATCACCCTTACATCTTGGGAATCTGCTCAACCCGCTAAGAACTTATGGTCTCCTACTTTTTCCCATGGTATCGTGGATCGATATCGTCTGCCATATATAGTTTCATAAGATGCCATGCCGATAGTCATCTATTAGCTATTATTATAAGCAAACTCTGTCGGGGTAAATGATCGTCCCAGGAGCCTCTAAAATCAAGTGCACATGCTCACAACATATCCTCGAGCGTCTGTATCGTACGCTCGGACTGTACATCAGTTTGCGGATAAAACGTGCTGCTAAAACTCAATTGGGATCCCATAGCTTCCTGAAGTCTCTCTCAACAATGAGATGCGAAGCGGGACTCCCTATCAGATATAATGCTCGCTAGAACACCAGGTACTCTCATTATCTCCCTGACATATAATTTGGCTAAGACAATAATTGGATCAGTAGATTTCATAAACAAGAAATTGGGCGGACTTAGTTAATTTATCCACAATTATCCAGATAGCATTAGATCCTTTATGGGTTCTCCGAATTTCACTTAATTTAGGAAATACCACCAATATAAGTACTTTTCTTCCTTATATAATTTCTAACTTTCAGTTAATCCTATCTTTAAGATGAGATTGCCAGTATACTTTTATAGTTCAAATTTCCTTTAAATACCACATTTCCTCTTTCACAATCAATTTATACTCCATGTAATTATTTATTATCTTTGGGAGTTAACAATTTTCACTTTCTCTTCATACAGTAGATAATTTCACACTATTTATCACATATTATCTTATTTAGTGCTAAGTCGATAATAATTTGGTTACAATCATTTAAACAATTTTAATCGATCATATGTAATTGTCCCAATAGCTTTTACATCCAGTGCACCCGCTCTCAATATATCATGGAGCGTTTACATATTATGCTCGAATATTTAATCAGTACTAAGCGGTGCATCAATAAATTTGGAATCCCAAAGCCTCTTGCTATTTTCTATAAGCATATGGCAAATCATGGATCCACATCACATGTAACACTCACTGGAACTTCACATACATTCTCACCGTTTCACAGATATGTTTCGACTATGGCACTAGAGAGATTCAGAAGCCTATTAATGGAAAGTGATTCAATTTGATCAATCAGTCATCGTAGTTCTTTCGGATTCTTTACTATCCCACAATAATCATTTCACAATTTAGCTAAGGCTGCACATCACTTGCAAACCTTAATATTAACCCTCACTTACAGTGAATGAGGCATTAGGTAATAATTTTCCTCGATATCTCTTTTCATATAGAGTTATCATTACATCCCTTATTCTCCTGGTACATGTAATATCACCTAATAGTATAATGTACCTGATGAAGTAATCTTTTCACAATCACATTTTGTAATTGAAATTATCAAAATACCAATTTTGTCTTTACATTATTTATACCATTTCACAATTCCAGTATATATATATATCCATTTACATGACTGGCAGTAATGCATTTATTTATTCCTCTGAATATAACAAATCTTTATCTGTTAAGTTTGGCCCAATCTTATAGTTAGCCATAACCACATGATAGTCAGAGGAAATTACATTCAATCTTAGATTTGGGAACTATCTCATAATTCGTGTTCCCTTATCATCATGTAACTTATCTTTTAATACATTTTCATCCTTTCACCTTTATCACTTCAGTTGCTTTTTCTAATGGTATAGTACTCTTCCGTTAAAACCTTTTAACATTTTTGAATACTAAACCCTCACATATTCATCCACTTCCATTTGATTTTCTCACATGTGTATGTACCATATCAGTAAAGCAGCTATTTCTACAAACTCCTCAACAATTCCTTTATATTATTCGGGAGACCTCGTAATTTCATACCTCGGTCATTATTTTAATCTCACTCATTTAGCAATAACCTCTTTTTCAGACAATTCAAGGTTCTCTTTATTACTCAAGACCTGACGTTTCTGGATAAGTATAGTTCAGCTAAAACTCATATTTATTGAACATAACAATAGAGTTTTCAGTTTCCAAAAGTTGGTGGAATTATTCAAGATGCTGCTTATTTCCTTCAAATGAATGGAAATATATTCACACATCATAATTACATACCATTATAATTTATTCGTATGTGATTGAATTATTTCATTCATTAAACTCACATGCTTCACAGGATATTTCATAAATCCTTTAAGTACCATAAGAAACTCTGAAATTATACCGAGTTCTAAATATCATCTTATGAACATCGGTTTGTAAGCTTTTTATCTGATAGCGTCTTGTTTAAAGATTGATTTTGAAACTCTACATACATCATTGAGTAGATCAAGTAAAATATCAATCCTGAACAAGTGCATAGTCATTTTCAATAATAATACTGTTGAATACTCAGAATTTAGTATACAATCATAAGCTATGCTTATTCTTTCGAACCATATCATCTGTGTTTTCACCAGTTACTCTAATACAGATGGGTTCTTTATTCATTAATCTCTGGAGTAATTTCTTAAGCTCTTCAGACTCTTTTATGTTATCTGGTAAGAGCTTATAAATAGATTCCATGTTGTGAATCGAGTCAATAATCTCTCGAATCCACCTTACTCTGAAAATTTATTTAGAAATTCACCAAGTAACTTTTAAATCATAACCTCACATCATCTTGGATATTTCGTTATTTACATCCTGCAAATCCACTATATATCCTCAAAACACTTACGCATAACTTTCAACTCTTTTAAGATATTTTTCACATCAATTTACTTATATATGTTTTCACTTATTTAATCACACTCAGTAAGTGTATTACTTTTCATAATATCTAATAATCTTTAATCAAATACCACGTCTTTTCACTTTTAATTCAGGCCCTAAGAATCCATAACAGGGTCAACTATCTCGCGATCTCCCACAGTATACACTCCGGGTCGCATTACTCATCACAATATAAGTGGGGCTCACAGTAGGGACCATTAAACATGTAATATATTCTTTACTCCATCAATTACTCTATCACCATCAATCAGTTCCAAATCAATTTAGTCAACCACGATTTAGAGGCATTATTTCAATATAGGGGCATATTCATCATTTCCCAGTTTATTTCTCTCTCTTTAAGATACATTCTAATAGGTGATCTTAATATCTATGTACCGATGATATTCCATTCCATTCCAATATCATCGTTTTAGGGTCTTAATTCGATTCGGATAGAAAAGTCTTGGTGGGGCCCTCACTGAGTTCCTCTCTGTACCTTACTGAACAGACCTCCATTAAGACTATAAGATCACCTATTTCATGTAAAATTCTCGGATTACAATTCCTTTTTTGTAACCCTTGATTCGTAAACTTCCACACCATTTTGGACACTTAACCAATTTTACAGTCACTTGATTCCTCTATTCATTCAAACTATACAGTACTACAGGGGATGTTAACCTTTTTCAATACTTTCTGTTCTAAAGGCATCGATAGACATCAGGCCAACCTTGATTTGATACCATTAAATCTATAACAGTCTGAGTGTACATTTTTACACAATATTTACTATTATTTTACACATTTTTACTGGTTGGGCTATCTGTGATGCCTTTAACACTTGATCCTTAACAGTAATAAATGGTGAACATTTATTCAATAAATTCGGAATATAAAAATTTTTACAATATTCCTTACACTTTACATCCCTTGTTTCTATTTTACAATAATGTAGTACTGTATACAAGTATCTGAATATATAAAAGAAGTGACTGTACCTTTAAATTTCAACGCTCTTTGTCCCAGTGGGCTACTCGCAGCTATATTTATCCGAGGAAGCCATCAAATAATCCTTGTAATTAATCTGGAAAGTTTGAAAGTAAGGGGTGAGCGAACCACGTGCTCAGTAAAGGAGTCATATGCTGCTTGATACAATGAAATCTGTATGCTGGAAAATATTTATTTTTCCATAAATCTAAATGAAATAAATCATTTAATTTCCACCACTTCAATAACAATTCAAAACACGTGACAATACAGTGGTAAAATAGTAGATACAGTAAACAGTCTTTTCAGTTCAGGAGCTTATAAATATCCAAATCATTGGATAAGAGTTCAGTAATTTTTTCTATTTTAGAAATAATTTTCAAAGTATTCTTTCTTGATAACAGTAAATTTCCTTTCAGTTCAGTAAACAGTATTCCGTACAATTCAGTTCAATAAACAAAAATCACTAAGTTTCAGTTCAGTAAACCGTAATCAATAGCTACTAGTCCAGTAAACAGTATTTCCCAATGCAGTACAGTTCAGTAAAATAGTATTTCGGTGCTGTTCAGTTCAGTAAACAGTAATTCACAGTGCAGTACAGTAAAACAGGATTCAATAAATCCCTTCAGTAAATAGTTTTCAGTAAGTTGAGACTAGGCATCACCTACATCATATCATGCTATCATCGTCCATTACGGGACACAGTAATCATCCCCAAAGGGATACAGTAATAGTATACAGTGAGATCTATGGCCATGATCTATAGGAGGTCCTCAGTGTACACTTGCCGGGTGACATCCGGGACCGCTGATGACTAGCGAGTCAATCAGCCACGTGACAGTAACAGTAGTAAGCATGAATCTCGGGGCCTAAGTCTCAAAACAGTATAAAAACCGTACCACAACCTTTATGGATCTTATTCAAAATAATTTGAAATATTTCATGTTTATCCATAAAGCTCTCACATTTTCATATATCATCACCTTTATGGAATTTATAAAATAAATAAGATCAGTATTTAGTTCCATAAAGGTATAAAATCATTTCTTTTCCCATAAAAATACCTTTAAGGAAATCTCATGAATTAAATCATTTATTTAAGTAATTATTTCCTAAAGGTATTTATTTCTCATTTCCACATACCGTAAATCAGTCGGTAAATATTCATGTATTAAGTGAGAACACAATAAATATTCATTTTGAATATTTAATATCATATAAAACATAATTAATTTCTCACTTTAATGAACAAATAAAACATGAATATTTAATTTTATAACTTTCTCATAATTTCCAATTTATGGAAAATTGGTGAAAATTATATTCAAAATTTCTCATTTAAATCATTTCATGCATCTAAAATATTTTATAATATTTTAGAATACTTTTGGAAATTTTTCGACAGTATAACGGCTGTGAATTCCTAACCTCCTGCACACAATTTACAGTTTATAAACTAGCTTATCAATCACAATTTTGCATGTTTTCAAACCAAATCATGCATCCAATATTCGCATAAAATTTAGTTTAAGAAAACATGCAGTTCATTATATCACTACAACTCACACACTCCTCCCTTACCTGTCTTATGAAATCGATCTTCCCGGTTACGCTAACTGAAATCCATCAACTCTGACTGCAAAATAATTTTATCAAAAATTATTAATATTTTTCTTCTCAATTTTAAGCCACAAGTATTCAAAAAATGCAGCCGCTAATAATTACAACCAATATAATTTATACTGGTGCCAACTCTCAATTTCTTCAATTTGGTCCCTTTTTTGGTTTTAATTTCACCAACCTTCTCTTTTAATTTCTATAATTATCTTCTACGAAAATCGCTAATTTTCAGCACATTTCGTGCTTCCAAAATGTTATGGTTGAATCCCCTAATGGCCACTTTGGTTCTTTATAATTCACGTGCATATCTTTTGACTTCTACTTGCATGGAACCATAATTTCCTTCATCCTTTCATGCTAATCGAACCTTCCCTAATACTGCCAATTTTTTATTCTTCCTCCTTTCAAAATTTTCAAGCTTCCTCTTCATTTTTATTTATATTCTAAAATTCATTTCCTATTATTCTTATAAAATCTATAGTCTAATTCCCTTCTTGTTCTTCATCTACCTCAAGATCCAAACTTATTCCACTTTCATAATCCAACAAAATTTAACTAAAATAATCCTATAACCATGTTGATTATGTCATGAAACATATAAATTTACCATTAAATATTAAGAAAAGCATGGGATCATGGAACCTCACCTTGACCGAATGGTGCTTGTCAAAACAGAGCAAATTTTCTGTTTCAATTTCAGCCCTCTTCTCTCATCTCTTTGATGGTTTAAATGATGAAGGAAAGGTGGATGGTAATGGTTAAGAGGTTAACTATCAAAGTATGATTTTTTGCTGAATTTCCTTGAATGAACGATGGCTAAACAGAACACTAACTGACATAACATTCTGCCTTCTCATGGACAGTAAAGAACCGATGGTAAAGATGAACATTTGCTGAAGTTTTTCTTCAATTTATCCTTCTTTATTCATGGTAACCAATAACACTTTGCCACTTAGCTTCTTATCTATTTTCTTCATCATTTCAAGTCTTAAAATGCATTTCATTGTTGAAGAATTTGGCAGCATAAAGGAACGGCTGGAATGGTTCCTTGCTGTCCCGTTTTTTGACGAAGTCTCTCTTTCTTTTTGGTAAGCTTTAACCAATAAAAATTATCACATGTCACTTTTAAGCTTCTTTTATTTTTTGTATGAATTATATGACCTTTTTATCTCATAAAAATCTGCCTTAAAATTCCTTTTTTTGATGCATGTATCGAGCAGCAAAAGTGGAGTGGAGTACCTGGCTGATCGGTTTTGTCTTGTATTCAACTCTTCTTTGCTTTATTTCAACCAATAAAATCTTTATACCCAATAAACCTTGAATGCTTTACCTTTAAGCATGATTTCCGTTGTATTTTATATTATAAAAATTGTATTTTTATCAACCTTTAAATGGCTGAATAGAAACGGTACAAAAGCAGCACAAAAGTGGCGTTGAAGTCCACTTTGCTGCACCTTTTCTTGACTTCTTCCCTTCTTATTGTATATACTTCAGCCAATACCATTTAACTTCATGTTAAATTGTTGACTTTTCCTTTTTGTGTTATTATTTTACAATGTTATTTTATCTATAAAATTTACTTTTCCTTTCCTTTGAAATTTCTCCAGCCGTGCAACACAAAACAACAAAATTTTTGGCGTGTTGTCCATCTTTCTTGGCTACATATTTCTTGACTTTTCTTTCTCTCTTTTGGTAGCTACTTAAGCCAATAAAATTCCAACCTTATAGCTTATCAATAATCTCCTCTTTATCTCTATTATTTATCTCATGTTTTTTACACCACCATTTACCTCACAAACACTGCTGTCCAGTCGTGTATCACCATGAAAACTCAAGTGTAGTCCAATTTCCATACGGTTTTGGACTTTATTTTCTTCTCTTTTTTATATATTCCTTCAATAAAAATTTTATCTCTTGTCCAATAAATAATTTCTTCCTCTTGTAAATATATTTATTGATATTTAATACCATGAAAATAATGCTTCCATTCTAAATTTGCTAATTTCACTTTCTTCCTTTACTCCATGCCTTACTTTCTATTCATCTCTTTAATTTTCATTCTAATTCATATACACCATATTGAAAAATTAAAATTTCGAAAATTTCATAATGTAAAGTGGAATTTCATATTCAATATTTATTTAATTCCACTAAATAATTTATTTTCGTTCTCAATCATTTACAATATGGTGTACAGTATAATGAAATCGAGTCTCACAATGGGGTTTCGGTTTGCATAAGGGCCTAAAAAATCTATGTAGTTCTTTGCATGAAAATGATGGAAAATGATAAAATGAACATGGATTTAAATGTTGGTAAGCTTAGATTGAAGAAAATCACTAAGTTGGGCCTAAAGGGAGTTTCGGGCATGGTTCTTGGAGGTGTCAAGGTGCTGCATTTTATGATTTTGATATGCCAAAATAATGTGGAAATCAAGATAAGAATAATGGTGCAATCTGATCTGAAATAGGAGTTAAAACAGGAAAGTTATGTTTTACTATCATTGTAAATTACATTGGGTAGGCATAAGCAGTATACAATGTGGCTACATTTAGTTATAAATAATAGTTCAAAAATTAGAGGATAATTAATGAAAAATTTTGGTGAAATTGTTTTGTAGCCGAGATAGACGAATTTCGTGTAGTGTTATCGAAAGGTTTGATGACACGAGACAATTAAAGGATAAGTGTGGAAGTCCTAGGGATATAGTGAATGCATGATTTTTATGGATTTAATTTTATAAAAATTTTGGTGTTTGATTGCCTTTCAAATCATGTAAATTTGTGGTATTATGGCTGTTATGTAAACTGTGTTTAAGTGCAGGAGGTTAGGAAAATCACAGCTGTTATGCTGCCGAAAATTCCTCAAAAATATTCTAAAATATCATGAAATATTTTATGAGCACAAATTGAGTGAAATTGTGGGTTTTTGAAATTTATTTTCAATATTTTCCATAAATTGGTATTTTACCAAAAAATATTAATTAAATATTCATGTAATAAAATTTTATAAAAGTGAGATCATAGATACGTTCTTTAAATTATTTTATAGTAAAATTGGACATTTATAAATTTTGTCACTGAAGGATGAATATTTTATTGACTGTTTTCACTGAAATGTTAAATGTGAATTTAAATACCTTTTTGGAATTTTATTAATTTTAATGATATTTATTTAATTTCCTTAAAGGTATTTTCCAATGTAAATAAAATGATTTGAGACTGTTAGGCCACATGATCATGCTCATTGTTTACTGTACTATTACTGTGTTGTTGATATTGATCATATCTCCAACGTCCCAGTGTCACTTGATTAGTGTTCACTAAGGGCATCTTATAGTCTATGGCTATAGATTCACGTGTTATTATTTCCCTTATGGGATAATTATATCATGATTTATTTAAGGTGATGCCTAGTCTCAACCTACTGTTAAATTTTACTGAACTGTATTAAAATATAATGTTTATTGAATGGAAAATATTTATGAAATTATTACTAATTTTGAAATAATTACTGAACTGTTACTATGATGTGAAATTAAGTGTTTACTATACTGAACATTTTTCCACTGTTTACTGAACTGTTTTATTGTACTGTTACTGAATTGATTTATATACTGTTATTACTGTGCAATTTTAACTGTTTACTGTACTGTCTTTACTACTGTCACTGTCATGTATTTTCAAGTGTTTACTAAAGTGTTTAATTAAATGGTTTTATTACCATTCATTTATTGAAAACTTTATTAAATTGTTTTATAACAACAATTTATCAATTACTCCTATAGTCGCTTGGATTTACGAGACAAGACAGGTATTTCAAAATACCTTCCATGCTCCATTTGTATTTCCTGGCCGACTATAGTATCCTTCCGATTTCTGTGCCTAGTGAACTGTTAGGAAAATAAATATTTTCAAGCATATATTCTTCGTTATATCAATCTTACATACGACTCTTTTATTGAGCACGTTTCGCTCACCCCCTTTATTTTCCACTCCACAGGATACTATATTTGGTTAAGAGATATACCATCCCGAGGTTAGCGGTTACGTTTTCGGTTACCCAAGACTGCATAGTGTCGATCCTGGAGGTATTTGTTTTTTCTTTTATATATTTAGAATTATTGTACAATACTACTTAAAATGTAAAGTAGTAACAAGGGATGTAAAGTGTTAAAGAATATTGTTAAATTTCATATTCTGGTTTTGTAAATTAATTAAAGTTTACTGTTTATCATTGTTATTGTTTAAGTGTTGAAGGCATCACAGATGGCCCAACCGTTAATTATGTGTAAAAATGTGTGAATTACTGTACATTTGGACTGTTACACGTAAGGATATTATGAATGCATGGTTTTATTGAGAATAAATTTATGAAAATATTTTGGTATTCAATTGCTTTGGAATTGTGCAAAATTGTGGTTTTTTGCTGAATTGGAACTATGTTTTACGTTCAGAAAGGTTAGGTCAACAGCAGCCGCTATGCTGCTGAATTTCTTAGAAAATTTTCTAAAATATCATGAAATATTTTAAGTGCATTATTGAATGCTTTCCTAGACTTGGAAATTAAATATTTAATATTTTTCATAAAATATGAATTTACCAAAAAACAATATTTAAATATTCATGTAATTGATTTTTATCGAAATAAAAGCTTCGAGATGTTTATATAAGTGTTTTTACAGTGAAATATAATAATTATGAAAATTATTACAGAAGGGAGAATATTTTATAAACTGTTTTCACTCTACTGTTCACTATGCTATATAATAACCTTTATGGACTGACTGAAAATTTTATCCTTTTTTATTAATTTCCATAAAGGTGGTGATACTGTTTACAAAATGTTTTGAGACTGTTAGGCCCCGTATCATGCTCATGTGTTATTGTTGCTGTTACTGTGCTGTTTATATTGATCCTATCTTCAGCGTCCCAATTGTCACTTGATCAGTGCACACTGAGGACACCTATAGTGTGATAACCGTAAATTTTTCAATTTTTGAAAATTAGTAATATTGGAAATAAACATTGGAGAAAATATATAAGCGAAAATAAATAAAATTATAAGATCAGAAGATTAGTGAAAATCCCGAGAATTGAGGAAGAGACGGATCGGGAAATTCGAGTGAAGAAAATTAAATTGGAAATAAGTATAAGATGAGAAATTATGGAAAATAATGAAAGGAGAAAATTTAATTTAGATAAATGGAAATCCAAATTAGATAAGAAAATGAGAAATGAAAGAGAAATATATTTATATAATTATATATTATATAAATGTATTTTTATATAAATACATATGTATTGAAATACTAAATAGTCTATATTAATATACAGAGGTATATATAGATATATATACTATTGTATAAATTTAAATAATACATATGTATATGAATATAACATTTTATGTATATATATATATATATAAATACATATATATATACACATGTAAAGAAATGTAAATATTAATTTATATTAAAGTTGGAATAAATATAAATATATTGTAAATACAATATATATTGTGTTTTCTACATTTATGTAAAAATACATATAAATGCTAATTTATTTAAAGTATATATATATACACATATATATTAAATATATATATGTATTCGATTAATATAGAATATATATCTTTATATAATATATATATATAGAGTACAATACTATATATGTAATACTAATATTAAATGTATAATATAGTACATGTATAATATATGGTATATATTATATGTATAAAATATAATTTATAGTATATAATATTGTATATTGTATACAAAAAAAAAATAGAAAGACAAAAATAGAAAGAATACAAAAGGAAGGAAATCGGGAAGAGACCCGATTCTGCCTCCTGAGGTAGCCGACCACCGTTGCCCGACCAAGTGAGGAAAAAGAGAGAGGAGGGGTAAAGATGTCATCGCCGGCCGAAAAGGAAAAGAAGGAAGCTACCAGCGGCGAAAGAAAAGGAAGGAAACAGGGGCGAACCGAAGGAAAATCGAAAGAGAAAAGAGAGAAGGAAATCGGCGGTGCCGACCGGTCCAGGCACCATCACGGCCACCCCAACCTTGGCGGAGGTAAGGGGAGGAAGAAGGAAGCCACTGGTGAGGCCAACGGCGGCCGAGGAAGGACAAACGGAGGAAGAGAGAAATCAAACCTTCCACTGCCAAATCTGTCGTCGTGCCGTCTATCTGGGCCGAACGGTGGCCACCAGCAAGTTCACCATGGCGTCGGCCAGCTGTGGAGTTGCCGAACCATGGGAGAACCGACTGCCGGAGGAGAACCGACCGTGAAGGAAGGCTGACCGGTTTGAACCGGTCTGACCAGAAAAGGAAGAAAAGAAAAGAAAAAAGAAAAGAAAATAAAAGAAAGAAAGAAAAAGAAAGGAAAAAGAGAAAAAGAAAGAAGGAAGAAAAAGAAGAAAGAGGAAGAGAAAAGGAATTCCAGGAATTCAAAAATTACGGGAATCGGTAAGAAATCCCTGAAAGTGTTGATAAAAATTATTTAAATAATTTATTTATTTAAATAAATTGAGAAAAATTCTAAAATTTAGAATTTGGTTTCCAAAATTGTTCTCGGTGAATGAGACGATGGAACCGGGAGAGGTGAACACGGGTGCGACCTTTGAGAGGCAGTCGCCTATCCGAGATAGGTAAGAGACATGTGCCACCTGTAAGGATATTTGGCCACATGTTTTTAATTATGCATTTAAACTTTATAAATGCGATTGATAATGGTTGGTTGAAAATTGTGGTGATTTACCGGTTGAAAATATAAACTGTATTTTTTGTGCAGGATGCTAGCCAATCGGCAGCCATTATACTGCTGAAAATTATCAAAAAATTTATGAAAATTATTGAAAATCACCGAAAATCATAATAAATGATTTGATTTCACGAGAAACAATTTTCAACACGAAAATCGAAAAATCATGTATTTTTCATAAAACATGAATATATGGGAGTTTAAATTTAAAATATTCATGTTTTCGAGAATAGTGAAAATGAAATCACCGAAAATTCACCCGGTAGGTGATATTTCACGTGAAATGAGATGGAAATTGAAAAGGACTGAAGTGAATATTTTATAAATATTTCTTAAATATTCACTTAATTTCATATAAAACCTTTATGGTATTAATTATGAAAACAATTAATTATATAAATTCCATAAAGGTTAAGAAAGGATGGAAAATTATGATTTCGAGACTAGAGGTCTCTACACGTGTTTTTAGAAAAAAACATGGAGACGGAATTATTGAAATTGGAAAATAAATATTTTTATTTTTCATAAATTATGAAAATATTTGAATTGAATTCCGATGATTTTGAAAGCCATGTTTTCGATAGAAAGCATGGAAAACCGTGCATATATGTTTTACGGTGAAAAAGAAAATTATGCCCTTTTATATTTTACAATGATGATTTTATAAACTGTTTTTTTTACCGTATGCAAAATGTGAATTATGCCTTTATGAATTAATTTTAAAGATGTAATTTATTTTATAAATTTCATAAAGGCAATGATTTATACATGTGAGCCTTATAGATAATTGTGAAATGTTACACTACTGTGTTTTAAATCCATAAAGGCTATGGCACGGTTTTTATACTGTTTTGAGACTTAAGCCCCGAGTTTCATGCATCATATTTATATTGTTACTGTCATGTGGCTGATTGACCCGCCAGTCATCAGCGTCCAAGATGTCACCTGGCAAGTGTACACTAAGGACACCATATTGATCATGGCCATAAATCACATTACATACTGTCACTATGTCCCTTCAGGGATGATTACTGGTCCATTATTGGACGAAGATAGCTGGATTTAATTGTAGGGTGATGCCTAGTCTCACATAACTGATTAATGTTTACTGAAAGGATTTACGGAATCCTGTTTACTGTACTGTACTGTTTACTGTACTGAACCACTGTACTGTTCACTGTCTATTGTTTAGGAAGCAAAATCGTATCAAAACACCATTTAACTGAACTGTACTGTTTACTGAAATGGTAGCCACTGATTACTGTTTTACTATATTGAAAGCTACCTTTTACTGTTCACTGAACTGAAAGCTACCACATATTGATTTCTAAATTGGTAGCTACTGTTTACTGATTGAACCGAATCGAAATACTGTTTTACTGAATATTACTGTTTTACTGAACTGTAATCTACGGTTACTGAATTAAAGAGAAATAAATGTTTATTTTAAAAGAGTAGCATGAGAATTATTCCTAAGATAGAAATAATCGAAGAAGTGTTTATCCAATAATTCGATATTTACAAACCACTATACTATAACGTGTTTTTACTGTACTGAAGAGAAGAGAAGTAAACTACTGTTTTATTACTGAACAGTTACATGTTTTTAAAGTATACTGAAATTAAGAGAAATAAGTGGTTTACTTTGTGTAAAACGAAAATTAAATCGTTTTGAGAAAAATGAATGCAATACTCTCTACAGTTGCTTCTAGGTTCTGGAACAAGTCAGGTATTTTAAAATACCTGTCTTACTCTATTTGGATCCCTAGCTAACTGTAGTTTCTTTCCTACATGTGAGCCTAGAGCCAGCTAGGAAGATTTAAAGAAAGCGAAAAAGTTTTTCAGCATATAGGTAGCTGAATATCAAGTGTGACACATAACTCTCTTACTGAGCTGTGATTTTCTCACCCCTTAATTTTAAACATTTCAGATTTTGCTGATTATGAGATTCGAGGATTGTGGAATCACGGCTGCACATAACGGACAATGTGACAGACACACCGAAATATAAGGTACGATCATTTATTTTCTATATTTAGACATGTCTATAGTACTACATTTTTTGTAAATAAGATAGGGGATGTGTATCATGTTAACAATGTTGTAAAGAATTGTTTAACATTTAAATGAAAAGTGAAGTATCACGACAGCCCAACCGGATAAGTGGTATAGAATAAGGTGAAAAATGTGGTAACAGATCGTTACAGATTTAATGATATCAGAGCAAGGTTGGCATGATGTCTGTGGATACTTTTGGAAAGAAATGTGTTGAGAAATGTTAAACATCCCCAGTAGTACTGTGTAGTCTAAATACATAGAGAAAGTAAATGATTGCAAATTGAGTAAAATAAATTGAAGAGAGTGAGAAGTTATAAATTGAGAATGTTAAAGAGGAAAATAGGCTCAGAATTTCCAGAAAATGGTGATCTTCTGATCTAAATAAAGGGCTGTTCGGTAAGGAACCGAAAGGACTTGGTAAGGGCCCCGCCAATACTTTCTGTCCGTATCGAACTGAGACCTGAAAGTGATGATATAAAAGAGGGGAATGAAATATCATCATTAAACAGACCTTAAGATCACCGATTGAAGGTATTTTGAAGAGAGAAAATTTTTGGCAAAAAATGACCAAAATATCCCTACAGACCAACAGAATTTGGAATTGATTGAATTGACAGAGAAATTGATGATGTAAAGCTGCATTTCATGCAAAATGATTCGTTTATTGATCCTATTGGACTTCTCTGTCGAAATCAAACAAGATCTTAAACTGTTGATATTAGTATGAGAAATGATACTATCAGCACAGAGATAATAAGATCCTTGGTTTAAATGTATACTGAGAAAGAAAGAAATAAATGTTGAAATGACGAAAACGCCCCTATGCTGGACTATGTTCTGAACAGTGACAAAACCAAGTTGATCTTGAGTCCATTGATGGTAATGGAGTTTGTTAGCTTTAAATTGCCATATATATTTTGAAATGACAAAAACTGAAGTAAGCTTTAATGTTTTAATTCATATTGTAAATTTGCCTTATCACACATGATTTTCTCAATCCATTTTCAAGTGATTATATCAAACATTAAGACCATGATTTAATTACATATTCTTATTGGTCTTAATACTTTATAAAATGTCTTGAATATTTTAGAAAATTACTTGATGAATATTTGGACTATGTTTTCATTTGAGAAAGTAAAGAAAAACTCCCACAAAATATTGGGTTGAATTAGGATCAAACACTATATCATTTCTAACCCAAAAGTGCAGGAAAAATGCCCTCTAGAAGCATGGGATCGATCCCATATGGAAAGAGATCAATCCCTTTTTGGCAGAAGCACTCCAATGCGTGAAATGAAGGAAAGGATCGATCCCTTTGGTGAAAGGATCGATCCCTTTATGTCAGAAAGTCCCCAACGGCTAGTTTCTGTGAGATACAATGACTAGCTTCTGTTTTGGCTCCAACCAACGTCCACAAACCATCCAAGGGACTATAAATAGAGACTTAGAAGCTAAAGGAAGTAAGAGGAACTACTCAGCAACTCCATAACACATATTCCTCAAATCCTCAAGCCTCAAACAACAAATCAAAAGCTCCAAAGTCTTCATCTTCTATCATTCACTTATCTCTTGTATTGTTTAGCACAAATATTGTATAGGCTTTTCTTTGTGCCTAATTTTTGTAATCAGTTGCCTACCTAGAGGCCTTTCTTTGATTACATCTCTTGTAAACACAAACATTCCTTGTAAAAAGGGAGGTTTCTCTTTAGCCTAAGAAAAAGAGGGAGGTTTCTCTTTAGCCTAGGAAAAGAGGGAGAAGAGGTTTCTCTTGAGCCTAGAAAAAGAGAGAGGTTTCTCTTGAGCCTTGAAAAGAGGGAGTGTAACACAAATTCAAGTTAGTGAATTTGGGAAAATCCTTGAGAGCATCTCAAGGTAGAGGACGTAGGCAAGGTAGCCGAACCTCTATAAATCAATTGTGTAAATCTCTCTCTCCCTACTCTTTATTTACTTGTGATTATATTGTGTTTATTGCATTGAACTTGGATTGCATGCTTGCCAAGCTTAGAGAACTTAGAAAATATCAATCTAAGCTAGAGAATTTAGAGGAACAGAAAAACGAACTTAAGGTTAGTGAAAAACCGATTCACCCCCCTCTCGGTATAGCCTATAGAGCCAACAATTGGTATCAGAGCTTGGGCTCGAGATTGATTTAGACTAACCTCTATCGAGCAAAATGATCTTAAATGGCTCACTTGAATGTAGGCACAACCCTAGGAGAAGAGGGACACTCATTAGTTAGACCTCCACTCTTCAATGGTGAGAATTACTCCTATTGGAAAATTAGGATGATGTTATTTGTGCAATCCAATGACTATGAAGTGTGGAGAGTAATTGTTAATGGCCCTAGAATCCCAGTAAAGAAAGTAGGTGGAAAAGATGTCCCTAAGAGTGAAGATGAGTGGGACACCAATGACATGAGATTGACATAATTGAATGCCAAGGCTATGCACACCCTCTTTTGTGCTTTAGGTCCCAATGAGTATAATAGAGTATCCTTATGTGAGAATGCTAAACAAATATGGGATAAACTAGCCATCACACATGAAGGGACAAATCAAGTTAGAGAGACCAAAGTAGGAATGCTCACACATGATTATGAGCTATTTAGGATGAAAGAAAATGAGTCCATTAGCGAAATGTTCACTAGGTTTAATGATATAATTAATGGACTTAAGGCTCTAGGCAAGGCTTATTCCAATGTTGAAATGGTAATGAAAATTTTGAATAGCTTTCCTAAGTCATGAGAGGCAAAGGTAACTGCAATAGAAGAGTCTAAGGATCCAAATACCTTGTCTCTAGATGAGCTTATGGGCTCCCTACTTACATATGAAATGAAAATGAAAAGAAATGAAGTGCCTTCAAAGAAAGTAGGGGTAGCACTTAAGTCTTCCACTCATGAGGTCCTTGAAGATGATAGTGATGAGAGTGGAAATGAGGAAGAGAAGGAAATGGCAATGTTTGCCAAAAGATTTAATAGGTTCATGGGAATGAAAGAAAATGAAAATAATAGGAGACATCAACGAGGAGAGTCAAGTAGAAGAGAAAAGGACCCTTTAGTGTGTTATGAGTGTAATGAACCGGGTCATACTAAGTTAGATTGCCCCTTACTTAGGAAAGAAAAGGATAAGAAACCTAGGAAGAAAGCATTTGTGGCTGCATGGAGTGATAGTGATAGCTCCGATGAGGAAAACGTAGATAATGAGGTAGCCTACACATGCTTTATGGCCATTAGTGATGATGAGGCTAGTTGTAGTTCTAGTGAAAATAATGATTATACCTTTAGTGAACTCCAAAATGCCTTTGATGATTTAGCAAATGAATTTCAATGCATGAACTCCAAATATAAGAAAATCATTGCTAAATTAAAAATAGAAAATGAAGCCTTGACTAATACTAAGCTAGAATTTAAAAAGAAATTAGAAGAGGCTAACTTAGAGATAAATGAGTTGAATGAAAAGAATACAAATTTGCATAACTCATTTACTAGGTTTTATATGGGTCAACAAAATCTAGATCATATGTTAGAGACCCAAAGAGCTTTCTTCGACAAAGATGGGTTAGGCTATAATGCTAAACAAAAAGAAACTCATCTAAAGAATTTTCTTGTGAGCAAAAATAATATGCATGATTTATCTCTTACATGCTCACTATGCAATAGAATAAGACACTCTTCACAAGCATGCACATATAGAAAAACCACATTTAGAGGAAGAGTAGTAAGAAAAATATGGGTGCCAAAGCATGCTGTAAATAATGATGAATTGTGCTTGAAATGGAGCCCAAAAGGATCAAACATTATTTGCACTAACTCTCATGGACCCAAGAAAATTTGGGTACCAAAGCATGCATAAATTTGTTTATTGTAGGAGTGTTAGAGCATAGGAATACAATGAAACAATAGGGTTTGAATGCTCTACACACCTTTATGGAGATTGCTTGTGCCAATGAGAAAAAGGAAAAGCTTAAGGATCCATCACAACAATTCTTCAAAGAATGGCTCAAGGTGGATTCAACTATTAAAGGCAAAGCTTTCTCTAGCAAAGGAGTATTGTAAGCTTAATTCTTTACTCCTTAAAAATTTTTATTTGATTATTTGTACTTTGATGAGAAATTTGGTTAATGATTCATGATGAATTGTGATTGAGCAAAAAGGCATGATAATTGATTGTTGAGTGGTTGATGGATAGTTCTTGAGGTATTGGATGATTGGATGAAAAGCATGATTTATGATTTTGAAATGATTATTGGATTTCTGCATTTTGAGCAAGTCTTCTATGTGTTGATAATGTATTTACTTGCCTCAAATTGCCAAATATGTCATATATGCAAAATGCCATGTCATGTGCATTAATGAAGAACTTGTATGTTAGAAATCATGGCATAATGTTCACAAGTATGATGATTTGATGTTATATGTGCTTAAAATCTATGTGAACAAGTTTTTTTTGGCATATTTGTGGTTTCTAATGCTTTAGTTTTGTCAAAATATGCTTAACTCTCAAAATGACCTCCTTTGAGGCCAAAAATGCATTTTATTGTGTAAATCCTTCCAAAATTGCAAAATCTTTTGTCAAATGGTTTTTCATTCATGCAAGTCCAAAATCATGTTTTACAAATGTTTAAACCTTTACTTGGAATTAAAATACTCCAAAACGAAGTTTTGGCACCTCAAAGGTTGGATTTTCTGTCAAAAACTGCAGAAACAGGATGAGGGATCAATCCCTCAACAAGTAGGATCGATCTCTCTTGAGCAGAATGTAGGAAATCTGCATTCTGAAGTTAAGGGATCGATCCCCCTCTAGGGATCGATCCCCTCAGGCCAAAATGGCTTTTCTGCACTTTTTCAACTGAAATTGAGAAGAAATTTTATTGTTTTGATACTTTCTCTCTTCTCAACTTAACATTCATTGTTTTAATTTCTTTTTGATGATCTTTAAACTATGAAAATTCATTTTTCATTGATATCATGCCTCAACTCCATCAATTTGTATCATTTCCAACAAATGGTATCACTTTCAATAATCAATATCATTTTTATTGAACTCACAAGTGCAAAATCATTCTTCTTGTTGAAAACATTCATAAATTGCATAAATCTTGAAATATATTTTCAATGAATGCTTAAACATAATTTTTGAGATTTATTTCAATGATTTGTGTATATATTTGTGATAACTGTAAATTTTTCATTTATTGGAAATTATAAATATTGGAAATAAATATTGGAGCAAATAAATATTGGAAATAAATAAATAAATAAAATTATGAGAATGGGATACTAGTGAAAATCCCGAGAATTGAGAAAGGAACGAATGGTGGAAATTCGAGTGAAGAAAAGTTAAATTGGAAATTCGGAAAATAAGGAAAGGAGAAAATTAATTTGGATAAATGGAAATCCAAATTAAATAAGAAAATGAGGAAAAGAAAATAGGAAATATAATTATATAATTATATATTATATAAATATATAAATGTTGTGTAATTTAAAGTGAACAAATATATATATAAATACATATATATACTAAATATGTATTTTGATAATACATAATATATATATATCCTTATATACATATATAATATATAGTTATATAGTAATATAATATATATAATACTAATATTATATGTATTATGTATATATAATATATGTATATATATATGGATATATAATAAAATTAAATGAATAAAAATAAAACAAAAAAAAGGAAACAAAAGAGGAAAGGAAACAAATCTGGAAGACCCGATTTTTCCTCCCGAATGAGTAGCCGGCCCTGTCGCCGGAGAAAGAAAGAGAGACGAGGGAGGAAAAAGGCACCGACGGAGAGAGGAGAGGAAGCCGGTGACCGGAAGAGGAAAGTTTGAAACAGAAACGGAAGGAAACGAAGCGAAAATCCGGTGGAAGCCGAGAAGGAGAAGAGAAGAGAAAGTGGCGGTGCCGGCGGAATTGGTTGCCGCCACTGCCATCGAAGCTTCGCCGGAGGAAGAGGAAGACGTTGGAGGCCACGGTTGAGGCGGAGAACGGCGGAGGAAGGCCGACAGAGGAGGAGAAGAAACCGAGGCAAACCTAGTGGATCCGTCGTCATGCCGCCGAACCAGGCCGAACGGAGGCCACCGGTAGCTTTGTCGTGCCGTCGGCAAGCTGAGGAGCCGTCGAGCCGCCGGAGAACCGGCCACCGGAGGAGAACCGGCGGTGAGGGAGGTGACCGAACCGGCTGGGAAGAAAGAAAAAGAAAAAGAAAAGGAAAAAGAAAAAGAAAAAGAAAAGAAAAAGGAAAAAGAAAAAAAAGAAAAGAAAAGAAAACAGAAAAAGAAAGAAGGAAGAAAAAGAAGGAAGAGAAAGAGAAAAGGAATTCCGGGAATTTGGAGAATTCCCGGGAATTCGAAAATTACGAGAAATCCCGAGAATTACGGGAATCGGTAAGAAATCCCGAAAAGTATTAAATTATTTAAATAATTTATTTATTTAAATAATTATGGAAAAAATTCTAAATTTTAGAATTTGATTTCCAGAAAATTCCCTCGATAACCGAGCCGATGGAATTGGGCGAGGTGAACATGGGCGCGACCTTCGAGAGGCAGTCGCTGACCCGAAACAAGTAAGAGAGACATGTGCCGCCTGTAAGGATATTCGGCCACATGTTTTAAATTATGCATTTAATTTATAAATGCAATTCATAATGATTAGTTTTGAAATTTGTGGTGATTTATCGATTTCAAATTGTGGTGAAATGCCGGTTGAAAAATATAAACTGTATTTTCCGTGCAGGAGGCTAGCCAAATTGGCAGCCGTTGTACTGCCGAAAAATTATCAAATAATTACTGAAATTTACCGAAAATCATAATAAATGATTTGGTTTCACGTGAAACGATTTTCAGGTACGAAAATCGAGAAATTAAGTAAATTTCATAAAACATGAATATAACGATATTTGATTTTAAAATATTCATGTTTTCGAGAATGGTGAAAAGGAAATCACTGAAAATTCACCCTGTAGGTGATAATTCACGTGAAACAAGATGAAAATGAAAAAGAGATTGAAGTGAATATTTTTATAAATATTCTTAAATATTCACTTGATTTCATATAAAACCTTTATGGTTTTAATTATGGAAATAATTAATTATGAAAATTCCATAAAGGTTAAGAAATGATGAATAACTATGATTTCGAGACTAAAGGTCTCTACACGTGTTTTTAGAAGAAAACATGGTGATGGGAATTTAAAGTTAGAAAATAAATATTTTATTTTCATAAATTATAAAAATAATTTATTTGAATTTCGATAATTATAAAACCATATTTTCGATTGAATGCACGGAAAAGCGTGCATATGGTTTTACGGTGGAAAAAGGATAGTTTTGCCCTTCTATTTTTTCAGTAATGATTTATAAACTGTTTTTACCGTATGGAAAATATGATTTATACCTTTATGAAATTTTTGAGAAATGTTTTTTTAATTTAATTATTTCATAAAGGTGATGATTTATTACATGTGAGCCTTATGGATACTTGTGAAATATTTTAATTTACTGTGTTTAAAATCCATAAAGGCTATGGTACGGTTACACTGTTCTAAGACTTAGGCCCTGAGCTTCATGCATCACATATACTGTTACTGTCACGTGGCTGATTGACCAGCTAGTCATCAGCGTCCCGGATTGTCGCCTAGCAAGCGTACACCGAGGACATATTATAGATCATGGCCATAGATCTCATTACCGTTACTGTGTCCCTTAATGGACGATGATAGCATGATTTACTTGTAGGGTGTTGCCTAGTCTCACTTACTGCTTACTGTTTACTGATTTCTGAAAGGATTTATGGAATCCTACTTACTGTACTGTACTATTTACTGTACTGTTTACTGATGAAAGACCGTACCAAAACACTGTGTTACTGAACTGTACTGTTTACTGAAATGGTAGCCATTGATTACTGTTTTACTGAACTGAAAGCTACCATTTACTGTTTACTGAAAGCTCCATTTACTGTTTACTGAACTGAAAACTACCAGTTACTGTTTACTGTTACTGATTGAACCGTATCGATTATTGTTTTACTGAATATACTGTTTTACGGAACTGTACGATACAGTTACTGATTTGAAAAGAGAAATAAATGTTTATTCTAAAAGAATAACATAAGAATTATTTCTAAGAAAGAAATAATCAAAGAAGTAATTATCCAATGATTGGATATTTACAAATCACTGTACTGTCACGTGTTTTTACTGTACTGAAGAGAAGAGAAGAGAAGTAAACCACTGTTTTTATTACTGAACTGCCACGCGTTTTAAAGTATACTGAAGTGAAAAGAAATAAGTGGTTTACTCTGTGGAAAAACGAAAATTGTATCGTTTTGAAAACAACGAAATTAGTACTCCCTACAGTTGCTTCTAGGTTCCGGAACAAGTCAGGTATTTCAAAATACCTGCCTTACTCTATTTGGATCCCTAGCCGACTGTAGTATCCTTCCTACATGTGTGCCTAGAGCCAGCTAGGAAGATCTTAAAGAAAATGAAAAATTATTTTTAGCATATAGATAGCTGAATATCAAGTGTGACATATAACTCTCTTACTAAGTCGTGGTTTGCTCACTCCCCAATTTTAACATTTCAAGTTTTGATGATGGTGAGATCCAATATTTGTGGATTACAGTTGCACATAATGGACAATGTGACAGACCGACTAAGATATATCAGGTACGATCATTTATTTTCTGTATTTAGACATGTCTACAGTGCTACATATTTGTAAATAAGATAGGGGGATGTGTATAATGTTAACAATATTTTATTAAATTGTTTAACATCAAGTGCAAAGTGAAGTATCACAGACAGCCCAACCGGATAAATTGTGTAAAATAAGGTGAAAAATGTGGTAATGGGACGTTACAATATTTGAGAATTTGATGAACTTGTGCATCACGAATATTGCTCATTCCTTTTGCTCATCTCAGTCAAGCATGCTTATAGGATTATGTCTCTTAGCTTGACTTATCAATTCCACACTAGGTTTCATGATAATTATACATCTAGTGGATTGATTTCAAATGTAAATTCAACAATTGGTAATGTTCATTGGCCTATAATTTGTGATAGTAAATGGATCCTAAATGTTCAAATGCATGAAACTTTATCATCCATGTACTTAAATTTTTCTTATGGCCAAATTATTAAAGAACTTGGGTTTTAATGACAACACCAACAATTGATATACATGCATTGTATCTTGATTGTTTTGATGTTGAACATGCATATTTACTTAAGTTGAATCAATAATGATGCCTATGAGATGAGAATAGTTGTTTTCATGATATATTTGGGTGTTGCCTAGTCTCCACTACTGTTACTGTTTATTATACTATTTTACTGAATCGTACTATTGCTGAAACTATTTACCATATTGTTTACTGAACTATTATTGTCATTGAACTGTTTACTGTACTGAATGGTTTACTGTACTATTTACTGAATCCTAACAAGTATGAAATGTGATGTTTTAAAGTGAATTAAAAATTGTTTCTTAAAGTGTTTATATTTAAATGGTTTTATATACCATTTATTGAAATATTATTAAATGCTAATTATTCAAAACTAATAACTATTCCCTATAGTTGCTTCTAGGTTCTGGGCCATGACATGTATTCTAAAACACCTCTTAAACTCCATTCGAATCCCTAGCCAACTAGTATCCTTCCTTATCCACTATAGTGCACTGTTAGGAAAATAAATGCTTTATGTATATAGACTTCATAATATCAGTTCTGCATACAATTCTCTTACTTAGCACGTTTCGCTCACTCCTTTATTTTCCACCTCCACAGATTATTTACAGTGATGGTTGATATAACGATCCGAGGATTTTGGCTGCGCTTTTGGCTACCTCGAGGCAGCTTAGTGTGGGTCTTGGAGGTATACTTATTTTCTTTTATATGTTCAAACTTATTGTACAGTCCTACTTCATTGTAAATTATAAACAGGGGATGTAAATGTTGAATGCAATACTGTTATGTAAATATTTCTATTTAAGTAAATTAAATTAAATTACATTTGTAAAGTTTTTACTGTTTAAAGAAAGTGTGAAATAAAGGCATCGCAGACAACCCAACTATCATTGTGAGTGTGAAAATATGTGAATTACTATGTATACGGACTGTGACACTTTATTTTTAGACAAGAATAGGTGACCAATCACACCTTAAGTTAAAATGGTTGGTGGCGACCCTTGAATTTAAGTCTAGCGGATTAGGTTTTAGGATCTGACACGTTACAACAACCTATAGAATTAATGTTAATGTCAACAACAAATAAATTAATGGATGTATTTTATCCTTTCTAGTCTCAGAAATTCTTATAGTAAAATCATAATTTTTTCAACCTCGAAAACTAGTGCTAGAGTACATAAAATTGAACTTATCTATTAAACATTTCACTGAAAGAATTCAAATAAAATTTTGTAAATATAAAAAATTTATTTATATAAATTTAAATTTAATTTGTTTATTTGGGTCAATGGGAACCAGTGGGGCTTCAGCCCCCATTGGGGGTTTGGTGTAAGTATAGGATAATAATTTTTGTAAGATTGTGGATAAAATAAAGTTGAATGATATAATCCTATTTTGTGTTTGGCGTATACAAGTGATTAAGAATAAGATAAGATATTTTTTTATGTCTTTTATCATATTTGCTATGTGTAAAATTAGAATTAGTATAATATAACTTTTTTGTAGTACTATTTTTAAAGTAACATGATTTAAGTTTATAATTTTTCTGTTTTAGATATAAATAAAAAATTAAAAGTTAAATATTATTTATAATAGTAATTAATAGTTAAATTTATTAGTTGGTTTTTAATAAATAATTGAAATTACATTTTCAAAATTTTATTTTGTTAAAAATTAATTTTTGTAAAAAAGATTCTTTGTATTTTTTTCTATTTTTTCTTTTCTTTTATATTTATTTTTATTTTTTATATGATTTAGATTTAAAACAATTTCTTTGATTGTAAGTTAAAATACATTTATTTTAGAAAAACGAGTTTTCCTAATAAATAAGTTGATTTTTTTTATTAAATTAAAAGGCAATTCTTAAATATTTTTTTTTTATTTTTATAATCTCTTCTTCTTCTTTCTTCTTTGACAATTAGAAGGAAAAACAAAAAAAAACAAAATAAATTCAAGTTAAATTTGATAATTCAAATTTTGTAAACTAAAAAGTACATAATTTCTAATCATTTTACGGTTAACAGTTATTTTCTTTCCCTTTTCCCTATTCTTTTGCTAAAGGCAAAAGGGAAAAAGAAATAAGAAAAAGTGAATAAAAAGGATTTCTTTCCCTTTTCCCTATTCTTTTGCTAAAGGCAAAAGGGAAAAAGAAATAAGAAAAAGTGAATAAAAAGGATAAAAAAATAAATTTTAAACGTAAGAAAAAACTAGCTAAAAATATATTTTATAATAATTTTCGTGTATGAGAATTTATTTTCTAAAAAATAATTTAACAAATTTGATTATTTCCTAAAAATAATTTTTGAAAAAAAATTGTCCAAGAAAATATTATTTTATCAAAATAATAGTTTTTCTTTAATAAAAAAAAGAAAAGAAAGAAAAACAAGGAAAAAATGAAAAAGAAGAAAACAAGATAAAAATTTGAATTAATTAATTAAATAATGATACTTATTATTTTATTAAGTGTTTAAGTTAATTTTTTAATATAAATTTTAAGGATAAAATAAATTATTAAAAATGGTTTTATTACCATTTATTTATTAAAAATTTTATTAAATTATTTTATATTCACATTTTATCGATTACTTCCTATAGCTGCTCTGGGTTTTCGGGACAAGATAGGTATTTTAAAATACCTTCCATGCTCCATCCGATTGCTTAGACAACTATAGTATCCATCCCATTACTGTGCCTAGTGAACTGTTAGGATAATAAATGTTTTAGAGCATATAGATTTCGTTATATCAGTCTTGCATACGATTCCTTTACTGAACACATTTCGCTTACCCCTTTATTTTCCACTCCCCAAGATACTATAATTGGTTAAGAAGTGTAATAGTCCACAATACAATAAATAACATATTTTATGCAAAATTTACGATTGGGCTGTCTGAGATGCCTTTAACACTTGCACAGTAACGGTAATAAATGGTAAACATTTATTTATTAATTAAATTTGGAATATGAAATTTTTACAATATTCCTTACGCTTTACATCCCTTGTTTCTATTTTACACTAAAGTAGTACTGTATATATGTGTCTGAATATATGAGAGAAGTGACTGTACCTCAAAATTTAACGCACTTTGCCCCAATGTGTTTCCTCGCATCTATATTAATCCGAGGAAGATCTCAAATAATCCTTACAATTAATCTGGGGAGTTGGAAAATAAAGGGGTGAGCGAAACGTGCTCAGTAAAGGAGTTGTATGCTGCTTAATACAATGAAATCTATATGCTAGAAAATATTTATTTTTCCATAAATATAAATGGAATAAACCATTTACTTTTCATCACTTTAGTAACAGTTCAAAACACGTGACAGTTCAGTAGTAAAGCAGTACAGTGAACAGTAGATATAATAATGTAAAAACAGTATACAGTCACTTTAGTATAGTCTGTTATAATTATCCAGAAAATCAGTGGATAAACAGTTTAGTAATTATTTCTAATTTTAGAAATAATTTTCATAATATTCTTTTCCATCAAACATTAGTTTTCATTTCAGTTCAGTAAACTGTAATCAGTACGACACCGTTCAGTAAACAGTATTTCTCAGTACAGTAAATAGTATTCAGTAAAATCCAGTTCAGTAAACAGTATCAGTGGGTTAAGACTAGGCATCACCCTAAATCATATCATGCTATCATCATCCCCTAAGGGACACAGTAACAGTATACAGTAAGATTTATGGCCATAGTCTATAAGGCGTCCTTGGTGTACACTTGCCAGGTGACTCCGGGACTGCTGATGACTTGGCGGGTCAATCAGCCACGTGAAAGTAATAGTAATCAGTAAGCATGAAATTGGGGCCTAAGTCTCAAAACAGTATAAAAATTTGTATTCTAGCCTTTATGAATTTTATTCAAAAATAATTTGAAATATTTCATGTTTATCCATAAGGCTCACAATTTCATATATTTCCTCTTTTCAGGAATTTCCATCATTTTCACATTTTTCGCAAATCATCTCAATACATTTATTCACCATCTCATCACCCTTATGGAATTTATAAAATAAATAAAATCATTAATTAATTTCATGAAGGTATAAAATCATTTATTTTTCCCATAAAAATACCTTTAAGGAAATCTAATGAATTAAATCATTTATTTAAATAAATATTTCAAAAAGGTATTTATTTCATATCTCTAAATATAGGGAAAACAGTCGATAAATATTCATGTATCAAGTGAGAATCTCATAAATATCCTTTTTTTTGAATAATTAATAGTAAAAAGAATATGTTTCATTCTCATTTTAAACAAAAATCCATAACATGAATATTTAATTTAGCATTGTTTCAACAATTTCCACTTTATGGAAAATTTATGGAAATGATTTCCAAAATTCATGCTTTATTCCATTTATGCATCTAAAATATTTCATGATATTTTAGAATTATTTTGATAATTTTCCGGTAGCATAATGGCTGCGAATTCTTAGCCTTTTGCACGAAATTTAATAATATATAAACCAACTTTCAACCACAATTTTGAATGATTTCAAAGCAAGTCAAGCTTCCAATAATTTCATAAAATTAAAATTGATAAATCATGCAATTCAGCATATCCATACAACTCACACACTTTCCCTTTACCTGCCTAACGAAACCAAACTTCCCGATTGCGCCTACCGAAATTCGTAATTCTCGGCTGCAAAATAGTTTTATAAAAAATTATCAAAATTTTTCCTCTTAATTTTAGACCACTAACTTTCATAAAATGCAGCCATTAATGACACAACATATGCACAACCAATATAATATACACTGGTGCTAAAATTGAACTTTTCTGTTTTAGCTCTTTTTTCGGTTCCGATTTCACCAACCTTTCTCTTCAAATTTCTATATTCATTTTCTATTATTAAACCATAGAAACTCAATATGGTATCATGGCCAAAACAACATGGCTGAAACCCCCTAATTGCACACCTTCATACTTTTGTTTCCTTTATGGAATTTTAATATTTCCATACTTCTTATTCCATCTTAAGCTATTGTTTCTTATCATTTTCATGCAAGAAAGTGCACATCTTCCTTAGGTTCTCAAGTTGATCGAAACTCCTCTTCTATGGCAAAATTTTATCTAGTCAATATCATGGTAAACTAACTTCATAATCTTCTTTTACTCCTTAACTTAAGCTAAAACACCCCTTTAGATTAAGTTAAAACAATAGAAAATGATATCCCCTTACACCAACCGAACCTTCTCTAGTCTCTCTTTTCTTTATTTATTTAGTTTCATCCCATGTCTTAAACATGCCATTCATGCTATGACAAGTAAACATCATCATAAAGATCAACAAATCATCAAAACCTCTTACCTTTATTCAATCGAACCAACATTACTCCAAACAGAATAATTTTTGGTTCACGTCATGTCACAGCCCGTGACCCTCTTTTTCACCTTATTCTATACATCTTATATGGTTGGGCTATCTGCGATACTTTACTTTTCTTTTACATATTAACAATTTCATATTAAATTATAATATGAATTACATCCCCTATCTTAATTCATAATGAAGTAGTACTGTAGGTAAGTCTAAATACAGAAAATACATGATCGTACCTTATGTAATAATTCAAGCTATTGCATCGTCCTCAAATACACAGCCGAAGTCCTTTAGATGTCAGACTCTTAGTCCTCAAAAACCTGAAATGTTAATATTAAGGGGTGAGCAAACCATGGCTCAATAAGGGAATTATATGCATAATTGATATTCAGCTTCTTATATGCTGAAAATCTTTTTCATTTTTCCTATGGGGCTCTAAGCTCGCATGTAGGAAGGATACTACAGTCGGCTAGGGATCCGGATGGAGTAAGGTAGGTATTTTGAAATACCTATCTTGTCCCGGAACCTAGAAGCAACTGTAGAGAACAATTTCATTTTCGTTTGGAATTTTAATCCTTTTTTACCTTTTTCTTTCATAACATTTTCATATTCTCCTCAAAATAATGCTTTTATAAAATAAAGCATTTAAATAAAGTAACTAATATTCATATATTCTTTGAAAAGAATATTAGTTAAATTTTCATCATTCTCATTTAAAACTCATTTCATGTTTTACTGTATAACCATAATTAGTACAGTACTTTAAATAGCAAAATCAGTTATTAAATCCTTTTCGTATAACATATATATCATTTAAATCTAATATTCAATTTAAAAATCAAAGTAAGAATATTAGATTTATTTTCCTCCTCTTCCCTTTTTGGAAAACATATCACATATTCATATCACATATAGTTTGATATTCAATTTAAAATCATATTAAGAATATTAGACTTATAAAGTCTTTTCCTTTTGAAAACATATTACATGTTCATATCACATGTCATATGAAAATCATCTTGTAGTACTAAAATCAGTACTGAAATAAGCATTATGCAAAATGCTGTAAATCACTTTCATTTAACTTATCACATATCATGTAAAACATTTTCACATATGGAGACTTAGGCACGCACGCCTAGCCCGTCCACTAGGTCGTTACTCACATCATGCTATAGACCCCGAAGGGTATAAATAATCATGTCAGATCTATGGCCATAGTCTATAATTGTCCTCGATGGATCACTGATCAGGTGTTGGCCGGGACTACATGTGAAATCCCCTAATTTCATGTGAATTCTATATGATTGTAAAGTAACTCGGCTTAAATGAAGTAAATAGATATGAGAATTATGAAAGGAAAATGATGTATGGAACATGGAAGAAGTAATGAAATGGAAAGTCAAATAGTCAAGGAATTTAATGGACATCAGGAAAATAATTGAGGTATGAGAAAAGAATTAATATCAGAAAATTAAGTGTAAGTAAAGACAAGTGTTACATGGAAGAAAGAAGACCAATTAAGTGAATGGTCAAATAATGATGGTCAAAGGTTAAGATGAAATGATTTAATTGGATGATGATAAAATAGATATCAGATTTTCATAATTAAGTGATATGTGTGGCTGATATGAGAATGGAAGAAGAGAATTAAAAAGGGTCAAAGAGTCAAATGTCAATGGTCAAGGAAACTAATATCAGAAAAATATTAAGAGTATGAGACAAGAAATTAAATCAGAAATATTATTGGAGATTAAATGGATGAGTCATATGGAAGAGGAATTAAATGGATAAAGTTGGCTGAGATGATAAAAGGGATAGAAGTGCATTTAATGCATGTTGCATGACTCACCATCCCCATCAGCCATCACCAATGTCAGCCAATCTTCCAACCCTCTCCCTCTCGTTCCATCCAAGCTTCCAAGTTCTATCTATGGCTACCTTGACAAACCACCTCACTCTTCCATCGATCCATTAAGTTCATTTAATGAAAAACGATCCTTGTCGTTAGACTAAGAGATATCCAAAGTTTGGTGGATTGATTCCAAGTATTGGAAGAGATCTCAAAGTTTGAGATTTTGGTCTCTAGTGAAGGTAAGAGAAGAAGATGATTTAGTCAATTTAGTTCATGGTTTGGAGTTGTACTAAGTTGATATGATGTATGTATGATGATTGTTTAAAGGTTTAAATTGATAGCTTTGAAGGAGTGAAAGCTAGGGTTAACGCATCAAGTGATCTTGCGTTCTCGAAGGAATCAAGGTAAGAAATTTATGTAACGGACGTAAGGCGGCTATGTCCGCATGTTTTAATATGATTTTGAACTGCTTTGGGGAGAAATACTAGTTGTCTTTTGCAGGAAAAGTGCATTTTCGGACTTGTCTCCTAGTACCAATTAGGCTAGGAGCAGCCGACTGCCTTAAAAGGAAGTCGACTGCCTAGAGACAACCAAAACGTCGTTTTTCGAAAATCGAGATAAACTAGTCGACTGCTATGTAAGCCAGTCGACTGCTATTTTTCAGAAAAGCATTCTGTTTCAAACCAGTCGACTGTTATATGGGACAGTCGACTGCTATTTGCCAAAGATGCATTCTGTTTGAAAACCAGTCAACTGCTATATGTACCAGTCGACTGCTATTTCTTAAGAAGCATTCAAAGATGAAAATATCGAAATTTTAAATGAAAATAATTTCGATAAATGAAAGTATGAAGCAGCAGTCGACTGCCCTATGAGGCCAGTCGACTGCCCTGTTTTGAAAAGAGGTTTTCAAACCTATTTTCAGAAAGTATGAAATGTCATGGCAAGAAGCTATATGACATATGTTTTGAGATTATACACTTTCATGTTTCTAGTAGGGGCTCTAATCAAGTCCTGAAATGATGTATGTTATGGGCAGAGGAACCATGAGTCAGGCCTCAGTCGCTACAGAAGGACACCTGACTAGTGTTAATTGTAGCCACCAACAGTTGGCCAATCTGTCTATATTACATGTTCGGCTAAGAGAGGATTCCTGGCCCTACGGGGTACACCACATGATGATGATGATGATGATGATGATGCAGTGCATAACTCCATAAAAGTACAAATAGTTTTTATGTTATTAAAAACTATATGTATATGCGATTTCAAATAATAAAGAAATCGAAAGTACTTGGTGTACTTGTATAAGAAGTTTTAAAAGAAGTATATGATGTATGATTTCAAGAAAGTATAAGATGTTTTAAGAGAAGTATGTATGTATGTAAATGATATTTGAAAGAAGTACTTGAAGTATGTTTTGAATGAAGTATATGACGTATGTTTTCCATGATGATTTAAAAGAAGTATACGATGGGTGTTTGCATATGCTACTTTAAAGAAGCACATGATTTACTTGATTTATAAGCATATGCTATTATGAACTTTCTATATTTGATGAAAATACATGAATATGCTTTATAATGATTTTACATGACATTATAGAGCCAAGTAGGAAAAATGCATCTAGAGACATAGCACGCTTTTTTACATATTTTTCTTACTGAGCGTAAACTCACCCTTTTACGAACATTTTTCATACAGACTATCTGCAGTAATCCCTCGCTCTCGATAGAAGAGCCTCCGAGTGAATCTTGAAAGTTTACCTTCGAGAGACGCTTCCCAAGTAGTATAGAAGGTATACTTATGTAATTATGCAAAGTAAATTGTAATTCAGTTATGGTACAGTACAACTAACATTAATGTATGTAAGATGTCGGGGATTTAAGTTAAGATGATGTATGAGATCCTGTGGAAACGGATGATATATATACATGTATCATTAGTCTATTTTATTGAAATTGAATTATTCATATTGAGCTGTTAGATATTAAGCTTAAGAAAGAAAAGTATGATTGACATTGACAAGCAAATCTAATCAAGTTAAGTGGAAATGAAGGAAAAAGTGAATTGAAAATGTATGGTGACTGGGATGTCACACTACATATCACATATCACATATCAGCATGATAAGATGCCAACTAGTCTCAAAACCGTATTTTTTCATCATCAGAAAACCTTTATGGAATTTATAAAAATAAAAATTTCATAATTAAAACCATAAAGGTTATATAATAAATCAAGTGAATATTTAAGAAAATATTTATAAAATATTCACTTTATCCCTTTTTCATCTTTCATTTCATATCACGTATAATTCATATATCGAGAGAATATTTAGAAAACTTTTATAAAATATTCTCTTTATCCCTTTTTCATTTTCCAATTCATATCACATATAATTCATATATCGAGAGAATTTTCGATGATCTCATTATCACCAATTTCGAAAACATGAATATTTTAAAATGAATTTCGTTATATTCATGTTTTATGAAAAATAATCATTTTCTCGATTTTCGTAGTTGGAAATCGTTTCTTGTGAAATAAAATCATTTTTTATGATTTTATAAATTTTCTAGAAATTTTCAATAATTTTCGATAATTTTTCGGCAGTATAACGGCTGTCGATAAGCTAGCCTCTTGCACGAAAAATACAGTTTATAATTTCCAGCCAGTACTTCATTCCAAATTCCAATCAATCATTCATCATAATAATTTCATAAAATATTTTCATAAAATATTTCGTAATTAAAACATGCAGACTGAATATCCCTACAGTGCTGCACATGCATCCCTTACCTTTTCCGGGTCGGCGACTTCCTCTTATCGGTCGCTCCCGTACTCCATCTCTCTCGATTCCTCATCTCGATCACCGAGAATAATTTCTGGAAATTAAAATTTTAAATTTTAGAATTTTTCCATAATTTATTAAATTTTTACTAGAATTCATTTTCTGGAATTCTTACCGAATTTTTGTAATTTTCGAGTTGCCAAATTCCCGAGAATCTTTCGATTTCCCGAAATTCTCCCTTTTTCCTCTCTTTTTTCTTTTCCTCTTTTCTTTTCTTTTTCTCTTTCTTTTCTTTTTCTTTTTCTTTTTCTTTTTCTTTTTCCTTTTCCTTTTCCTTTTCCTTTTCCTTTTCTTTTCCTTTTTCCTTTTCTTTTCCGGTCAGACCAATTCAGACCGGTCTACCTCCTTCCTCACTGGTTCCTCGCCGGCGGTCGGTTCTCCGACGGTTCGGTGGTTCCTCAGCTGGTCGGCACCACGGCGAAGCCGGATCTGGCCTCCGTTCATCCCGAATCAATGGCATGGCGATGGATCTACTCGGTTTTGCCTCGGTTTCTTCTCCTCTTTCGTCGGCCTTCCTCCGCCGTTCCCTGCCTGACCGGTGGCATCCCACGTCTTTCTCTTCTTCCAGCGAAGCTTCGATGGCAGTGGCGGTGACTGATTTGGCCGGCACCACCACTTTCTCTTCTCTTCTCCTTCCCGACTTCCGCCAGGTTTTTGCTTCTATTTCCGTTTCTATTTCCTCCTGTTTCCATCGCCAGTCGCCTTCCTTCATGTCACCGGCGGCTTCACCTCCTTTTCTTCTTCCTCTCTTGGCCGGCCGACGATGGTCGGCTTCCATGCGGAAGGCAGAATCAGGAGTTCCCGATTCTGTTTCTTCCATTTTTTTTCTTTTTATTTTAATTATCGTATATTATATTTATATATACCATATATAAACATAATATTTTAACATATATATATTTTATACACAAAATACATATATATAAATTTTTTATTTGAATTAATATATATATATATTTCATATATATATATTTATATATATTGTATTACAATATATATACATATACATACAAGTTTTGATAGTAAATAATATTTACTTTTCTTATATATGTATATATTTATATATATACATAAAATATCATATTTATATACATATGTATTATTTAAATGTACTAAATAGTATATATACATATATATACTAATGTATATTAATATATACTATATAGTATTTCAATACATATGTATTTGTATAAAAATACATTTATATAATATATAATTATATAAATATATTTTATAATTTTTTCTCCTTTTCTTATTTAATTTGGTTTTCCATTTATCAAAAAAAAAAAACAATTTCCTCCTTCATTTCTTATTTCCAATTTAATTTTTTTTCCTTTTTATTTCTTATTTAATTTGGATTTCCATTTATCCAAATTAAATTTCCTCAATTTTATCCAAATTAATTTTCTCCACTTCTTCACTTCATCAATTCGGGAATTTCAACGATATTCCCATCTCGTAAATAAATTTTATTTATTTACTTTAATTTATTTATTTCCTCTTATCTATTTTCTTAAATATTAATTTTCAATAAATAATTGGAAAATTTGCGGTTATCACACGTCAGCCCCCTTTTTCCTTGGTTCTTAGATGGTTTTAATGTAGAGGAAAAGTGTATGGAGAAGGTTAAATGATTAAATAACAAGAGGATGTAATTTTGCTAAGTAATCATGGAAGAAACAAAAGTAAAAACAGAGCATGAATGTGCAACCAAGACCAAAATTCATGAAGCAGCAAAGTAGAGTCGGTAAGAAGAAGAAAATTTGCTGAAGTTTTGATCCAATTAGTCTTCTATCTATCCATGTTAGCCAATAAGACTTTGCCACCTATTTACCTCTCCCATTTCCTCATCATTTCCTTGTCTTATTGAGCATTAAAATATGTAGAAAAACTTTAGCAAAAAGGAATGTCGTGGAGCTCATTTTTCCTGCACGTTTTTGACTTATTTTCCTCTCTTGTTGTATACTCCAACCAATAAAAATTAACCATATTTTAAATCTTAAAATTCTCTTCCTTTAAGTATCATTTATATTGCTTTTTATACCCTAAAAATTGTAGTTTTAATTTCCTTTAAATGGATCCAGCCGTGTAGCACATAACAGCAAAAAAAAATTAGCGTGCAATCCAATTTTGCTGCACGGTTTGGACTTGTTTTCCATCTCTTTTTATATATTCCAACCAATCAATTTTAATCACATGTCCAATAAATAAATTTCCCTTTCTTTAATTATATTTATTTTTATTTTATGCTATCACAATTGCCTTTAAATTTCCAAATTTTCAGATTTGTTTCTTTATTTATTTCTATGCTTCCCCTTCATCATTTAATATTTATTTCATCTCTTATACACCATATTATAAATCATAAATCCAATAATTCCAAAATTCAAAGTGGAAATCCACATTCAATATTTATTTAATTCCACTAAATAATTTATTTCCACTATCAATGATTTACAAAAATATGGTGTATAGTACTATAAAATCGGGTCTTACAAGAAGTATACTATCCCAAGGTTATTGGCTGCGTTTTGTGTGAGAACCATTTATTTTGTGCTGTACATATGTATATATGTAAATTTTAATTTGTTTTTGAAAAATATTTTGTAAATTTCAAGTAAATAGTAATATGGGCCCCACTTGGAATTTTGAGCCTAAATGTGTATATGACTGGAGGAATAGTGTACAGATAGTGTAATAATGATATTATGGAAATTTTGAGGCCAAAATACCTTATTTGCATTATTTTGAGAAGTATGGTAAACAAATTGGAAAATAACGGTTACGTCCCGAGGGTATTTTTGTAAATTGTACCCAAACTAAAATGAATTAGGACGAAGTGAAAATACCATGATATGCTACATGAAAAGGAGGTTAAGATAGTGTCGATAGATTTATCGAATTGGTCGGTAAATCAAAAAATTTCACTAGCGATCCATAAGGGTAAAATTGTAATTTCTCAATATCAGTGTACTGCGCGTCAACGAAATCACTTCTAAGCATCAAAATACATTTGATAAGATTATTTAGTGATGGAATCCAAATTTTGGAGTGCGATTACATGGTTTTTATGACTACAGAACCTTAAGGGCAAAATTGTTCGGAATTTACATAACTAGGGGCATTTTGGTCATTCTGCCCACTTCTAGAAACCTCTTTAAAACTCCATCAGCTGCTGACCTGCACTATTCATCATCCCCTCCAAAGCCTCCCATGCCATTGAGAAAGGAAAAGAGAAGAAAATTTAAACAAGCTTCCATACCTACTTATCTAAACAAAATTTCAACAAAATTTTAACTAGAGAATTGTTAAATAAAATTTTAACTAGAGAATTGTTCTACTCTCTTCACTCTACCTACCCATACCAATAGATTATTGTATAAGCCACAATACAAGGAGAAAGAAGGCCTTAAAGTTTCGGCCAAGGTGAGTGCCATTGCCATTCCTTATGCTTCTTTAATATCCAATGGTGTAGGAAGCTTAATTCAAGTGTGTAGAACATGTTTTTGGCTTTGGTTTTGATTAAATTGAACAAAATGAAATGTTGCCATTAAAGGTGTATTCGACCAAGCATGGTTCCTTATGGATTCATTATGTTTCATGCATAAAATGGATATCAAATTGATGATTAAGCATGGTAGAATAAGATTTCAGCATTGGATTGTTGAAATCCCAAAGGAATTTCAACATGGTGATTTTGGTCATGGTAAAGGGTGCATTGTCCATGGCTGGTTTTGATGATTTGAGGGTATATTTAGACTATAGAAATTACAAGAAGTCTGTCGGTATGCTCAGATTTAAAATGGAGAAGTTGTGTTATATTACCAGTAGAAATTATACTACGAAAATATTTGCAGTGTCTAATGTGGTTGCACTTAGACATGAATAATGGCTTAAAAATAAGTATTTAATAAGCTAATATTTTTGGTGGAATTATTTGCAGCCCGTGATTAATGATTTACGAGTGGTGCGCTCGAAAGAGTCGGATACGTCAGACAGGTAAGGGATGCGCATGTGGTCTGCAAGGATATCCCAAATGCATGATTTCAATGCATTTAATTTTAAAAGAATATTTGTGAAATGAAATGCTTTGGAAACTATGGAATTGTGGTTGTTTGTGGGTTTTGGAACTATGTTGAAATTGCAGGAAGGCTAGGGTATTAGCAGCCGTTATGCTGCTGAAATTTCTTAGAAAATTTCATAAAAATGCCATGAAATATTTTAGTGCATATTTGAAGAAATTCCTAGCCTTGGAAATGATATATTTAATATCTTTCATAAAACATGAATATACCAAAAAATATTTTTTAAATATTCATGTTACCAATTCCAATAAAAGTGAGGTTACTGAAAATTTCTCCTACATGTTTTACAGCATATGAAGTGGTTTATAAAGTGAAAAGTTGAAAAGTGAACATTTTATAAATTATTTTCCATAAATATTCACTATATAATTTAATAAAATCTTTATGGACTAACGGATGATTTTATCTATTTTATTGATTTCCATAAAGGTAAAATGATGATGAAAATATTGTTTTGAGACTGATAGGCCCCTTGTTCATGCTGATATGTGACATGTGATATGTGACATGAGACATGTGATATGTATTCAGTCCTGGTTGACACTTGATCAGTGTACGATCGAGTACAATTATAGACTATGGCTATAGATCTAATATGATGATTATTTTACCTTACGAGAACTGTAGCATGATATGTCTTGGGTGATGCCTTAGTCTCCACCATTTTATGATACGAAAATTATGAGTTAAACGATAAATGATTATTTATATGATTTAAATGAGTTGAATGATGATTTCTAAACAGTTTACTGTACTAAAGAGAGTACAAAACTGTTTTATGAAATTTCAAGGATATATGTGATATGTGTTCAAACGGAAAGCATGATTTATAATCTAATATTCTTTTTATGATTTAAATTTGAATATTAGATTATTTGATTAAATATATTACATGATGAAAGCATTGATTTTGAAATGAATATGAAATGTTATGAAAAAGTGGTTTATTTACAAAATCAAGACTTACTCCTTATAGTCACTTCTAGGTTTCGATACAAGACAGGTATTTCAAAATACCTTCCTTACTCCATCCGAATCCCTAGTCGACTATAGTATCTTTCCTATTTTGGTCCTTAGAGTACCTATAGGAAAAATAAGGATTTTGGCATATAGATTTCGTGATATCAAGTGTGGCATATAGATTTCGACTATAGTAACAAGGTTTGCTCAACTCTTTATTTTTAACATTTATAGAGTATTTCCAGTGACTACAAGATATATCATCCGAGGATTTTAGCTACACATTTGAGTATCCCGAGGCAGCTAGCTTATATCCTGGAGGTATAATCATTTATTTTATATGTTCAGACTTATTTTACAATACTACTGTATTGTATTATAAATAAGGGATGTAATTGATAATCAAATTATGATATATAAATATCTTTATTAAATTGCGGATTACAATTTAAAATGTTTACTGTATAAGGAAATGGAAAATAAAGGCTTCGTAGACAGCCCAACCCTTGTGATATGTGTTAAGAGGTGTTAAATACTATATATACAGGATGTGACAGTGTTTATTGGTATTAGAGCGAGGTTGGCCTAATGTCTATCGATTTCCTTATGATAAGATGAAGTGGTTAATATTCCCTGTAGTATTGTATAGTTTGGATATATAAATAAGTAACTAATCAAAAATTGGAAAATTGTTTGTGCTCTGCAGAAATGAGTGGATGACGAGTAACTTGCGCAACTAGGGGTTAAGGTAGAGGTTGGACAGAGCAGACTTCGGAGCCACACAAGCTAAAGCTAGTATCGGAACCTACCCCAAAACCTGTTCACCCACCACAGTCTGAGAGCCTGAACACTCGGATGTCTCAGATGTTGGCTAATTTCGTCGCCATGTATCACGCAGATTGAGCAGACAGAGAGAGCGAGCAGCTCCATTATTTGCACCACCCGCACCACCTCCCGCACAGCCAGCTCTCGAGCCTCACCTGCACCATAACCAGTACAGCAAGCATAGGCCATTCCACCACCGCCACCAGTACAGCCGCCCAGAGATGTAGAGTCTTATTGTGATGTGGCATTCGTGTGGCAGTTTACTAAGCTTAATCCGTCAAAGTTTAAAGGAGATCGAGATCCACTGGTGGCGAAGCAGTTGTGAGACCCGATTTTATAATAGTATACACCATATTTTAGAAATCCTTGACAGTGGAAATAAATTAATAAGTGAAATTAAATAATTATTACAGATGGATTTCCACCTTGGATTTTTAGATTATTGGAATTATGGTTTATAATATGGTGTATAAAAGGTGAATAAATATTAAAGGATGAAATGAAGGTATAGAATAAATAAAGAAAGTAAATCTGAAAATTTGGAATTGAAATGTAATTCCAATGGCATAAAATACAAAAGAAATAAATTTCCTAGATAAGGAAATTGATTTAGTGGACAAGTGATAATTGTGATTGGTTGGGATAGATAAAAGAGAGTGTGATAACCGGGAATTTTCCTATTGTTGGTATTAATTACCCTAAAATTTAATTTTAATGTAAATAAATAAACGAAAGTAAATAAATAAATTTATTTACGAGATGGGAATATTGTTGGAATTCCCAAATTTGATGAAGTGATAAATTTGATGAATTTAATTTGGATATTAAGAGATCCAAATTATAAGGAATAAAATGGGTATATTTATATATATATATATTTATATATCCATATATATATATAAATATATTTTTAAATAAATACATTTGTATATTATTATACATTTATGTATATAAATAAATATATATATATATATGAAATATATATATATATATTAATTTCAATTAAAGTGTATAAAAATACTATAAATTGTTGAAACAAAAATATGTATTTATATACATATATTGTTAGTTAATATTATATTTATAAATATATTTTATAAATATAATTAAAAAAAAAAAGAAAACCTGACTTTGTCGACGAGGGGAAGGAGGAGAGAGGTCGCCTGCGAGCCGAGAAGAGGAAAAGAGGCGTCACCAGCAACGGAAAAGAAAAGAGAAAGGAATGAAGCAAGGCGAAAACCGAAAAAGGAAAAAGAGGAAAACAGTGGTGCCGACCGATTCGGGCACCGCCACACCGCCTTTGACCGTCGACAAAGGCGAAGATAGGGAGGAGGATGGCCGATGGTGAAGGAAAAGACGAAAAAGAGGGAGAAAAGGGGAGGAGAAAAGCAAATTGGTAGCCACTCCAGATCTGCCACCGTCACTGCCAATTGGAAGGAATGGGAGACCAGAAGCGGCTTCGCTGTGACCTCAGGCAGCTGTGGAGGAGCTGAACCGGCAAAGATGGAGGCTGATGGTGGCCGAACCGGCGGGAGGAGGTGAACCGGCCGAACCAGTATGAACCGGTTCAGACTAGAAAATAAAAGAAAAGAAAGGAAAAAGAAAAAGAAAAGAAGAAAAGAAAAGAAAAAGAAAAGAAAAAAAAAGAAGAAAAGGGAAAAAGAAAAAGGAAAAGAAAGAAGAAAAAGAAGAAAGAGAAAATAGGTAGTAAAATTTTTAGAATTTTATTATTATTTTATAGAATAATTTTATAAAATTCTAAATTGAGTATGAAATTGAATTTGTAGAAAATCATACTCAATGATCGTAGATTTATGGAAATCGGGAGAAGTGGACTACAAGATAGACGTAGTGAGGAAGTTGCCAACCCGGAACAGGTAAAGGATGCATATGTAGCCTGTAAGGATATCTAGGTTGCATGAAATTAATATGCATCATTTTATGAAAATTGGTGAATTGATGTGGTTGAAAATTGTGGAAATTGGCTGGCTGAAAAATATAAATCTGTCTTTTCGTGCAGGGAGGCTAGTCAATAAGCAACCGTTATGCTGTCGAAAATTTTAGAAAATTATGAAAAATCATTAAAAATAATTTTCTTATATGAAAAATAATTTCCAACCACAGAATTGAGGAAAGTTATTATTTTTCATAAAACATGAATATACTGAAATTGATTTTGAAAATATTCATGTTTTCGAAACTGGTGATAATGAGATCACTGAAAATTCTCCCGATATATGAATTATATGTGATATGAAGTGGAAAATGAAAAAAAGGATAAAGAGAATATTTTATAAATGTTTTTCTAAATATTCTCTCGATATATGAATTATATGTGATAAACAAGTTAAAAACGTGGAGTAGAAAATCAGTCTCTATACACCACCCTTGCTGCTGTGAGTGTTCAGCTAGAAAAAAAATATTAAATTAAATTTAACCATAATATTTATAGTATAAAATGCCATATAATTGATATATAAAGGATGAGAAGTTTAAAATTTACATGTGGTTAATTTTTATTGGTTAAAGCCTACCAAAAAGAAGAAGAAACTTAGTCAAATCGAGCAGCAAAAATTAAGCCTTCACAGCCGTTCCTTTTGCTGCTGGTTACTACCCATTTTTAATGCAATGTGAGACATGAAATGATGAGAAATGGGATAAGCAGCTAAGTGGCAACCTATTATTGGATGACATGAATGTATAGAAAATTAAATGGAACTAAAACTCCAGCAATTTTCATCCTCTTTTGCCGACTTTCCCTACTACTCCATGGTTTTCTGTTTTGCTGCTCAATTCCATTATCTTTGCTTACGTTTCTTCCATATTATTTATCAAAAATCTTATCTCTTATTAAATAATCACTTAAACCTTCTTCAAAAACCTTACCTTCACCTTAAAAGTTTTTAAGAAAACAAGGAAGAAGGAGGGCTGACGTGAAAGAATGAACAGAAAATGGAGCCACAACCATTCGGCCAAGGGTAAGAGCATGTTGAAAATTGATAGTTTCCTTTGATTTCAAACTTGATTTCTAGTGTTTTAAAGTGTGGCAAAATATTATGAAGTTAGTTTTGCATAATATTAGCTCAATAAAAATCTGTCATTTTTGGAGAATTTAGGTGGAATTGTGATCTCAAGGAGGACATGCAATTTTTGCATGAAAATGGTAGGAAATAATGGTTTGAAATGGAATAAGTTGAATGGGGAACAAAAATTCATGAAATGGTCGAAGATCAAAATTTGCCATTTAAGAGAGACTTTGGTTGACATGGAAATGGAGGAATACTTTATTGTTTTGTGCGGGAAAATATTAGGAGGAGCTCACGTGGACAAGAATTTATAAGTTAGAAACAAAACATCATGGAAAAAGATTGAAAAGTCAAAGATGACACTAAATGAGGGTTTCGGCCATGACTTGGTTAAGCATGAATTCATGCTGAATCTTAAAGATTGATAATAGAAAATGAATATAGAAATTGAAAGAGAAGGATTGGTGGAATTAGAACTGAAAAAGAAGCAAAAATGAGGAAGTTGAGTTTTAGCACCAGTATAATTTATAGTGGTTGTGCTTATGTTATGACATTAGTGGCTGCATTTTATGAAAGTTAGTGGCTGAAAATTAAGAGGAAAAAATATTAATAATTTTTGATAAAATTATTTTGCAGCCTGAGTTGACGGATTTTGGCCAACGTAACTGGGAAGATCGGTTTCATAAGACAGGTAAGGGGGAAGTGTGTGAGTTGTAGTGATATAATGAATTGCATGTTTTCTTAAGCTAAATTTTATGAGAATATTGGATGCATGATTTGGTTTAAAAACATGCAAAATTGTGGTTGAGAAACTGGTTTATATGCTGTGAATTGTGTGTATGAGGTTAAGAATCCGCAGCCGTTATGCTGTCAGAAAATTTCTAAAAGTATTCTAAAATATTATTAATATTTTAGATGCATGAAATGATTTAAATGGGAAATTTTAAATATAATTTCCACCAATTTTCCGTAAATTGAAAATTATGAGAATGTTATAAAATTAAATATTCATGTTTTATATTTTCATTAAAGTGAGAAATTAATTATGTTTTATATGATATTAAATATTCGAAATGAATATTTATTGTGTTCTCACTTAATACATGAATATTTACCAACTGATTTACGATATGTGAAAATGAGAAATAAATACCTTTTTGGAAATAATTACTTAAAGAAATGAATTGAGTCATAGGATTTCCTTAAAGGTGTTTTTATGGGAAAAGAAATCATTTTATACCTTTATGGAACTAAATACTGATCTTATTTATTTTATAAATTCCATAAAGGTGATGATATATGAAAATGTGATAGCCTTATGGATAAACAGGAAATATTTTAAATTATTTTGAATAAGATCCATAAAGGCTGTGGTACAATTTTTACACTGTTTTTGAGACATAGGCCCTGAGATTCATGCTTACTACTGTTACTGTTATTGTCATCTGCCAGTCATCAGCGGTCCCGGATGTCACCTGGCAAGTGTACATCGAGGACCCCTTATAGATCATAGGTATAGATCTCACTGTATACTGTTACTGTGTCCCTTCGGGGATGATTACTGTGTCCCTTAGTGGACGATGATAGCATGATATGATGTAGGGTGATGCCTAGTCTCAACTTACTGATTACTGTTTACTGAAGGGATTTACTAAACCCTATTTTACTGTACTGCACTGTGAATTACTGTTTACTGAACTGAACTGTACTGAAATATTATTCTACTGAACTATATTGCACTGGGAAATACTATTTTACTGAATTGTACTGTACTGGGAAATACTGTTTTACTGAACTGTACGGTACTAAGAAATACTATTTACTGAACTGTACCATACTGAGAAATATTGTTTACTAAACTGTATCGTACTGATTATTGTTTACTGCACTGCACTGACAGTCATTGTTTATTGAAAAAGGATATTATGAAAATTATTTCTAATATAGAAATAATTACTGAATTGTTTATCCAACGATTTTAGATATTTACAAACTACTGTACTGAAAGTGATTGATTACTGTTTCTACAGTTTTATATCTACAGTTCACTATACTGTTTGATCACTGAGACTGTCACGTGTTTTGAACTGTTACTGAAGTGGTGGAAATTAAATGATTTATTCCATTTAGATTTATTGAAAAATAAATATTTTTCAGCATAAAAATTTCATTATATCAAGCAGCATACGACTCCTTTACTGAGCATGTGGTTCGCTCAGCCCTTTACTTTCAAATTTTTCATATTTATTACGAGGATTATTTGATGGCTTCCTCGGACAAATATAGTTGCGAGTAGCCCACTGGGACAAAGAGCATTGAAATTTAAGGTACAGTCACTTCTTTTATATATTCAGACACTTGTATACAGTACTACATTATTGTAAAAGAGAAACAGGGGATGTAAAGTGTATGGAATATTGTAAAAATTTTTATATTTCGAATTTTATTGAATAAATGTTTACCATTTATTACTATTAATGATCAAGTGTGAAAGGCATCGTAGACAGCCCAACCGTACATTATGTATAAAATATGTTATTTTACTGTACTGTGAACTGTTGCAGTTTTAATAGTATCAGAGCAAGGTTGGCTTAATGTCTGTCGATGCCTTTAAAACAGAAAGTAATGAAAAAGGTTAACATCCCCTGTAGTTCTGTATAGTCTGAATGAATAAAGGAATCAAGTGACTGTAAATTTGGTTAAGTGTCTAAAATGGTGTGGAAGTTTACGAATCAAGGATTACAAAAAAAGGAATTGTAATCTGAGAATATTACATGAAATAGGTGATCTTATAGTCTTAATGGAGGTCTGTTCGGTAATGTACAGAGTGGAACTCGGTGAGGGCCCCACCAAGACTTCTCTGTCTGAATCGAACTAAGATCCTGAAATGGTGATATTAGAGTGGAATGGGATATCATTAGTCAATAGATCTTAGGATCACCTATTTGAATGTATCTTGAAGATAGAGAAATAAATTGGGAAATGACAAATATGCCTCTATATTAAAATAATGCCTCTGAATCATGGTTGACTAAATTAATTTGGAACTGATTGATGGTAATAGAGTAATTGATGGTGTAAAGAATATATTACATGTTTAATGGTCCCTACTGTGAGCCCCACTTATACTGTGATGAGTAATGTGACCCGGAGTGTATACTATCGGAGGTCGCGAGATAGTCGGCCCTGTTATGGATTCTTAGGGCTTGAATTAAAAGTGAAAAGACGAGGTATTTGGTTAGGGATTATTAGATATTATGAAAAGTAATACACTTACTGAGTGTGATTAAATAAATGAAAACATATATAAGTAAATCGATGTGAAAAATATGTTAAAAGATCTGAAAGTTATACGTAAGTGTTTTGAGGATACATAGTGGATTTGCAGGATGTAAATAATGAAACATCCAAGATGATATGAGGTTATGATTTAAAAGTTACTGGGTGAATTTCTAAATAAATTTTCGGAGTAAGGTGGATTCGAGAGATTATTGACTCAATTCACAATAGAGAATCTATTTATAAGCTCTTACCAGAGAACATAAAAGAGTCTGAAGAGCTTAAGAAATTACTCCAGAGATTAATGAATAAAGAACCCATCTGTATTACTATAATTGAGGAAAAGCACATATAAGTTGGGTTGAAAGAATAAGAATAGTTAATGATGGTGAATTAAATCCCGAATGTTCAATAGTGTTATTACTGGAAATGAACCTTCATGTGTTCAGGATTAATGTTTTATTTGAATCCATTCAATGATATATATATATGGAGTTTTTAAGACTAATCTCTGAACAAGACATTATTGAGTAAAAAGCTTATAAACAAGTGTTTATAATATGATGTTTAAAACTCGATATAACTCCTACGAGTCCTTCGTGGTACTTAAGAGATTTATGAAATATCATGTAACGTATATGGAATTAATGATTGGAATATTTCAATCACATACGGATAAACTATAATGGCATGAAACCACGAGATATGAATATGTATATTTGTTTAAAGAATATAAGCAGTTTCCTTAATTAATTCCACAACTTTTGGAAACCGAATAAAATAAATGATTGGTTGAGAAGTTTGTGGAATCAGCTGCTTTACTGATATGATATATACATGTGAGAAAATTAAATGGGAGTGGATGAATATGTGGGAGTATAGTATTCAAAAATGTTAGAAGGTTTTAACGGAATAGTACTATACCATTTGGAAAAAAAACAACTGAAGTGATAAATATGCAAGGATAAAAATGCATAAAAAGACAAGTCATATGATGACTAGGGAACATAAAACTATGAGGTAGTCCCGAATTTAAGATAGAATGTGTTTTCCTCTGACTATCATGAGGTTATGGCTAGATATAAGATCAAGCCAAATTTAATAGATAAAATTAGTTATACTAAGAGGAGTAAATAAATGAAGTACTGCCAGTCATGTAAATGGATATATATATATATATATTGGAATTGTGAAATTGCATAAGTAATGTGGAGACGAAATTGGTATTAAATTCAATTACAGAATGTGATTTTGAAAAGATTACATCCTCAGGTACATCCTCCAATTAAGTGATATTATATATACTATGATAATGAGGGATGTAATGATAAATCAATATGAAAAGAGATAGCAGGAAAAATTTTTACCTAATGTCTCCTACACTGTAATTGATGGTTAAAAATTAAAGTCTGCAAGTGAAGTGCAGCCTTAGCTAAACCGTGAAATAATTATTGTGGTATAGTAAAAATTCGAAAGAACTATGATGTTATAGAAGTGGCTATAAATTGATTGACCAAATTGATTCACTTCTACATCATCAAGTTTCCTGATCTCTTGAGTGCCCTAGTCGATAGGTATCTGTGAAACGGTGAGAATGTATGTGAAGTTCCAGTGAGCTCTACATGTGATAGGGATCCCTGATTTGCCACATGCTTTTAAAAGAATAGCAAAAGGCTTTGGGATTCCAAATTTACTGTTAGTACAGCTTTTTACTGATATAAATATACGAGTGCATTGTGTAGATGCTCAATGATATATTGAGAGCGAGTGCACTGAATTTAAAAAGCTACTAGGATAGTTACATATGATTGATTAAAATTGTTTGAATGATAGTCACCAAACTTTTATCGACTTGCACCAAATGAGATAATATGTGATAATAGTGTGAATTAATTACTATATGAAAAGAAGTGAAAATTGTTAACTCGCAAAGGTGATAAAAAATTTTAGGGAGTATAAATTGATTGTGAAAGAGGAAACTCAAATTTTAAAAGTATGCTGGTAGTATTATCTAGAAGGAAAGATTAACTGAAAGTTAGAAACTTTATAAGGAAGAAAAATACCTATATCGGTGGTACTTCCTAAATTAAGTGAAATTCGGAAAACCCACAAAAGATATGATGCTATCTAGATAATTATGGATAAATCGACTAAGTTTGCTTATTTGGCTATTAAGTCTACGAATCCAGTTAGAACCTTAGCCGATTTATATGTCAGGGAGATAGTAAGGTTACATGGTGTTCCAGTGAGGAACACAATTGATAGGGAGTCCTGCTTTGCATCTCATTTTTGAGAGAGATTTCAAGAAGCCATGGGATCCCAACTGAGTTTTGCACCACGTTTCATCAGCAGACTGACGGACAGTCCGAGCGTAAATATAGACCCTTGAGGATATATTGTGAGCGTGTGCACATGATTTTAGAGGCTCCTGGAAACGATAATCTACCCTGAAAGACATTGCTTATAATAACAGCTAACAGGTGAATACCGGCATGGCACCTTACAAGGTTTATATGGCAGACGATGTAAATCCATGATAGCATGGGGAAAAGTGGAAGACCGTAAGCTATTAGCTCCTTATATGGTTGAGTAGATTCCTAAGATATACGGGTGTTAACATATTTTGAAGGTCTCACCCTCTAAAGGCATGATGAGGTTCGATAAGAAAAGAAAGCTGAGTCCCCGATATGTTGGACCTGTCGAGATCTTAGATCGCGTAGGAGATGTGGTATACTGGTTAGCACTATCTTTAAAGTTGTCAAAAGTGCATAATGTATTCCATGTCTCTATGTTGAGAAATTACTACCCAAATCCTTCTCACGTAATTCGACATGAGCCACTGGAGACTTAAGAGGATATGAGTTACGTTGAGAGATCGATACGAATCTTGGATAGGAAGGATAAAGTGTTGCCATCTAAGACTATTTCATTGGTTAAGATGCTCTGGCATTATCACACTGAAGAGGAAGCTAATTGAGAGTTAGAAGGCCTTATGCGTGAGAAATATCCAGAGCTAATTCTGTGATAGGTCCAGGTAAAATTTGGAGGACCAAATTTTCTAAGGTGGGGAGAAAATGTGAGACCCGATTTTATAGTATTGTACACCATATTTTATAAATCCTTGATAGTGGAAATAAATTAATAAGTCAAATTAAATAATTATTAGAGATGGATTTCCACCTTGGATTTTTAGATTATTGGAATTATGATTTATAATATGGTGTATAAGAGGTGAATAAATATTAAAGGATGAAATGAAGGTATAGAATAAATAAAGAAAGTAAATCTGAAAATTTGGAATTGAAATGTAATTCCAATGGCATAAAATACAAAAGAAATAAATTTTCTAGATAAGGAAATTGATTTAGTGGACAAGTGATAAATTGTGATTGGTTGGGACAAATAAAAGAGAGTGAAGATAAGTCAAAATGTGCAAAAAATGTGGGCTGCACGACACTTCTTTATTGTTATTGTGCTGCTCAGCTAGACCCATTTAAATGGCATTAAATTGCAAATTTTTATGGTATAAAATGCAGCCAAATAATATTTAAATGGAGGGGAATTTTGTATTTGGAAATATAGTTAAATTCTATAGGTTGAAGTTTTCAAAAAGAAGACAAAACAAGTTAAAAACGTGGAGTGGAAAATCAGTCTCCATACGCCACCCTTGCTGCCGTTAGTGTTCAGCTAGAAAAAAAAAATTAAAGGAAATTTAACCACAATATTTATAGTATAAAATGCCATATAATTGATATATAAAGAAGGAGAAGTTTAAAATTTACATGTGGCTAATTTTTATTGGTTAAAGCCTACCAAAAAGAAGAAGAAACTTAGTCAAACCGAGCAGCAAAAATACGCCTTCACAGCTGTTCCTTTTGCTGCTGGTTACTACCCATTTTTCATGCAATGTGAGACATGAAATGATGAGAAATGGGATAAGTAGCTAAGTGGCAACCTATTATTGGATGATATGAATGAATAGAAAATTAAATGGAACTAAAACTCCAGCAATTTTCATCTTCCTTTGCCGACTTCCCCTGCTGCTCCATGGTTTTCTGTTTTGTTGCTCAATTCCATTCTGTTTGCTTACGTTTCTTCCATTTATCAAAAATCTTATCTCTTATTAAATAATCGCTTAAACCTTCTCTAAAAACCTTACCTTCACCTTAAAACTTTCTAAGAAAACAAGGAAGAACGAGGGCTGACGTGAAAGAATGAACAGAAAATGGAGCCACAACCATTCGGCCAAGGGTAAGAGCATGTTGAAAATTGATAGTTTCCTTTGATTTCAAACTTGATTTCTAGTGTTTTCAAAGTGTAGAAAAATATTATGAAGTTAGTTTTTCATAATATTAGCTCAATAAAATCTATCATTTTTGGAGAATTTAGGTGGAATTGTGATCTCATGGAAGACATGCAATTTTTGCATGAAAATGGTAGGAAATAATAGTTTGAAATGGAATAAGATGAATGGAGAACAAAAATTCATGAAATGGACGAAGATCAAAATTTGCCATTTAAGAGAGACTTTGGTTGACATGAAAATGGAGGAATACTTTATTGTTTTGTGCAGGGAAATATTAGGAGGAGCTCACGTGGACAAGAATTTATAAGTTAGAAACAAAACATCATGGAAAAAGATTGAACAGTCAAAGATGACACTAAAAGAGGGTTTCGGCCATGACTTGGTTAAGCATGAATTCATGCTGAATTTTATAAATTGATAATAGAAAATGAATATAGAAATAGAAAGAGAAGGATTGGTGGAATTAGAACTGAAAAAGAAGCAAAAATGAGGAAGTTGAGTTTTAGCACCGGTATAATTTATACTGGTTGTGCTTATGTTATGACATTAGTGGCTGGATTTTATGAAAGTTAGTGGCTTAAAATTAAGAGGAAAAAATATTAATAATTTTTTATTGCAGCCTGAGTTGACAAATTTCAGCTAACGTAATCGTGAAGATCGGTTTCATAAGACAAGTAAGGGGAAGTGTGTGAGTTGTAGTGATATAATGAATTGCATGTTTTCGTAAGCTAAATTTTATGAGAATTTTGGATGCATGATTTGGTTTGAAAACATGCAAAACTATGGTTGATAAGCTGGTTTATATGTCGTGAATTGTGTGCGGGAGGTTAGAAATCCGCAGCTGTTATGCTGTCGGAAAATTTTCAAAGTATTCTAAAATATTATAAAATATTTTATATGCATGAAATGATTTAAATGGGAAATTTTGAATATAATTTCCACCAATTTTTCATAAATTGAAAATTATGAGAAAGTTATAAATTTAAATATTCATGTTTTATATTTTCATTAAAGTGAGAAATTAATTATGTTTTATATGATATTAAATATTCAAAATGAATATTTATTGTGTTCTCACTTAATACATGAATATTTACCTACTAATTTACAGTATGTGGAAATGAGAAATAAATACCTTTTTGAAAATAATTACTTAAATAAATGATTTGATTCATGGGATTTCCTTAAAGGTATTTTTATGGGAAAAGAAATGATTTTATACCTTTATGGAACTAAATACTGATCTTATTTATTTTATAAATTCCATAAAGGTGATGATATATGAAAATGTGAGAGCCTTATGGATAAACAGGAAATATGTCAAATTATTTTGAATAAGATCCATAAAGGCTGTGGTACGGTTTTTACACTATTTTTGAGACTTAGGCCCCGAGATTCATGCTTACTACTATTACTGTTACTGTCAGGTGGCTGATTGACTCGCCAGTCATTAGCGGTCCCGGATGTCACCTGGCAACTGTACACCGAGGACCCCCTATAGATCATAGCCATAGATCTCATTGTATACTTTTACTGTGTCCCTTCGGGGATGATTACTGTGTCCCGTAGTGGACGATGATAGCATGATATGATGTAGGGTGATGCATAGTCTCAACTTACTGATTACTGTTTATTGAAGGGATTTACTGAATCCTGTTTTACTGTACTGCACTGTGAATTACTGTTTACTGAACTGAACCGTACCGAAATACTGTTTTACTAAACTGTACTGCACTGGGAAATACTGTTTTACTGAACTGTACTGTACTGGGAAATACTGTTTTACTGAACTGTACGGTACTAAGAAATATTGTTTACTGATCTGTACCGTACTGAGAAATACTTTTTACTGAACTATATCGTACTGATTACTGTTTACTGAACTGCACTGACAATCATTGTTTATTGAAGAAAGATATTATGAAAATTATTTCTAATATAGAAATAATTACTGAATTGTTTATCCAATGATTTTGGATATTTACAAACTACTGTACTGAAAGTGACTGATTACTGTTTTTACATTTTTATATCTACAGTTCACTGTACTGTTTGATCACTGAGACTGTCACATGTTTTGAACTATTACTGAAGTAGTGGAAATTAAATGATTTATTCCATTTAGATTTATGGAAAAATAAATATTTTCCAGCATATAGATTTCATTATATCAAGTAGCATATGACTCCTTTACTGAGCATGTGGTTCGCTCACCCCTTTACTTTCAAAATTTTCAGATTTATTACGGGGATTATTTGATGGCTTCCTCGGACAAATATAGTTGTGAGTAGCCCACTGGGACAAAAAGCATTGAAATTTAAGGTACAGTCACTTCTGTTATATATTCAAACACTTGTATACAATACTAAATTATTGTAAAATAGAAACAGGGGATGTAAAGTGTATGAAATATTGTAAAAATTTTTATGTTCCGAATTTTATTGAATAAATGTTTACCATTTGTCATAACGTCTAGGAGGTCCGTGAACCTAACCACTAGACTTTAAAATTCTAGGAGCCGCCACCAACCATTTTATCCTAGGTGTGGTTGGTCACTTATTCTTATTTAAAGATAAGGCATGGTCTACGTTCAAAAATTCTAAGGTTCGAGAGTACTGTTACGTGTGGGGAAGGATTAGCGCCCCCACAACGCCTATCTTAAGATGGTACCAAATAGTCTAAAGTTATCTTAATTTTGCCTATTTGTTTGCTTTAATTTCGATATGATTAAATATTGAACAATCTTCAAAGTCTCCTCCATCAAGCTGGTTGGACAACTTAAAAGTTCTTCTCACCTCAAGAGTATTTAAGTAGGACCAATCGCCTTTCTTGAAGAGACTCCGTCGTCGGATGATTTAAATACATTATGAAATACCTATTTTTGACTCCTATCCCAAGTTATATAAATTATTTGTTATTTTTCTATGTTTATTTTTCTATAATTTGTAATTTCTTTTTATCCTAAATTATTTTTTACTTTTTATATCTTGAATAAATATGAATTATTTAATATTGAAAATTTCCTTCAGACCTTCCATCAAGCTGGTGAGACCTTACAAGAAATCTCCACACCTAGGAATTTTAAAGAAAACTACTAAAGTGCAATTCCCTTTTAAATTCCATCATCGGAATAATCCACATTTATCCAAGTTATTTAACATTATTATATTTTATTTTATTTTAGTGTTTTTTAATTTTTAATCCTATATTTATCTTATTTTTATTCTAAATAATTTTAATTTATTAATTTTAATTCTATTTTGATTTTTATGATGAATTATTAAATATTGGAAATACCCTCTCAAATCTTCCATCAAGCTGGTGAGACTTAAAAGGACTCTCCTCACCTCAAGATATCTAAAAGTACTACTCAAGTGCAGTCCCTTTAGAATTCCATCGTCGGAGTAATTCATCTTTTTATTTTTCCCTTATTAAAATTTTATTTTTTCATAACCTAAAAGGTTTAATTATATTTTTCTAAAGAAACTTATTTCCTAAAATTAAATTTCTACAAAAAAAAAACTATCATAAAAATTATACAATTACATTATTTAATCAAATCCTAACATATAATAATATCATCATGAGAATAAATCAACTAACACAAATCATACACAAAATTAACAAACTTCTAGCTCAAATTAATTATCTTACAAGCTTTCATTAATTAAATTTTGGTTTTAATCAACATGGAAATCATACAAATTAAATATACAAGTCGTTAACATACAAAATTAGTATTTTATAAACAATTTATTAGCTCAGATAATCATACGAAGTCATATTAATTCAATTTTATTATCAAATCAAATTACTAAATTGTTAACTTAGTTAAAACAAAAACAAATGATTAACACCAAATTATATTAAACATACACTTACCTGATAGATACAGACCTTTAAATCCCTTTCCTTCCTATTCTCTTCCACGTGTTTCACTTTTTCTATTCTTTCTTTTCTTTATGCTTCAACGTTTCTTCCCTTGTCTTCTTTTCTTGGTATCACGTGGCCTTCTTTCCTTTAGCAATTACAGCCTACGATTTAGTAAGAATGAACAAGAACTAGTAGGCACGAACAGAGCAAGGGCAGGCATGAGCGACAGTGTTGAAGCAGCAGCTGGACAGCAAGGTAATAGCAGGGATGTGTGGTTCGGCCCGTGGATTTGGAGATGGTAGCAAAGATGATAGGGACAGAGCAATTAATGATTTTAAGGTGATGATTGTGCTTGGTGATCAAATACAATTTTTGTCATTTAATAGCAGACTCGCTAAAATAAGTTCAGATGCTTAATTGTGAGTCCCTTAAATCATGAGCTTTAATCTCTTTTTATAGCTACAAATTTGTTAGAGTCCTAATACTACTATACTTATTCTAACAATTATCTCCTATTTTTAATATTTTATCTATTTAATTCTTATGTTAATCATAATATAACTTTATCAAATTTAATATTAATCCAAATAATTATCCTATCCTAAAATTTATTTTATTTTCTTTTCTTATCTTCTCTCTTTTTTTTTATTATTCCTAAATCCTATTTTAATTTTAATTTCCTAATTAAAGTTAATTCTAAATCTAAAAATTCTAATTTAATTCTAACCTATTCTAAATTGTTAAATTAAATTAAAATACAATGTCATCCAAGCCAATTAATTATTTTTACAAGTTAAGAACCCGGACAAAATAAGGTGTCTACACCATTTATTACTGTTAATGATCAAGTGTGAAAGGCATAACAGAAAGCCCAACCGTACATTATGTATAAAATATGTTATTTTACTGTACTGTGGATTGTTACAGTTTTAATGGTTGACAACGATCGAGAAATTATTCAGATATATGAGATGCTCAGATACAGAAAGAGTCGGACTAGCGGTGTTTCAAATGACTGATGATGCGGAACACTGGTGGAAGTCCGCACAGACAATGCTATTTGCCTAGCATCTGGTGATCACTTGGGAAATCTTTGTTGATGCCTTCCATTGCCAGTATATGCCCGACACAGCTCAGAAAAAGTTACAACAGGAGTTTATGGAGCTAGTACAAGGTAGTATGACAATGTATCAGTGTGAGTTGAGGTTCACTACGCTGAGCAGATTTGATCCACTGACACGGGTAGACGAGTAACATAAGATTGATCGATTTAAGGCTGGACTGAGAGCATTTATCATATCTAAATTGGCTCCGTTCGACTTCGTACTTATGATGAGGTGGTTAGATGGGCTGAGTTGTACGAGCAGGATTTTGAGCGGTTTCACTCTAAGCCAGCATCGAAGGGTAAGTCAAAGGGAAAGGATAAAGTGAAGAGGGGCGTGGAGGACAGATCAGGTAGAGATCAATTTAAAAGGGCTAGATCATCGGGCATTCAGATTTTAGAGGGGCGATCTACGAGATCAGCTGTTACAGCCCCTACTACTGGTCCCACCTCGACACTAAAGAGTACCGGGACCAGGTGTACATTATGTGGTTGGTCGCATGGTACACGACCTTGCTATTTGTTGACTAAGGCCTGTTTAGATGTGGGCAGACGGGACATTTGACGAGAGACTGCCCGATGCTTCGAGAGTCCACTACTTCTATTGCTCCAGCCCCTATTGCACTAGTATTGGCACCAGCAGCTTAGACAGAGATAGAGAGAGCTACACCCTCGCAGTCGAGAGAGGTGACTGCAGTAGAGAAGGGTAAAAAGCTCGTGACTTAGGGACAGGTGTATGCACTAGATCAGAAGACTGCTTATGCCTCTGCAGGTGTCACTAAAGTTAAAATTTACATTTTCGATATACCTGTAATTGCATTATTCGATCCTGACTCAACTCATTTGTTTATATCACCTGCTTGTGCTAACAAAGTTCCAGTAGAATCGGAGCCGTTAGGATATACTTTACAAGTAAATACACCTTTTAAAGAAGCACAGATGACAGATGTAGTGTACAGAAATTGTAAAGTAACTGTGGGAGAGAAGAAAACAACAACTAACTTGATTTGATTGATGATGTATGACTTTGATATAATATTAAAGATGGATTGGTTAGCTATAAATTTTATTAGCTTAGATTGTTATACTAAGTTTGTTATCTTCTCTTAACCAGAACATATATTGTAAAACTTTTTGATAAGTTATAATGAAATGTATGTTTACTAAATTGTTTGAATGTTATGTGTACATGTTGAAGGTTTTATTACATATGTGGAGGATGTGGAAAAGAGACGTCCCGAGCTACATCAGATTCCTTTGGTTAGGGATTTTTCGGACATATTCCCAAAGGATTTGCCAGGTTACCACCAGATCGGGAGATCGAGTTTACCATTGATTTTGTTCCAGGCACGGAGCCCATTTCTAAGCCCTTATATCAGATGGCATTGACAGAGTTGGAGGAGTTTAAGAAGCAGCTCCAAAAGTTATTAGATAAGGGATTCATCCGTCCTAGTGTGTCTCTGTGGGGTGCACTGGTTTTATTCATCTGTAAGAAGGATGTCAGCCTTCGGTTATGCATTGATTATTGATTGTTGAATAAGGCGACCATCAAGAAAAAATATCCCCTACCCAAGATTGATGACTTATTTGATCAGCTGAGGGGTGCACAGGTCTTTTCTAAGATTGACCTCCGATTAGGCTATCATCAGCTTAAGATTCGGGATTCGGATGTTCCCAAGACAGCATTTCGGACTCGATATGGACACTATGAGTTTCTGGTGATGCCGTTCGTGTTGACTAACGCCCCTGCAGCATTCATGGGCTTGATGAATGAGGTGTTTAAGCCCTATTTAGATCAGTTCATGATTGTGTTTATAGATGACATCTTGGTGTACTCTAAGTCTCCGGAGGAGCACGAGCAGCATCTTCGTATCGTCCTACAGACCCTCAGAGACTGGAAGCTATACGCTAAATTTAGCAAGTGTGGATTCTGGCTAGATTATATCACTTTTCTGGGACACGTAGTGTTGAAGGACGGGGTGTCTGTTGATCCGTCCAAGATAGAGGCCATAGTAAGTGGGAGAGGCCTAAGACGGTGACTGAGATTAGGAGTTTCTTGGGTCGAGCCAGATATTATCGCCGATTCATTGAAGGATTCTCTAGACTAGCTGCTCCATTGACGCGACTCACATGTAAGGATGTTAAATTTGAGTGGATAGATGCATGTGAGCGCAATTTCCATGAGTTGAAGAGGAGACTAACAACAGCTCTAGTACTTGCCCTTCCCAGTGGATCTGGTGGATTCTTGATGTATACAGATGCTTTCACATAGGAATTAGGGTGTGTCTTGATGCAGAATGGTCGAGTGATTGCATATGGTTCTTGACAGTTTAAGGAACATTTGAAGAACTACAAGACCCACGATTTTGAGTTGGCCACTGTGGTGTTTACACTGAAGATATGGCGACATTACCTTTATGGTGAGACATTTCAAATCTACACAGACCATAAGAGTCTGAAATACTTATTCTCACAGCGTGAGTTAAATAAGAGATAGGGGAGATGGATGGAGTTGTTAAAGGATTACAACTGCGAGATATTGTACCACTCGGGAAAAGCAAACGGTGTGGTAGATGCTTTGAGCCGAAAGCATGTGGTGATGGTATCGTCTATGATGGTCAGGGAGCACGAGTTGTTGGAGCAGTTCTTGAACCTTAGTATTAGTGTGCTTTCCTTTGAGAGTTATGGGCTTACAGCTAGTTTCAAGATTAAGCCGGACTTGATGGATCAGCTCAAAGATGCTTAGAGGACAGATACTTATTGTATAGAGGTTGCCAATCAGATACATATGGGAGTACAGTCCAATTTCAAGATTGGCACTGATGGGATTCTGAGATTTAAAGGCAGGATTTGTGTTCCCGATAATCGCTAGCTCAGAGATTTGATTTTGACAGGAGCCCATACCTCCAGGTACACTCTGCACCCAAGCAATACTAAGATGTACTAGAAACTACGAAGAGTGTATTTGTGGCTGAAGATGAAGATAAACATTGTAGAGTTTGTAGTTGATGTCTCACATATCAGCAGGTTAAGATCAAGCATCAGAAACCTGCAGGTTCATTGAAGCTTCTACCGATTCCTACATGGAAATGGGAACACGTTACAATGGACTTCATCATGGGTTTGCCTAGGACCTGGAGAAATCAGGATGCAATATGGGTGATTGTGGATAGATTGACGAAGTCTGCCCACTTCTTAGCCATCAGATCTATAGATCCTCTAAGTGCCCTCATCGATCTCTATGTACGGGAGATAGTGAGGCTACATGCAATTTCGATGAGCATCACATCGGATAGGTATTCCCTATTTATGTCACGCTTTTGGGAGAGATTTCAAGGAGGCTATGGGGTCCCGATTGAATTTTAGCACCGCCTTTCATCCGCTGACTGATGGACAGTCCGAACGAGTGATACAGAAGCTCGAGAATATGCTAAAGGCGTGTGCATTGGATTTTAAGAGCTCTTAAGATGACCACTTGCCACTAGTTGAATTTGCATATAATAACAACTATCAGCGAGTATCGGTATTGCACTATACGAGGCATTATATGGTAGAAGGTGTAGATCACCGATCGCATGCGAAGAAGTGGGAGATCGAAAGTTATTAGCTCCCCATTTGGTAGAGCAAGCTTTGAGAGATGTACAGTTGATTTGTGAGAGATTAAGGACAGACAGAGTTGGCAAAAGAGCTATGCAAACACAAGATGCTGACCACTTGAGTTATCATAAGGTGACTATGTATTTTTGAAGGTTTCCCCATCTAAAGGCATAATAAGATATGGCAAGAAGGGAAAATTGAGTCCTCGGTACATTGGACCATTCGAGGTCTTAGATCACATGGGAGACGTGGTGTATAGACTGGCACTACGACTAGAGTTATCAGTCGTGCATAATGTGTTCCATGTCTCGATGCTCAAGAAGTATCATCCAGATCCGTCTCACGTAATTCGATATGAGCCACTAGAGATACGTAAGGATATGAGTTACGTGGAGAGACCTATATGGATCTTGGGTCGAAAGGATAAGGTATTACGATCTAAGACGATTCCATTGGTGAAAGTGCTCTGGCAGTACCATTTTGAGGGGAGGCGACATAGGAGTTAGAGAGCTTAATGCAGGAGAAGTACCCAGAGCTATTTAAGTGAGTGGTCTAGACGAAATTCGGAGGATCGAATTTCCTAACAGTGGGGAGGAAATGTGAGAACCATTTATTTTGTACTATACATATGTATATATGTAAATTTTAATTTGTTTTTGAATAATATTTTGTAAATTCCAAGTAAATAGTAACATGGGCCCCACTTGAAATTTTGAGCCCAGTGTGTATATGACTAAAGGAATAGTGTACAGATAGTGTAATAATGATATTATGAAAATTTTGAGGCCAAAATACCTTATTTGCATTATTTTGAGAAGTATAGTAAACAAATTGGAAAATGACGGTTACGTCCCCGAGTGTATTTTCGTAAATTGTACCCAAACTAAAATGAATTGGGACAAAGTAAAAATACCATAATATTCTACATGAAAAGGAGGTTAAGATAGTGTCGATAGATTTATCGAATTGGTCGGTAAATCAAAAACTTTCACTGGCGGTCTGTAGGGGTAAAATCATAATTTCTCACTATTCGTGTACTGCCTATCAATGAAACCACTTCTAAACATCAAAATACATTTGATAAGATTATTTGATGCTGGAATCCAAAATTTTTTGAGTGCGAGTACATGGTTTTTAAGACTACGAAACCTTAAGGGCAAAATTGTCTTAACTTGGGGCATTTTGGTCATTTTGCCCACTTCTAGAAACCTCTTTAAAACTCTATCAGCTACTGACCTACATTATTCATATCACCTCCAAAGCCTCCCAAGCCATTGAGAAAGGAAAAGAGAAGAAAATTTAAACAAGCTTCCATACCAACTTATCTAGTCAAAATTTCAATAAAATTTTAACTAGAGCATTGTTCTACTCTCTTCACTCTCCTACCCATACCAATAGATTATTGTATAAGCCACAATACAAGGAGAAAGAAAGCTTTAAAGTTTTGGCCAAGGTGAGTGCCATTCCTTATGCTTCTTTTATATCCGATGGTGTAGGAAGCTTAATTCAAGTGTGTAGAACAAGTTTTTGGCATTGGTTTTCATTAAATTGAACAAAATGAAATGTTGCCATTAAAGGAGTATTCGTCCAAGCATGGTTCCTTATGGATTCATTGTGTTTCATGCATAAAATGGATATCAAATTGATGATTAAGCATGGTAGAATAAGGTTTTAGCATTAGATTGTTGAAATTCCAAAGGAATTTCAACATGGTGATTTCGGCCGTGGTAAGGAGGGCATTTTCCATGGGTGGTTTTGATGATTTTAGGGTATATTTAGACTGTAGAAATTACAAGGAGTCTGTCAGAATGCTCAAATTTAAAATCCGACTTCAAACGAAGAAGTTATGTTATACTACGGGTAGAAATTATATTGGGAAAATATTTGCAATGTCCAATGTGGTTGCACTTAGACATGGATAATGGCTTAAAATAAGTATTTAATAAGCTAATATTTTTGGTGAAATTATTTGCAGCCCGAGAGTAACGATTTACGAGTGGTGTGCTCGAAAGAGTCAGATACGTCAGATAGGTAAGGGATGTGTATGTGGTTTGTAAGGATATCCTAAATGCATGATTTCAATGCATTTAATTTTATAAGAATTTTTGTGAAATGAAATGCTTTGGAAACTATGGAATTGTGGTTGTTTATGGGTTTTGGAACTATGTTGAAATTGCAAGAAGGCTAGGGTACTGGCAACCATTATGCTATTGAAATTTCTTAGAAAATTTCAAAAAAATGCCAGGAAATATTTTAGTGCATATTGGAAGAAAATTCCTAGCCTTGAAATGATATATTTAATATCTTTCATAAAACATGAATATACCGAAAAATATTATTTAAATATTCATGTTACCGAATCCAATGAAAGCGAGGTTGCTGAAAATTTCTCCTACATGTTTTACAGCATATGAAGTGGTTTATAAAGTGAAAAGTTGAAAAGTGAATATTTTATAAATTATTTTCGATAAATATTAACTATATAATTCAATAAAACCTTTATGGACTGACTAATTATTTTATCTATTTATTTGATTTTCCTAAAGGTAAAATGATGATGAGAATATTGTTTTGAGACTAATAGGCCCCTTTATCATGCTCATATGTGATATGTGACATGTGATATGTATTCAGTCCCGATTGACACCTGACTAATGTACGACATAGGACAATTATAAACTATGGCCATAGATCTGATTTCATGATTATTCTACCCTACGGGGACTGTAGCATGATATGTCTTAGGTGATGCCTTAGTCTCCATCATTTTATGATACGAAAATGATGAGTTAAATGATAGATGATTATTTATATGTTTTAAATAAGATGAATGATGATTTCTAAATAGTTTATTGTACTAAATAGAGTACAAGATTGTTTTATGAAATTTTAGGGATATATGTGATATGTGTTCAAACGGAAAGGATGATTTATAATCTAATATTCTTTTTATCATTTAAATTTGAATATTAGATTATTTAATTAAATATATTATATGATGAAAGTATTGATTTTGAAATGAATATGAAATATTATGAAAAAGTGGTTTATTTCAAAAATCAAAACTTACTCCCTATAGTCGCTTCTAGGTTCCAAGACAAGACATGTATTTCAAAATACCTTCCTTACTCCATCTAAATCCCTAGCTGACTATAATATCCTTCCTATTTCGGTCCCTAGAGCACCTATAGGAAAAATAAGGATTTTTGGCATTTAGATTTTGTGATATCAAGTATTGCATATAATTCCTTTACTGATGCATGGTTTGCTCACTTCTTTATTTTTAACATTAACATAGTATTTCAGTGACTGCGTGATATATCATCCGAGGATTTTGGCTGCGCATTTGAGTATCTCGAGGCAACTAGATTATATCCTGGAGGTATAATCATTTATTTTATATTTTTAGACTTATTTTACAGTACTACTGTATTGTATTATACACAAGGGATGTAAATGATAATCAAATTACGATATATAAATATCTTTATTAAATTGTGGATTACAATTTAAAATGTTTACTGTATAAGGAAATGGAAAATAAAGGCATTGCAGATAGCCCAACCATTGTGATATGTGTGAAAAGGTGTTAAATACTGCATATACAAGATGTGATATTTTGGGTTACCCGAGACTGCATTGTGTCGATCCCGAAGGTATATATATTTTTCTTTTATATATTCATATTTATTGTATAGTACTACTTAAAATGTAAAGTAGGAACAGGGGATATAAAGTGTATGGAATAATGTAAATTTTCACATTTTGATTTTATAAATTAATTAAAGTTTACTGTTTATCACTGTTACTATTCAAGTGTTAAAGGCATCGCAGACAGCCCAACCGTAATTTATGTGTAAAATGTGTGATATACTGTACATTCAGACTGTTATAGTTTTATTGGTATCAGAGCAAAGTTGGTCTGATGTCTGACGATGCCTTTATGATAAAAGTGAAGTGATAAGCATCCCATGTAGTACTGTATAATCTGGATGTATAATTGAATAACTAATCAGAAGTAAAATAAAATGTATCTGTGGTGCAGATATGAGTGTAACAAGGGTAACATGATCGTTTAAGGGCAGAGATAGAGGTAGGACGGAGTAGACTCTGGAGCCCCATACTCCCGAGCCAGATCGAAGCCCACCCCAAGACCTGCTCGCCCGTCGTAGCCGGAGAGTCGTAATACACGGATGATGAGGATGGAGAGGTTGTTGGCTGATTTTATAGCCATGTATCATGCCGATCGAGCTGCGGATAGGGTAGAGAGAGTGAGTAGCTCTTGCAGCTCCAACAGTAGTGCCACCCCCACCTCAGCCGACACCAGTAGTACCTGAGCCACAGCCTGTTCTACCACCTGCGCCTCAGACACACGCGGTGCCACCACTGCTACCAGCTCAACCACCTAGAGATGTGGAGTCTTACTGTGATGTGAATTTAGTGCGGTCGTTCAAGAAAATGGATCCCCCGAAGTTTAAGGGTACTAGGGATCCTTTGGTGGTAGAACAATGGATTAATACAGTTGAAAAGCTATTCAGATATATAAGGTGCTCGGAGACCAAGAAAGTGGGTCTAGCGGTGTTCCAATTGATGGATGACTCGGAGCACTGGTGAAAGGCGACTCAGATAGTTTTGTTGGCCCAGCATCAAGGGGTGACTTGGGATATATTTGTGGAGGCTTTTCGACGACAGTACATCCCTGATACGGCCCAGAAGAAGTTACAGCAGGAGTTTTTGGAGTTAGTTCAGGGGAGTATGTCAGTAGATGAGTGTGAGGCTAAGTCGATTTGATCCATAGACTCGAGTAGATGAGAGGCATAAGATTGATAGGTTCAAGGCTGGGTTAAGACCATCCATCAGATTGAAGCTGGACCCGTTTGATATCCATACTTATGATGGGGTAGTGCCACGGGCATAGTTATGTGAATAGGATTTTGAACAGCTTCATACAAATACCAGTTTTAAGGGTATGGCGAAAGGGAAGGGAAAGGTTAAGGAGCTTCAGAGGACAAACATGGTAGGGAGCAGCCTAAGAAGGCTAGGTCATCGGGTATTCAGATTTGAAGAGGCGATTTACTCGATCAGCTACTTTAGCCCCTATTACTAGCCCCAGCTCTACACAGAGGAGTACAGCGACTAGATGTGTACACTATAGTAGGTCGCATGGTCCACGACCCTACTGCTTGTTGATGAGGGCATGTTTTAGATGTGGAAAGACGGGGCATATGGTGAGGGATTGCCCGATGCTCAGAGAGTCAACTACTTTTACTGTTCCCTCTTCAGCTCCACTGGCACCAGTACCAGCAGTAGCAGCTTCAAGTGAATTAGAGAAAGCTACACCCTCACAACCAAGGTGTGCGACAGCAATAGAAAAGGAAAAGAAGGTTGTGATGTAAGGACGGGTGTATGCCTTGGATCATGAGACTGCTGATGTGATTAAAGGAAAAATCTATATCTTTGATATTCCAGTGCTTGTGTTGTTTGATCCTGGTTATACCCATTCATTTGTGTCCCTTACATGTGATAACAGAACCCCTAGAGAACCAGAGCCACTAGGGTATACACTACAAGTAAATACCCCATTTAAAGAATCTCAGATTACTAATGTTGTATATAGAAATTGTAAAGTGACTATAGAAGAGAAGGAAATGACAGGTGACCAGATTTTGTTAAATATGTATGATTTTGATGTAATCTTAGGAATGAATTGGTTAGCTGCAAATCATGTTAGCTTAGATTGTTAAACTCAGTTTTTTACCTTCTTTCGACCTAAAAAATATATTGTAAAACTATTTGTAAATTAATAAAAATGATGCAGTGATGTGTTTATTTGAAATGATATGTTTACTGAATTGTGGGATTTTGTGTGGATGTGTTTGAAGGTTTTATTGCTTATGTGGATGACGTAGAAAAGAAATGTCCAGAGTTGCATGAGATTCCTGTGGTCAGGGATTTTTCGGACGTATTTTTAGATGAGTTACCAGGGTTACCACTGGATCGGGAAATAGAGTTTCCTATCTATTTGGTACCAGGTACGGAGCCAATTTCTAGGCCCCCTTATCGGATGGCATTAACGGAGTTAGAAGAGCTTAAGAAGAAACTTTAGGAGTTATTGGATAAGAGATTCATACATCCTAGTGTGTCTTCATGGGGTGGTCTAGTATTATTTGTCTGGAAAAAGGATGGTAGCCTACGGTTGTGTATTGACTATGTTGAATAGGGTTACCATTAAGAACAAATATCCCTGCCTAAGATTGATGATTTATTTGATAAGCTAAGGGGTGCACAAGTGTTCTGCAAGATAGATCTTTGATCAGGCTATCATCAGCTAAAGATTCAGGAGTCGGATGTTCATAAGATAGCATTCCAGACTCGGTACAGGTACTATGAGTTTCTGGTGATGCCTTTCAGGTTAATGAATGCCCCTGTAGTGTTTATGAGTTTGATGAATGAGGTATTTAAGCCTTATATGGATAAATTAATGATTATGTTTATTGATGACATATTGGTGTATTCTAAGTCTCCGGAAGAGCATGAGCAGCACTTGTTTATAGTTCTGCAGACCTTCAAAGACAAGAGGCTGTATGCAAAGTTCAGTAAGTGTGAATTCTGGCTAGATCATATTATATTTCTGGGACATGTTGTGTCTAAGGACAGGGTGTTTGTAGATCTGTCCAAGATAGAGGCCATCGTACAGTGGCAGAGCCCTAAGACAATTACTGAGATATGGAGTTTTCTGGGTTTAGCCATATACTATTGTCGGTTTGTAGAGGGGTTTTCCATATTAGCTGCTCCACTGACATGACTCACACGTAGTTTTCAGGAGTTGAAGTAGAAACTGACTACTACCCCCGTTCTTGCCCTTCCCAACAATCTGGTGGATTCACTGTGTATACAAATGCTTTCGCAATGGGATTGGGATGTGTACTTATATAGAATGGTCTGGTTATTGCCTATGGTTCTCGACAGTTGAAGGATCATGAGAGGAACTACTCGACACATGGTTTAGAGTTAGCCGCAGTGGTGTTTGCACTGAAGATTTAGAGGCATTATCTATATAGAGAGAAATTTCAGGTATATACAGACCATAAGAGTCTGAAATATTTATTCTCGCAGCTAGAGTTGAATATGAGACAGTGACGATGTATGGAGCTGTTAAAGGATTATGACTGCGAGATTTTGTATCACCCGGGGAAAGTGAATGTGGTGGGAGATGCACTGAGCCTCAAGCATATGGGTATGGTATCATACATGATGGTTAAGGAGCAAAAGATCTTCTAGAGAAGTTTTCGAGCCTTGGTTTAAATGTGATTTCTTCTGACATATATGGGTTTATGGTTAGTTTCAGAATAAAGCTGGATTTGATGGATAGAATCAAGGATGCTCAGAGGAAGGATGCTTACTGTATCGAGGTTGCCAGTCAGGTACAGATGGGAGTACAGTCAGACTTTGAGATTGGCACTGATGGTGTAACAATCTGAGTATACAATAAAGCATTTATTTTTACACATATTTTACGATTGGCCATCTGCGATGCCTTAATCACTTAAATAGTAACAGTGATAACAGTAACTTTAATTTATTCACAAGACCGGAATATAATATTTCATAATATTCTTTAGCGATTTACATCCCCTATATCTATTTTATAATTTAAGTAGTACTGTACAATTAATCTAAATATATAAAAGAAAATAAAATACCCCCAAGATCAGCAATAGGCAAACTTGGGTAACCGAAATCGCAGCCGATAATCTCGGGATGATATGTCTCTTATCAAAATATAGTATCCTGTGGAGTGGAAAGTAAAAAGGTGAGCGAAAAGTGCTCAGTAAAGGAGTCGTATGCAAGATTGATATTACGAAACTATATGCTGGAAAATATTCATTTTCCTAACAGTTTATTAGGCACAGTAAACGGATGGATACTATAGTCGACCGGGAAATCCAGATAGAGCATGGAAGGTATTTTGAAATACCTGTCTTGTCTTGGAAACCCAGAGCTACTATAGGGAGTATTTCATAAATTGTTGATATAAAACAATTTAATAACATTTTTCCATAAATCATAAATGGTAAATAAACCATTTAATTTAATCACTTCAATAACACTTACAAATCACGTGACAGTAACAGTAATAAAACAATACAATAATTCAGTTGAATTTAAACAGTGGAAATAGTATACCAGTCGGTTCAGTAATAGTACGATAAAACACTTTAGTAAGCAGTAAATAAACCGTTTAGTGCAGTAAACAGTATATTTCGATACATTTTAGTAAACAATAATCAGTAAATCACAGTTCAGTAATCATTTAACAATAGGTTGAGACTAGGCAACACCCTAAATAATCATGCTATAATTATCCCTGTATGGAAACAGTAACAATATGTAGTAAGATCTATGACCATAATCTATAAGGCATCCGCAGAGTACACTTGCTAGGTGACCCTGAGACCGCTAATGACTTGGCAGGTCAATCAGCCACAGTGACAATAAAGTAACAGTGAACATGAAGTTGGTGCCTAAAGTCTCAAAAATCATTTTATTTCAATAAATACCTTTAAGAAATTTAAATAGAGATTATCATTAAATTTAATAAAAATTCAAAAAATGGATTAAATTAATATTTAACAACACAGTGAAAACAATTGATAAAATATTCATGTTTTAGTGAGAAAATTTATAAATGTTCATTTTCAATATAAAAGGTTTTAAAGAACATTTTTCTATTCTCACTTTAATAAAATTTAATAACATGAATATTTAATTAATATTTTTCAATAAAATTCCAACTTATGGAAAATTTATGGAAATAATTTCTAAAATCCATAATTCACTCAATTCATGCATTAAAATATTTCATGCTATTTTAGAATATTTTTGATAATTTTTCGATAGTATAACAGCTGCGATTCCCTAACCCCCTACACTTAAAATACAGTATAGAAAACCAGTCTGTCACCTCCCAATACATCGCTTTATTTTGGAAGTAGAAATTAGGGCCAATTTTTTTTTTTTGATTGAATCCTTGGCTATACTGTTTGAGTGTGTATAGTATAGGCATCAACTCAAGCTTGCTTTAATAAATAATTATAATTTGGATTCATCAAGTCATAGATTTCTAAAAAAATCCGACAGTATAACGGTTTATTACTAACCTAATCCTCCTGCACGATAAACACAACAAATATGCAACTCCAACCACAATATATTCACCAAAAGGCATACCGTAGCTAATGAAACTATAACATCATCATACATCCCACATGCTCGACCTATATATAACTACTACACTGTGCATGATTGCATAATCTCTATATATATATATATATATATATACACATATATGTACAAATAAAATATAATGCCGCTATCGATACCTCAAGCTTGCTACTAAGCGTCTCGGAGTATTGACCCAACTATAGTCCACCAGGACTATCACGAGCTAATCTGTGAGGAAAGGAAGGGGGGTGAGCTTGGGAGGCTCAATAAGGGAAAATATAAGCAGTAAAAATCAAAACTAAGTTAATGATACCTTTATAAAACCTTACATGTCAAAAATCACAATAAGAACACTATGCAGTTCTTTAGAAGTCATATGTTATAAATGGTATTGTAAATCATTGGACATGCAATCAGTTAATCATGGTCCACAATCATAACATATAAAGTCCGCTATGGAATCATCAGAAATAACATAGCCGTATATGCACTTATAAATCATATAAATCATAAATTTCAAAACATACTAAAACATCGTTTTCAGGAAACAAGTCTAGCATATAGGTAAAAGTGTGAGGTTACACCAATTTGTCTCATGCCTAGAGCTCATATCATCATCACCGGATCACTACAACGCTATCAGTGAACCTACTCGTTCCTTTCTAGGAACCTACTTATGTGCACACAAGTTCGCTAGGTCGTTGATCAAACGATACTTGACAATATATACCACTCCTCTCGCGGCAGGATCAAACCATATATGGATCCTCTTACGGCAGGACAAAACCTAATACTTGCTCTAAGAATTTAAAGGTGCTATTCTCACAAAATCACCGTGAAGGGATCCAATCCCAACACTACTCGGACCACGATTGAAAATCAGTGTGCTAGAAACATATCGTTTATCTCAAAACCTCGTTACCCCTCTCTTAGCCGTTAAATTCATATAAAAGTTTATATAAAACATCACGTTCGGCTAAGTATGGGAAAAACATGCTAAATTTAATTTATTATTATTATTTTTAAGTACAATGCATCATTAGTTTATAAATCAAAACTTTACAGGCATGCGAGCATCTCAATTAAACACCGGGGTAACATTTTACAAGTTCATCATGTCCTTTTAAATAAATCATGATGTAAATCGATCTAGCACACTTTGCATAAAAATCAAGGTATCATAGCATGATCAAAACAGGAACTTATAAAATATTTCAAATCATGCAATTTCCACTTATACTTCCACTTACCCTTATATACGTCAATTGTACTACTGGGCCCACGTTTTCTAATTCCTCACGAATTGCTACGCTGCTTGACAATTAGCTACAAATGAGAATTATACAATGTATTAGTTCCCTGAATTTGTGTTAGTCATTCTAGCTCATTTATTGTCGAGCAACAGAAGTTATCGTTTGACCCTACTGTTCACATATAATTTTGACCTTTTAACATTATTTTGGCCTTATTCAAAAAGTTTAGAGTCTGATTGTCTAACTATAAATTTTTGTATGAAACCTAGCTTAAATCCCTATTTGGAAGTGTATGGCTTATAATTTAACTCTTCCTAGATCAACACCAGCAATTTTCCAAAGTTTCACTATGTTCAGCAGTTTTCTGACACAGTATAACACTGATCAATTTGCACAAATTAACTCATATCTAGTTATAGGAATATCCAATTGATGCAAACTCAAAAACATAATAATCCTATCTCAATGGCCTTTCTGGAAATATAAGGCTTGCAACCTAACTCAATCTAGGCTATTTCTACAATTTTTCAAACTCGAAGCTGAGATTCACATTTTCTGGCAGAACACCCTGTATTCATTTGTACATATCTTAAGTTATAGAAATCCAAATCAAGAAATTCCAAAACCGACTTTCTCCTACCTAAAAAGGCCATCTCCCATAATATATCCAGAATTTTTCTCACTGTATAACAATTAAACTGAATGTTTTAATTACAACCAAAAACAGAACATCAATTCCAGATTTGAACATCAAGTTGGAATTCAATTAATGCTTCATCCATACAACAACCATCTGATTCAATTTATCATAATTTCATTGTCATACTTAACAAACAAATTTTATAATGTTAGAACCTTACCCCTTAAATTGAGCAAAACCAAGAATTTTATTGAAACAGCTCAGACCACTTCCTCACAGCTTTCTTTGTTGTTATGCCTAGACACATAAATATCATATTATATTCTATTTTCATAATTTAATTTCAGCAAAATATAATAAATCACCTTAATTTATTACCTTTGCTATCTTGGCTGAAAAGCCCCAAAAATCAGCTTGCTTTAGTTTGGGTTTTAATCCCTCAATTCATGCAGCCACCAATCGTGAACAACCTTTCTCATTTCTTCCACTTACCTCTTGGTTTAGCTAAGAATTTACTAGCTTCCTTCTAATTTCCTTCAACCCATGAGCTCTACTTTACTGCTTGCCGTTATGTACCTCACAACCTATACACAATCATACATGAGCACTAATTTTATAAAGGTTGTACATGGAAGGCTGAAAAGGAATAATTTTCCTTGCCTAATTCCTGAAACTGAGAGCCAAGCTTTATTTGCCTCCTTGGTTCCTTGCTATACCTTCACCAATTCTCAAATGCAAATTCATTTTTGTCTTCCCCACTCTATTCCTCTTCAAAGCCGTGCCTTCTCATAATCTATCATCAAAATCCTTGTTTAATTCCCTCAATGAATCACGTGAGTTTGCAAGAGTCACACACTTTCCTTCACGATTTTCTCTCTAGCATTTTCCCTAATTTTGGGTTTCTTGTTTTCTTCATCAATATATTATTATTTTTTTCCGTTAATCACAAGGATGGCAAAACACAAGAGGCCTCACATGTGTTCTCTCCCTCTTTTAATTTCCTCTTGTGTTTACTTTATTTAATGACTAACCATGTAGTGGTAACTCATATTTCCACTACCTTGCTAAATTTTATATATAATCAAATATGTGTGTATATATATATATATAATCAATTACTTAGTTAAATTATATGGTATTTCCCACTATCTCGTCTAATCACTCTCACTACCAATTTAATCTCGAGTTATGAAATTACCATTTTATCCTTTGTTTCGGAATTGTCCTAAACTCCACTTCGATCCTTGGTGCGTATTGTCTTTGATTTGATCTGTCAAAAATTTTTTTTTTAAAAGTAAGTTAAATTAGCTCGTAATGCAAAATTTAACTTAATCGAGCTTAATGAGTTTAGGATTGTCACATCCTCCCTACCTTAGGAAATTTGGTCCTCCAAATTGCAAACTATCATATCAGAAAAGGTGCGGGAATTTCTCCTGCATCTGACTTTCCAATTCCCAAGTGGCTTCCTCTTCCAAATGCCTTTGCCATAAAACCTTCGCTAGTGGGATAGTTTTAGATCTCAGTACTTTCTCCTTGCGATCGAAAATTCGAACCGGCTTCTCTTCATATGAAAGATCATCCCGGATGTCCAACTCTTCATAATCTACCACATGAGAAGGATCCGGGTGGTATTTCCGTAACATTGAAACATGAAATACATTGTGCACACTTGCTAATTGCGGTGGTAAGGCTAGCCTATATGCAACTTCACCAACCCTTTCAAGGATTTCAAACGATCCTACATACCTCGGACTAAGCTTGCCCTTCTTCCCAAATCTCATGATGCCCTTCGAAGGAGATACTTTCAGAAACACAGAGTCACCCACATCAAACTCAAGATGTCTCCTACGATTATCGGCATATGATTTTTGTCTACTCTGGGTAGTCTTAAGCCTGTCACAAATCAATCTCACACTTTCAGAGGCTTGTTCTACTAGTTCGGGGGCAAATACCTTTCAATCACCAACCTCTTCCCATCCAATTGGAGACCTACACTTCCGTCCATATAAAGCTTCATACGGTGCCATACTGATGCTTGAATGGAAATTGTTATTATAAGCAAATTCGGCTAAAGGCAAATGATCATCCTAAGAACCTTTGAAATCTATAGCACAAGCTCTCAACATATCTTCAAGAGTTTGAATGGTTCTCTCGGATTGTCCATCGGTTTGTGGATGGAAAGTAGTACTAAGATGTAACTGAGTCTTCATAGCCTCTTGGAACTTCTCCCAAAATCGAGAAGTAAATCTCGAATCCCTGTCAGAGACAATAGTCACCGGGATCGCATGAAGTTTGACTATCTCTCAGACGTATAAGTTTGCTAATGTGCTAAAAGAGTCAGTAGCTTTGATAGCTAGGAAGTGAGCTGATTTGGTAAGACGATCAACAATTACTCAAATGGCATCATGCTGTCTCTTGGTCCTTGGAAGACCTAGCACGAAGTCCATGGTAATATGTTCCCACTTCCAAGTTGGGATTGTCAAAGGTTGTAGCAAACCTGTCGGCTTTTGATGTTCAACTTTCACTTGTTGGTGAGTTAGACATCTCGCAACAAACTCAGTAATGTCCTTTTTCATTCCAGCCTAATAGTATAGACTACGCAAGTCTTGATACATCTTGGTGCTACCAGGGTGCATAGTATACTTAGAGTTGTGAGCTTCTTCGAGAATAAGTCTTTTCAGTCTCTCATCTGCAGGCACATAAATTCGACCCCTATACCGAAGTAACCTATCACTGCCATTTCTAAAATCAGATCCCATATCTTGATTTCCTTCATTTTCACAAACAATCTCAATAATTTGGGGGTCTTCCTTCTGTGCCTGTCTAATTAAATCAATCAAATTCGGCTCCATCCTTATACTTGCAACTACATATCCTTCGGTAGCAGATTCAACTTTCAAATTCATCTTTGCGAATTGGTCCAATATCTGCCACTCTTGCACCATCATCACCGAGACCATTACTGAACTCTTTCTGCTCAGTGCATCTACTACAACATTTGCCTTAACCGGATGGTAAAGTATTTCACAATCATAATCTTTAAGTAACTCCATCTAGCGACGTTGACGCATGTTTAGCTCTTTTTGTGAGAAGAGATACTTTAAACTCTTGTGATCGATAAAGATCTGAAATGTCTCTCCATAGAGGTAATGGCGCCAAATCTTTAAGGCAAACACTACTGCAGCTAGCTCCAAATCATGTGTCGGATAGTTCTTCTCATGATCTTTCAATTGTCTAGACCCGTAGGCTACCACTTTCCCATGTTGCATGAGAACACAACCCAGGCCTTGATGAGAGGCATCGCTATACACGGCAAATCCTCCGGAACCACTAGGATGTAAGGTTTCGTTGTCTCGGTTTATCATGTTATACACGAAAATAAGCAGCGGATTAAAAATCAACAAAACCAAAATCACCAGGATCATGCAACAAGATTAATTTCGGGATAAAATCTGACCTTTTGGTGTACTCGTGTAGGAATGTTCGACTTTTGAATATGGCAGCCCACGAACAGCCCTTGATTTATCGTTAACTCAAGACTCCTAGCTGAGAGAAGCCCTCTAATGGTATCCACACAAGTAGGACGCAAAACAAGACCTTTGGCTGAGACAAGATGTGATCAGAAGCAAAGGGAGGAAGAAGGGAATTGTTTTCTGAAAGTGCTAGCTCCAAGAGGCAGAACGGCTATAAAAATATTCTGTTCCTATTATGTCTAACTTTTAGACTTAATGTTGTTTTTATAGTGCCTCTTAACAAAACCCTAAAAAGGCCTTAGCCTTAGTCCAACTAAATTGGGTCTTTTGGGCCTTTTACAATTACTTAATCCAAATACAATTAATTATAGGGCATACTCTAACAATCTCCCACTTGCACTACAACCAATTGGTTATGCATTTGGATTAATAATTTGGTCTGCCAATGAATTATTATATTAATAATTCATAATTACAATCTCATTATAATTGAAAAGACCAAAATACCCTTTAGTAATCTCGGGCTAAAATTACTATTAATTAAATCCCGAATTGTAGTTGGAACAGGATTCTAGTCTCACTAGGAATCCTTCTTGTTCTAGGATTCATCACATGAATCCAACTCCAATTACCTTGTCTTGGTCATACCCTTATTGTGTGTGACCCTTTAGGTTTGCATTACGTTGGCAGTGATTCAGAATCTCATTCATAAATCACAAGCCAAGATTGGCATCTAGCAATGCATCATGGCTACCCAAGTAATGAAAATGTCGGTGAGTTGACGACAACCTTTCAATGAGCAATTACCGTACAATTCGATCCTTTGGTCACCTAATATCTCAGTTGAACATAGAGTATGGAACGTGTCATCTCTATTAAAGTTCAACTCCATTGTTTCTCAATCTTAAGATAAATGATTTAATCAAATGAATTCAAGATGTCATCTTAAATTTCATTTATACTGTGGCCGCAGATTTTCAATCATTAATCTCTACTGAGAGTCCTTGAGATATAGACTCTTGTTACCAAGAGGGGCAAATCCTATCTTGATCACTCACAACCTTCATATGATTCATGATGTACCTAATTACTGTCTTACTTGCAACCCTTATTGAGCTACGTTTACCAGCATCAAAGTACACCAATCCATACATAGGATACCATGGTGATCTCAAGTCTAAGGATCAGATATACCGTTGCCATTTGAGAACATCTAATGACACTCAATGTAACGATCCACATAGAGTTCTCAAGATGGGTCAATCCAGTGTATTCATTCACAATGATCACCCATGTGTTGATTTGGATATCACCATATCCACGACTTATGAGATTAGTCACCCAAAGGAATCTAACACATGTTAGTCTTACCGTATCACTGATGTCCCTTCTCAGTGATACTACGACTAAGGATATTTAAGAATAGTATTCTTTGTATCATAAGGATCTCATTATCAAAGTCACTACTTTGATTCCTTTGATACGAATCCACTATTCTAGGGACTTTATCATTTGATTATGACTTGATCAAATTAAATATAGTCAATAATGATAAATAACTGCCATGTATTATTAAATAACATAAATAATCACAATGTCTTAAGTGTACTATAAGTCTAAATCTGATTGGCTTATAGCGCATACACTAACATTCTCCCACTTGCACTACAGCCAATCGATCATGGAAGGGCTTGAGTATCTCTTTGGACCATTGGTGAGACCAAGATTTCTTAGCTTGTTCAATGGCTCCATTGTTATCATAATAGAGTACCAATGGATTAGTAATGGACTTCTTGATCCAAACAATTTCCTTATTTGCATCTAATGCAGCTATATATACTCTGCCTCGATCGTAGAATCGGCCACTGTCTCTTGTTTAGATTTTTTCCAACTTAACAATGCCATCATTTAGGCAAAACACATAGCCAGATTGTGACTTAAAGTCATCCTTCTCTGACTAGAAACTGGCATCAGTGTAACCATTTACAATGAGCTCGTTCTCTCCTTCATAGACTAAGAAAGCATCCTTAATCCTTCTTAAGTACTTAAGGATGTTCTTAACTGTTATCTAGTGACGCTCACCTGGGTCAGCTTGATACCTACTTGCCATGCTTAAAGCATGGGAAACATCAAGCCTCGTACATAACATGGCGTACATGATAGATCTAATAGCCGAAGCATATGGAATCTTAGCTATTTTATCTCTCTCATCTTATGTTTTAGGACACATGTCCTTTGGGAGATAAATGCCATGAGACATAGGTAAGAATCCTTTCTTAGATTCTTCCACATTGAACCTTTTCAACACTTTGTCAATATATGTATTTTGACTTAGACCTAACAGCCTACTCGATCTATCTCTATAGATCTTTATTCCAATGATATAGGCTACTTCTCCTAAGTCTTTCATGGAGAAACAATTCCCTAGCCAAGTTTTGACAGATTGTAGGGCAGGAATGTTATTTCCTATGAGTAGTATGTCATCCACATATAACACTAGGAATATGACAGCACTCCCACTAACCTTTTTGTAAACACAAGGTTCATCTTCGTTCTTGATGAAGCCAAACTCTTTGATTGTCTCATCAAAACGAATGTTCCAGCTCCGAGAAGCTTGCTTCAATCCATAAATGGATTTCTGAAGTTTGCATAGCTTATTGGCATTCTCAGGAGTGATAAAACCGTCAGGTTGTGTCATATACACATCTTCCGACAAGTTTCCATTTAGAAATGCTGTTTTGACATCCATCTGCCATATCTCATAATCATGGTATGCAGCGACAGCAAGCAAAATTCAAATGGACTTGAGCATTGCAACTGGTGAAAAGGTTTCATCATAGTCTATACCATGCCTTTGTTTGAAACCTTTGGCAACCAATAAGCCATTATAGGCATGCACGTTACCATCCATGTCAATCTTCTTTTTGAAGACCCACTTGCACCCTATGGGTTTTACCCCTTTAGGTGGATCAACCAAGGTCCATACTTGGTTTGTAGACATGGAGTCCATTTCGGATTTCATGGCTTCAAGCCATTTCTCAGAATCTGGGCCCATAATTGCTTCTTCATAGGTGGTAGGCTCATCATTATCCATGAGCAATACGTCGTTGTGCTGAGTGGTGAGAAGGTTAAGTTCTCAAGCTCTTGACGTATCCTATTAGACCTACGAGGGCCTTGTGTTTCTAAAGCTACTTCCTGTTCCACAACATCTTGTGGGACTTGCTCTTGTTCCACTAAAGGTTCAATGACATTTTGTGGTTATTGAACCTCTTCAAGCTCTATTTTCTTCCCACTAGTTCTTCTAAAAAGGAAGTCCTTTTCTAGAAAAACACCGTATTGAGCCACAAACACTTTGTGCTCTGTGGGATTATAGAAATAGTATCCTTTTGTCTCTTTCGGATACCCCACAAATATGCATTTATCAGATTTGGGTCCTAATTTGTCTGAGACTTGTCTTTTGACATAAGCCTCACAACCCCAAATCTTTAGAAAAGACAGATTAGGCTTTTTTCAGTCCACATCTCATGTGGTGTCTTTTCAACAACTTTAGTAGGAACACGATTTAGTGTAAATGCTGCTATCTCTAAAGCATAACCCCAAAAGAAGACAGGGAGGTCAGATAGACTCATCATGGATCGAACCATGTCTAACAAGGTCCGATTCATCCTCTCAGATACACTGTTCCATTCAGGTGTACCAGGTGGAGTGAGTTGTGGAACTATTCCACACTCCTTTAGATGATCTATAAATTCTAAGCTCAAATACTCTCCACCGCGATCTAATCGGAGTGTCTTGATATTCTTGCCTAGCTGGTTTTGTACTTCATTCTTGAATTCTTTGAACTTTTCAAAGGATTCTGACTTATGTCTCATTAAATAAACATAGCCATATCTACTGTAGTCATCAGTAAATGTGATGAAGTCTTGGAACCCTCCTCTAGCCTGTGTGGTTAATGGACCACATACATCTGTATGTATGAGCTCTAATAAACCATTAGCCCTTTCACTTGTTCCTGTAAAAAGGGCCTTGGTCATTTTACCAAGCAAACAAGATTCGCATACATCATATGATTCAAAATCAAATGAATCTAAGTGTCCCTCTTTGTGGAGCCTAGATATGCGTTTCTCGTTTATGTGACCAAGTCTACAATGCCAGAGGAATGTAGGGTTAATCTCATTACCCTTTGACCTCTTGAAATCAACACTGTATATGTGATTATCTAAATCTAGAACATACAATCCATTCATAATGGAAGCATTACCATAGAAAATATCATTAAAGTAAATTGAACAACTATTGTTCATTATTTTAAAAGAAAAACCTTTCTTATCCAAACAAGAAACAAAAATAATGTTCTTGGCAATTGCTGGAACATAATAACAATTATCAAGTTCTAGAATTAGGCCCAAAGGCAACGATAAATTAAATGTTCCTACAGCTAACGCAGCAACCGTTGCTCCATTTCCAACTCGTAGGACCACCACGCCCTTAGGAAGTTTTCTACTCCTTGTTAGTCCCTGCACATTCATGCAAATGTGAGAACCACATCCAGTGTCTAATACCCAAGATGAAGAAGTAGACAAATTTATCTCAATCACATATATACCTGAGATGGAAGTCTCACTTCCTTTCTTTTTCTTCAGCTCCTCAAGGTACACAGTGCAATTTCGCTTCCAATGACCAGTCTTAATGCAATGGAAGCATTTTCCTATCTTAGCAACTCCACCAGATGGCTTGAGTTTCTTGGCCTTTTCCTTCTTGTTACCATTGGGCTTGGGCTTACCCTTAAGCTTACCTTTGCCTTTGGATTTGGTCTTATCAATCACCATAACAGAAGTAGGCCTTGACCTCTTCAAGTCCTGCTCAGCAGTTCTCAACATATTGAGCAATTCTGCCAGTGTCTTATCCATACTGTTCATGTTGTAGTGCAACACAAACGAACTATAGCTATCCGGTAAGGATTAGAGGATGAGATCAACTGACAACTCTTTATGCATGGTGAAGCCCAGTGCTTCCAGCCTCTCAATGTACCTAATCATATTAAGTACATGAGTGTGCACCGGAGCTCCCTCAGCCATCTTGCTCTGGAAGAGCACCTTAGACACCTCATAACGTTCGTGCCGTGCTTGCTCTTGGAACATTTCCTTGAGATGTTCGATCATATCAAACGGTTTCATATTCTCATGTTGCTTATGGAGTTCAGAACTCATGGAAGCTAACATCAGGCACTGTACGTCAATGGCATCATCCAAATGCTTTTGATAGGCTTGCTTATCAGTAGCGGAAGCATTCTATTGGGGTTGAGCAGGGATCGCATGCTCTAGAACATATAACTTCTTTTCTTGCGTGAGGACTATCCTCAAATTTCTGTACCAGTCTAAGAAGTTTGCCCCAACCAACTTGTTATCCTTCTCAAGGATAGAACGAAGGGATAAATTGTTGTTTGCCATGATAATTCTACAATCATAAAATATGCACGTAAGTAACATTGTGATTAAAATCATTAATTATGGTCTTTTTATTAAATGAATTACTCCCATTATTTTCCTCAAGCTAATAGCCCTCACTATCAACTCGAGAAGCCTTTTTGCCTAGACTTCCTAGTGGGCCAGGATCCATATTTGGTCCCATTATGACTTTAGCTGAGCTAATGCACCCAATGAGATTATTTAGGTAGACAACTCTTGTCAATTGCATCTCATACAACTCCTGGATAGTTAGGTGAACAACTCTTGTTCTAACTCATCATATGGGTTAAAGCCCAACCTATGCTTCTAAATCTTATTAGGTTTGACTGAGCCAATGCCCTAATTTAATTTAGTTAAGTCTGACCCAATATACTTGGAGATAACTATTATCTCATGCAATGTGAATTCCTAAGGTAGGTATGGCCTTGACTGAGCCAAAGTAGCACAATACCGAACAAAGTCTCTTTCACATGCATCGTATTGGAAGGCATCTTTATTTGTTATCTTTAACTTAATATTTATTTTGAGGGATTTTTAATTTTACCGTCTCACCTAGCATGCTTTTCTAACATATATATCAACATATATAAGTAAAAGCGTAAAATTAAACGTGACATGGTTATGGCCTTTCTATTACAAAAGAACCTAGGGATACATTATTTTTCTAAATGCCTTCTCCTCGATTTCATTTCAAGCGTCACCTCGGTTCTCCTTGGCTCCGAATCATCTTCGCTCCAAATGTTGTACATTTTACAAGATAATCCTAATTTATCTATATAACTATTACATAAATGAATTACAAATAAATCAAGGCTCACAGGCCCAATTTAAATTTATTTAAATAAATTACAACTCATGTAAACCTAGGCCCATAATCATGCACCATGCAATCATCCATATCACATAAGAATCAAGCATCAAGCATACACAGTAATATCACATATTAATTTGCATGCTTCCTAATTAAAATCTAATTTTAATTAATCAAATTTTAATTAATTATGGGTATTAATGGCTATTTTAATTTAATTTTAATTCTCAAAATTCAATTTGGGCTTAATTGAATTTTTAATCTTATTAAAATCTCAAAACCATTGGATAACTCTTATCCATTTTAAAATATTTTATTTTAAAACAAAAATTTATAAAGATAATTCCTTTGAAATTTTAATCTCATTAAAATCTCAAAAGTATTGGATAACTCTTATCCAATTTAAGATATAAAATATTTAATTTAGAATAAAATTTTATCAAGATAATTCTTTTTGAAATTTTAATCTCATTAAAATCTCAAAATTATTGGATAACTCTTATCCAATTTAATACAGGATATATTTTATTTTAAAACAATTTTATTAAGATAATGTTTTTGAAATTTTAATCTTATTAAAATCTCGAAACTATTGGATAACTCTTATCTAATTTAATAAAGGATATATTTTATTTTTAAAACACTTATCAGGATAACTTTTATGCTAATTTATTTTACATATTTTAAATAAAATAATAACAAGTATTAAAATTTTTTTTGCAAGGGTGGCAACTACAGGATTGCTTACAAGGTTTTTTCTTTTTAAATTTATAATTGTCTTACAATTGTTTTAGGTCGCCCAAATGAATTTTGAAAATTAAAATCAAATCTGTAACAACTTACAATAAAACAGCATCACGACGAATCGAATTCACTATCCCGAAAGCCGTTTGCACACTGGCTCGGATACCACTGTAAGGTTTCGTTGTCTCGATTTATCATGTCATAAACGAAAATAAGCAGTGGATTAAAAATCAAACAAAACGAAAATCACCAGGATCATGCAACAAGATTAATTTCGGGATAAAATCTGACCTTTTGGTGTACTCGTGTAGGAATGATCGACTTTTGAATATGGTAGCCCACGAACAGCCCTTGATTTATCATTAACTCAAGACTCCTAGCTGAGAGAAGCCCTCTAACGGTATCCACACGAGTAGGACGCAAAACAAGACCTTTGCCTGAGACAAGATGTGATTAGAAGCAAAGGGAGGAGGAAGGGAATTGTTTTCTAAGAGTGCTAGCTCCAAGAGGCAGAACGGTTATAAAAATATTCTGTTCCTATTATGTCTAACTTTTAGACTTAATGTTGTTTTTATAGTGCCTCTTAACAAAACCCTAAAAAGGCCTTAGCCTTAGTCCAACTAAATTGGGTCTTTTAGGCCTTTTAAAATTACTTAATCCAAATACGATTAATTGTAAGGCATACTCTAACATAGGAATGGTTAAGATAGGCGCGGAGGTCAACCGTTGCTTTAGCTCTTGGAAGCTATTCTCACAGGCATTAGACCACACAATGTCTACCCCTTTTCGAGTAAGACGCGTTAATGGAGCAGCAATTCTAGAGAATCCTTCCACAAACCTTCTATAATACCCTGCAAGGCCTAAGAAGTTGCGGATTTCAGTCACCGTCTTGGGTCTCTCCCACTTCACAATTGGTTCTATTTTAGATGGATCTACTGACACCCTGTCCTTCAATAGAATATGCCCCAAAAAGGCTATTTGATTGAGCCAAAAGCCACATTTACTGAACTTAGCATATAGTCTCCTCTCTCGAAGGTTTTGAGAATAGTACACAGATGAAGCTCATGATCTTCGTGGGACGCAAAATAAACCAATATATCATCAATAAATACTATGACAAACTGATCTAGATACGATCTAAAAACTTCATTCATCAGACTCATGAATGCTACTAGTGCATTGGTCAATCCAAACGGCATCAGTAAAAATTCAAAGTGTTTGTATCTGGTTCGAAAAGCTGTCTTCTATACATCTTCCCCTCTAATCCTTAACTGGTGGTAACCAGACCGTAGATCAATCTTAGAGAAGACTTGTGCACCCTTCAATTGATTAAATAGTCGTCAATACGAGGTAAGGGGTACTTATTTTTCATGGTAGCCTTATTCAATGATCGGTAGTCGATACAAAGTCTAAGACTACATCTTTTTTCCTGATAAAGAGAACTGGAGCACCCCAGGGTGATACGCTTGGGCGTATAAACCCTTTTTCTTGTAGCTCTTGTAATTGCTTCTTCAGCTCTTCTAACTCAATTAGAGCCATTCTATACGGTGCTTTTGAAATTGGTTGAGTACCAGGCACCAAGTCTATGGTGAACTCAACCTCTCTCTGAGGGGGTAACCCCGGCAAATCATTAGGAAACACATAAGGGAATTTTCTCACAATTGGAACACTATCCAACTCTGGTTGTTATTTACTTGCATCTTCCATGAATGCCAAGTACCCTTCGCAGTAGCACACATATCAAAATAGTTCAGCCCATTTCATATTAAGTACACAACTCAAGTATATTTACTTTTCGTTAAAAGATATTACAATAGTTTTAGGCATGTGAAAGGTAACTATTCTCTTACGGCAATCTAACACAGCATGATACTTAGCTAGCCAATCCATACCTAGGATTACATCCAAATCAGTCATATTAAGCATGATCAAATCAGCTTCTAAGTCTCTATCCCCTACCTTCACTTTACCTGCCTTAAGCACAGTGTTAGTTACTCGTGTTTCCTTAAGAGGTGTACTAACATACAGTGAATACTTTAAAGATTTAGGCTCTACATCAATTTTTGCAGCAAAATATGGAGCTATGAAAGGATAAGTAGAACTTGGGTCAATTAACACGATAGCTTCAAAATTAGCTATAATAAGCTTACCCATAGCAACTGAAGCAACACCCTCAGCAGATACCTTGTCTAAGGCGAAGACACGCCCCTGAACCGCAGGCTGCTTGTCTTTATCAACAACCTTTCCTTTGTCACCCGTTGGCTGCTCAGTAGACTTGGCAACTGATTTCTGATTCGAACAATATTTGGCATAGTGTCCTTGCTTACCACACATGAAACAAGCGCCCGTGTCAAAGTAACAGGGTCGGGAGCCATGATTTCGACCACACTTATGGTAAGGCTGTGATCTCTTCGGCCCTTCAACTGTGGTCTAAACCCTGATAGTCTTTGCCTCTTATCCTGTGTCCGGCTCCTGTCAGACTTTTGATTACTAAATCGCTTGGCCTTACCCTTATCCTTTTGTGTGTACTCCTGCTGAGTAGTATCAAGCTCTAATTCTATCATCTGAGCTCTACGAAGTGCCTCAGCATAAGAATCTATATTGAAGGCTGCCAAACCATATTTGATCTTAGGCCTCAACCCAGCTATAAACCTCACTGTCTTAGCTCGCTCATCCTTGGACACTAGAGAGTCATATTGACAAAGTGTGGTAAATTGCAACTCATACTCATCTACAGTCATATTCTCCTGAGTCAACCGCAGAAAATCAGCCTACCTCTTCCGTCTCGCAGGCTCTGGAATGTACTACTTATAGAAACTATCCAAGAAGTCATCCCATGATATCTCGGGATTCTTATCTCGTAGGAGCTTCTCAACAGACTCCTACCAAATTTCAGCCTTATCTCTAAACATGAAGGAGGCTAAAGCAACTCTCTCAGTCGAGTTGCAACCCATATACTTGAACATCTTCTCTAATTGTTTTACCTAAGATTCAGCCTCATCTGGATCCTTCACTCCTCGAAATATAGAAGGATCCATAACTGGTGCAGCCTATTCATATTTTGGTCAACTGCATCACTAGGCTGTGAAGGTGGCACTTGCTGCACTGGAGTAGCTGGTAGTGGATTTTTGGGCTGTGGTGGTGGTGCAGCTTGCTGTTGTGGCAGAGCAGCTGGAACTGGAGAAGGCAAATTAGGAACTGGGGCTTGCTATGTGCCTGAGTTTGAGCACCCTGTATCTGTTAGGCTAGCAGAGTAGTTAAATTTTGCACTATCTGCTGTAATTGTTGCATTGTTTGCCCCATTTGCCCTATAGTTTGCTCCATCTGTCCCATTCGAGTATTGGGACTAGTATGCAGTGTGGGCGGCGGAGACGATGACTGTCCGCGTGTCCTCATAAAGATTACTCACTCCTACACAAAACCAACCTTATCAACAAAGTAGGTGGCAAGTACATTACATATATATATATATATATACAACAGACATATCCACAGCGTAGTGGGATCTATGTCAACAATTATCGCCTAAACAAACACAGTCAAACTCAAGCTCTGATACCAAAAATTATTACATCCCAATACATCGCTTTATTTTGGAAGTAGAAATTAGGGCCAATTTTTTTTTGATTGAATCCTTGGCTATACCATTTGAGTGTGTATAGTATAGACATCAACTCAAGCTTGCTTTAATAAATAATTATAATTTGGATTCGTCAAGTCATAGATTTCTAAAAAAATCTGACAGTATAACGGCTTATTACTAACCTAATCCTCCTGCACGATAAACACAACAGATATGCAACTCCAACCATAATATATTCACCAAAAGGCATATCGTAGCTGATAAAACTATAACATCATCATACATCCCACATGCTCAACCTATATACAACTACTACACTGTGCATGATTGCATAATCTCTGTGTATATATACATATATGTACAAACAAAATATAATGTTGCTATTGATACCTCAAGCTAGCTACTAAGCGTCTCGAAGTATCGACCCAACTATAGTCCACCAGGACTATCACGAGCTAATCTGTGAGGAAAGGAAGGGGGTGAGCTTGGGAGGCACAGTAAGGGAAAATATAAGCAGTAAAAATCAAAACTAAGTTAATGATACCTTTATAAAACCTTACATGTCAAAAATCACAATAAGAACACTATGCAGTTCTTTAGAAGTCATATGTTATAAATGGTATTGTAAATCATTGGACATGCAATCAGTTAATCATGGTCCACAATCATAACATATAAAGTCCGCTATGGAATCATCAGAAATAACATAGCCGTATATGCATTTATAAATCATATAAATCATAAATTTCAAAAACTTACTAAAACATCATTTTCAGGAAACAAGTCTGGCATATACGTAAAAGTGTGAGGTTACACAATTTGTCTCATGCCTAGAGCTCATATCATCATCATCGGATCACTGTAGCGCTATCAGTGAACCTAATCGTTCCTTTCTAGGAATCTACTTATGTGCACACAAGTTCACCAGGTCATTGGTCAGACGGTACCTGACAATATATACCGCTCCTCTTGCGGCAAGACCAAACCATGTACGGATCCTCTTACAGCAAGACCAAACCTAATACTTGCTCTAGCAATTTAAAGGTGCTATTCTCACAAAATCACCGTGAAGGGATCCAATCCCAACACTACTCAGACCATGATTGAAAATCAGTGTGCTGGAAACATATCGTTTATCTCAAAACCCCGTTATCCCTCTCTTAGCCGTTAAATTCATATAAAAGTTTATATCAAACATCACGTTCGGCTAAGTATGGGAAAAACATGCTAAAATTAATTTTTTATTTTTTTTTGAAGTACAATGCATCATTAGTTTATAAATAAAAACTTTACAGGCATGCGAGCATCTCAATTAAACACCGGGGTAACATTTTACAAGTTCGTCATGTCCTTTTAAATAAATCATGACGTAAATCAATTAAGTACACTTTGCATAAAAATCAAGGTATCATAGCATGATCAAAATAGGGACTTATAAAATATTTCAAATCATGCAATTTCCACTTATACTTCCACTTACCCTTATATACGTCAATTGTACTATTGGGCCCACGTTTTCTAATTCCGTGCGAATTGCTACGCTGCATGACGATTAGCTACAAATGAGAATTATACAATGTATTAGTTCCCTGAATTTGTGTTAGTCATTCTGGCTCATTTTTTGTCGAGCAACAGAAGTTATCATTTGACCCTACTGTTCACATATAATTCTGACCTTTTACCATTATTTTGGCCTTATTCAAAAAGTTTAGAGTCTGATTGTCAAACTGTAAATTTTTGTATGAAACCTAGCTTAAATCCCTATTTGGAAGTGTATGGCTTATAATTTAACTCTTCCTATATCAACACCAGCAATTTTCCAAAGTTTCACTATGTTCAGCAGTTTCCTGACACAATATAACACTGACCAATTTACACAAATTATCTCATATCTAGTTATAGGAATATCCAATTGATGCAAACTCAAAAACATAATAATCCTATCTCAATGGCCTTTCTGGAAATATAAGGCTTGCAACCTAACTCAATCTAGGCTATTTTCTATAATTTTGCAAAATCGGACCTGAGATTCACGTTTTCTAACAGAACACCCTATATTCATTTGTACATATCTCAAGTTATAGAAATCCAAATCAAGAAATTCCAGAGCATACTTTCTCCTAACTAAAAAGGCCATCTACCATAATATTTCCAGAATTTTTCTCCCTGTATAACAATTAAACAGAATGTTTTAATTACAACCAAAAACAGAACATCTATTCCAAATTTGAACATCAAGTTGGAATTCAATTAATGCTTCATCCATACAACAACCATCTGATTCAATTTATCGTAATTTCATTGTTACACTTAACAAACAAATTTTATAAAGTTGGAACCTTACCCCTTAAATTGAGCAAAACCAAGAATTTTATTGAAACAGCCTAGACCACTTCCTCACAGCTTTCTTTGCCGTTATGCCTAGACATATAAATATCAATCCTGTGACCATATTACATTCTGTTTTCATAATCTAATTTCAGCAAAATATAATGAATCACCTTAATTTATTACCTTTGCTGTCTTGGCTGAAAAGCCCCAAAAATCAGCTTGCTTCAGTTTGGGTTTTAATCCCTCAATTCATGCAGCCACCAATCGTGAACAACCCTTCTCATTTCTTCCACTTACCTCTTGGTTTAGCTAAGAATTTACTAGCTTCCTTCTAATTTCCTTCAACCCATGAGCTCTACTTTACTGCTTGCCGTTAACTACCTCACAACCTATATGCAACCATACATGAGCACTAATTTCATGAAGGTTGTACATGGAACGATGAAAAGGAATAATTTTCCTTACCTAATTCCTGAAACCGAGAGCCAAGCTTTCTTTGCCTCCTTGGTTCCTTGCTATACCTTCACCAATTCTCAAATGCAAATTCATTTTTGTCTTCCCCACTCTATTCCTCTTCAAACCCGTGCCTTCTCATAATCTATCATCAAAATCCTTATTTAATTCCCTCAATGAATCACGTGAGTTTGCAAGAGTCACACACTTTCCTTCACGATTTGCTCTCTAGCATTTTCCCTAATTTTTGGTTTCCTGTTTTCTTCATCAATATATTATTATTTTTTTTGTTAATCACAAGGATGGCAAAACACAAAAGGCCTCACGTGTGTTCTCTCCCTCTTTTAATTTCCACTTGTGTTTACTTTATTTAATGACTAACCATGTAGTGTGACTCATATTTCCACTACCTTGCTAAATTATATATATAATCAAATATGTGTGTCTATATATATATATATATATATATATATATATATATATAAAATCAATTACTTAGTTAAATTATATGGTATTTCCCACTATCTCGTCTAATCACTCTCACTACCAATTTAATCCCGAGTTATGAAGTTACCATTTTATCCTTTGTTTCGGAATTGTCCCAAACTCCACTTCGATCCTTGGTGCGTATTGTCATTTGATTTGATCTGTCAAAAAATTTTTTTAAAGTAAGTTAAATTAGCTCGTAATGCAAAATTTAACTTAATCGAGCTTAATGAGTTTAGGATTGTCACACAGTCGTTTACCACAATTCGCATAATTTTCAAGGCAATTTATCACCCAAATAATTTCATAAATCCATAATCATAAAATCATGCAATTCATTTTATCCCTACAGCTTTCACACTTCTCCCTTACCTGTTTGGTATTACCTACTCTTTCGGTAACACCACTTAATATTCGTGTATCCTGGCTGCAAAACAATTTCACCAAAAGTTTTCATTAATTATCCTCTTATTTTTAAGCTATTAACTTTCACTAAATGCAGCCACCTAGGATATTGTTTATGCCTAACCAGTGTAAATTACACTGGTAGTAAAACATAACTTTCCTGTTTTAGCTCCGATTTCAGATTTGATTTCACCGGTCTTCTTCTCTTAATTTCTACAGTCATTTAGCATATTCAAACCATAAAATGTAGCACAATGCCATCCTTAATAGGGCTTGGCTGAAACCTCCCTTATGCCTCCCTTAGCGATTTTCATCCAATTTCAACAATCTAACTTTCCTAACCTTTAGATCCATGTTCACTTAGTCATTTTCTACCATTTTCTTGCAAGAAATTACATGGTTTCCCCATGTTCCCATGCACACCGAATCCTCCTTTAATGGAAAATTTTTATTGAGCCAAAATAAATCAAATCCAAAGCTAGCATCTTATTCTACACCTTTGAATCACTTAAAATACAACCTTAAAATTAAACAAAACATCAAAATTTGTAAAATCCATACCTTAGCCAAACCACTCTTAGCCTCTTTTCTCCTTGTTTTCTTCTTTTTTTGATGAGATATTGGTGTCAATGGAGAGAGAGAATTGTGTAGAATAATTTCCTAAAAGCAACTTTGGTGAGAAAGTCAAGTTTGGTGGGTTTTTGTTGACTTTTCCTTTCTTTTTCTCACTTTTTCTCTCTTGCTGCCATGGGGTGTGGGTTGAAGAAAGTGAATAGTGGCCAACCATCCCCCTTTGTTGACTTATTGAACTTCGAGAGAGGGCAAAATTTGTCCTTGGTTATGTAAATTTTGGATAATTTTGTCCTTAAGCTTCCGTAGTCGTAAAAACTGTGTAATTCGACTCCAAATTTTTGGATTCCTTCACCAAATAATCATATTTAATGTATCTTGATGATTGAAAGTGGTTTCGTCGACGCGCGGTGCACGGATAGTGAGAAATTATGATTTTAGCCCTGTGACCTGCCGACAAATTTCTCCCATTTCAACACTCTTTCGATAAATCTCTTAACCCTATCTTATCTTACTTTTCATGTAGAATATGATGGTATTTTTACTTTGTCCTAACTCATTTTAGTTTGGGCATAATTTATGAAAATGCCCTCAAGATGTAGCCATCATTTTCCAATTTGTTTTCCAAAATTCACAAAATAATTCCAAATAATATAAAATTATTTTTATGCCTTAAAATCATTATATCATATTTATTTCACCCACTGCATGCTATATTATCAGTTTGAATCCATCAAAACCATAAAAATTAAAGCAGGACCCACATCACAAATTCACTTAAAATTATAATTACAAAATCATATACATTACAGTAGAAACAAGTCTCACAGATGGTATCTTGAGGTTCAAGGGTAGGATCTATGTTCATGGTGATCAGCAGTTGAAGGATTTGATATTGTTAAAAGCCCATAGCTCTAGGTACACTCTGTATCCCGGTAGTACTAAGATGTACTAGAATTTATGAAAGGTATATTGGTGCCCTAAAATGAAGAGAGGCATCGCAGAGTATGTTACAAGATGTCTTACATGTTAGCAAATAAAGATTGAGCATCAGAAGCCTGCAAGTATGTTACGACCTCTATCGATCCCTATGCGGAAATAGGAGCATGTTACTATGGATTTTATTATGGGTTTACCAATGACTCGAAGAGGTTATGATGCTATTTGGGTGATTGTGGATAGATTGACAAAGTCTGCTCATTTCTTAACAATTAAATCTACAGATCCAATTAGTGCCTTAGCTGATTTATATGTCAGGGAGATAGTGAGGTTGCATGGTGTTCCAGTGAGCATTACTTTTGATAGGGATTCTTAGTTCACATCTCATTTTTCGGAGAGATTTTAGGAGGGCATGGGATCCCAATTAAACTTCAGCACCGCTTTTCGCCCGTAGATTGATGGACAGTTTGAGCGCACAATACAGACGCTTGAGGATATGTTTAAAGCGTGTCCATTGGATTTTAAAGGCTCCTAGCACAATCACCTACCTTTGGCAGAGTTTGCTTATAATAACAGTTATTAAGCAAGCATCAACATGGCACCATACGAGGATTTGTATGGTAGACGATGTAGATCCCCGATAGCATGGGAAGAAGTGGGAGATCGTAAGCTATTGGCTCTTGATTTGGTAGAGTAGGCTTCTTGAGATGTACAGGTAATATGTGAGAGGTTAAAAGTGGCTCAAAGTCGGCATAAAAGCTATGTAGATACTAGACACCGACCATTGGAGTTTTTTGTGGGAGATTATGTATTTTTGAAGGTCTCACCGTCTAAGGGAATAATGAGGTTTGGTAAGAAAGGAAAGTTGAGTCCTCAATATATTGGACCGTTTGAGATCTTAGATCATGTAGGAGATGTGGCATACAGATTGGCACTACCACCCGAGTTATCAGGAGTGCATAATGTGTTACATGTCCCAATGCTAAGGAAGTACCATATAGATCCTTCTCACATAATTCAATACGAGCCACTGGAGATCAAGGAGGATATAAGTTACGTGGAGAGACCCGTACGGATCTTGGATTGAAAAGATAAAGTGTTGCGGTCTAAGACTATTCCTTTGGTAAAAGTGCTATTGCAGTACTACACTGAAGAGAAAGCTACTTGGGAGTTAGAAAGCCTAATCGTGAGAAGTATCCAAAGCTATTTTAATGATCAGTCTAAGTGAAATTTGGAGGACCAAATTTCCTAAAGGTGGGAAGAAAATGTGAGACCTGTTTCTATTGTACTGTATATGAGATATTTATTTACTTATTAAGTGAAATTTAGTGTATTATGTAATTATAAGTGAAAATGTAATGTGGGCTCCACTTATTTTTAATGTTTTGATAGGCTCGAAACTAATCATACAGTGTATTATGGGCGTAATGAATATAATATAATGATTTTGAGGTTTAAAATCATTTATTTATACCATTTATATTTTTTTATGTTATTTTGAAAAGTATAGTAAACAAATTGGAAAATGACAGTTACGTCTTGAGGGTATTTTCTTAAATTGTGCCCAAACTAGAATGAATTGGGACAAAGTAAAAATACCATATATTCTATAAGAAAAGGAGATTAAGATAGTGTCAAGAGATTTATCAAATTGGTGGTTAAATCGAAAATTTTCGTTAGGGGTAATTTTGTAATTTCACACAATTGGTGTACCACGCATCGACGAAACCACTTATAATCATTAAAATACATCCAATATGAGTATTTGGTGATGGAATCCAAAATTTTGGAGTATGATTACATAGTTTTTACAATTACAAAAGCTTAAGGGCAAAATTATCCAAAATTTACATAACCAAGGGCATTTTGGTAATTTTGCTCTAATCTAGAATATTCTAAAATATACTACCATCATCATCCGGTCACTATTGAGCTTCTTCAACCTCCCCTTTCACACCACCATTGAAGGAAGAAAAGAGAAGAAAATAAAAACGAAACAAAACTACCTTAAAACATCCTTATTTCAACAAAGCCTATTTCTAGCAAAATTGTTCTTCTCCTTATGCTCTATCAAACCATACCAAAATCTCATTGAGAAAGTGACAAAACAAAGAGAAAAGAGGAAGGAAGTTTCGATCAAAGGTATGGTTCTTTATACATTGTTTTCATTTCATTTTATTGGTAGGGAAAGATAGATTTAAGTGTGACAAACATGTTTCTAGCCTTAGATTTGATTAATTTGAGCTCAATAAATTTTGCCATGAGAGAGGGGTTTTGACTAGATGAAGAATACCATGAAAACATGTTGAAACTTGCATGAAAATGGTGCCAAAAAGCTTAATGAACATAGATTTATAGCTTGGTCAACTTAGATTGTTGAAAAAACATCAAGAGTGTCACAAAGCACCATTCAGTCATGGCTCTTTGGACAGGTTAGAAGGCTTCATTTGATGAGTGAATGTGCCAGAATAATATAGAAATTAAGAGAAGATCAATAATGCAATCGGATCTGAAATCAGAGTTAAAACAGAGAAGTTAGGAAATTCTATTGGTATAAATTATACTAGTTATGCATAAGCAGTGTACAATGTAGTTGCATTTAGTGGTGAATAATGGTTCAAAAAATTAGAGGAAAATTAATGAAAATTATTGGTGAAATTGTTTTGCAGCCAGGATAAGTGGATTACGTTTGGTGCTATCGAAGAGTTCGGTAACACAAGACAGGTAAGGGATGAGTTTGGAAGCCGTAAGGATATATCAAATGCATGATTTTTATAGATTTAATTTTATGAAATTATTTGGTATTTAATTACCTTGGAAATCATGCAAAATTGTGGTTTACGGCTATTATGTAAACTGTGTTGTAAGTGCAGGAGGTTAGAGAAATCGCAGCTGTTATGCTGTCGAAATTTCCTCAAAAATTTTCTAAAATATCATGAAATATTTTATGTGCATAAATTGAGTGAAATTGTGTATTTTGAAATTTATTTCCAATATTTTCCATAAGTTGGTATTTTACCAAAAAATAATATTTAAATATTCATGTGATTTAATTTTATCAAAGTGAGACTATCGATACATTCTTTAAAATGTTTTATAGTAAAATAGAATGTTTATAAATATTCTCGCTAAAGCATGAATATTTTATTGACTGTTTTTCACTGTACTGTTAAATGTGAAATTAATTACCTTTTTGGAATTTTATTAATTTAAATGATTTTTACTAAATTTCCTTAAAGGTATTTCCACTATTTATGAAATATTTTGAGACTGTTAGGCCCCATTGTCATGCTCATTGTTTACTGTACTATTACTGTGCTGTTGATATTGATTGTATAGTCAGTGTCATAGTGTCACATGATCAGTGTTCACCGAGGACACCTTATAGTCTATGGTCATAGATTCACATGTTACTGTTTCCCTTCGGGTAATATTATAGCATGATATACCTAGGGTGTTGCCTGGTCTCCACCTACTGTTGAATGTTTACTGAACTGTATTGAATTATTACTGATTACTGAATTGAAAATGTTTATGAAATTATTATTGATTTTGAAATGTTTACTGAATTGTTTTATTGTACTCTCACTGAACTGATTTTTATATTGTTATTACTGTTTAATTAAACTGTTTACTGTACTGTCTCTATTTCTGTTACTGTTATGTGTTTCAAGTGTTTACTGAAGTGTTTAATTTAATGGTTTTATTACCATTTATTTATTAAAAATTTTATTAAATTATTTTATATTCACAATTTATCGATTACTCCCTATAGTTGCTATGGGTTTCCAGGACAAGACAGGTATTTCAAAATACCCTTCATGCACCATCTGGTTGCCTGGCCAACTATAGTATCCATCCTATTACTGTGCCTAGTGAACTGTTAGGATAATAAATGTTTTAGAGCATATAGATTTCATTATATCAATCTTGCATACGATTCCTTTACTGGGCACGTTTCGCTCACCCCTTTATTTTTCGCTCCACAAGATATTATAATTGGTTAAGAAGTATACCATCCCAAGGTTATTAACTGCATTTTGGGTTAGCCGAGACTGCATTGTGTCAATCCTGGAGGTATCTATATTTTTATTTTATATATTCAAATTTATTGTACAGTACTACTTAAAATGTAAAGTAGGAATAGGGGATGTGAAGTGTATGGAATAATGTAAATTTTCATATTCTGATTTTATAAATTAATTAAAGTTTACTGTTTATCACTGTTACTGTTCAAGTGTTAAAGGCATCGCATATGGCCCAATCATAATTTATGTGTAAAATATGTGATATACTGTACATTTGGACTATTACAAATCCAGAGCACTCGCTCCCGACACATTCTTGTGCATCTGAGTAATACGCTCCATTTACCCATCAATTTATACATGAGAAGCGGTGCTGGGGCTATATTGGAATCCCCATAGCCCCTTAAATTTTCTCCTAATTTAAAATGTGACATGGGAATCCGTATCATAAGTAGTGCTCACTAGAATTCCACATACAGTCTCATTATTTTCAGAATATATATATATATATCAGCTAAGGCACTGAAAAGATTAATAAAACTAATCATGAAGAAATGAGTTATTTTAATCATTCTATCTCTATAATTACTTCTATAGCATCATGGTTCTTCCGGTTCTTTAGTAACCCAAAAAAAATCTCTCGTGATCCGTTCCCATTTTCACATTGGTTTGATAAAAGCTACAATGTAACTTGTAAATTTTTAATGTTTAACCTTCACTTACAGTAGGAGAGACATTTGGTATCTATCTTCGCGATATCTCTTTTCATGTTGAGTTATCAATACACTCTCCATTCTTATGGTACATTTAGTACAACTTAAATGCAGAATGTACTTGGAGATGTGATCTCTTTCAAATCAAATTCTTTAACTCATAATCATCTGAGATACAAATTCTGTCTCCAAACTATATGTGCCAATTTTATAATTCAAGTCCATATCCATTTATACGATTGGTAATAAATTTATTTATTTATTCCTTTAAGTATGACAAATTTGATCTGTTAAGTTTGGCTCGATCGCCGTAAACACATGATTGTCAGAGGGAATCACATTCAATCTAAGATTTGAGAACTACTCAAACAATTACGTTCCCTAATCACCATATAAAATGCCTTCTTAATACATTCATCAACTTAACACACTTATCGCTTTAGCTACTTCCCCCGAGTAATATAGTACTTCACAATTAATATATCTTGACAACTTTTAAATACTACTCTCACACATATCCATCCACTCACATTTAACTTCCTTACATATGAATCATATCAGTGGAGCAGCTGATCCTGGAACTCTTCCATAGACCAGCTATGATACTTAACTAAACTCAGTAAATTCTGTATTTCAATTTCTATTTTGGGTTTCTCCCATTTAGTAATAACTTTAATTTTAGACAAATTTATAGTTGTTCCATTATTCGAGACCACATGTCCTTGAAAAATATGTTTAGCCAGAACTTATATTTACTAAACTTAACATGTAGCTTCCACTCTTTGAGAGTCTGTAAGGCTATACATAGTACTGCTCATGTTCCTCTAGTACCTTAGAATATATTGGCATATCATCCTGGAACACTATCACAATTTATCCGAGTATGATTTAAATACCTCATTTATTTGGCTCATAAGCACCGTAAGGGTATTCGTCTGTCCGAAAGGCTTTACAAGAGGCTTATAAGGATCTTATCGAGTCCTAAATGTTATCTTAAGCACATCATCCATTCGTATTTTAACCGATGATACCATGATCAATAAATAAATCTTAGAAAACACTTATACACCCTAGAACGGATCAAACGGACCGTCAATCCTTCAGTAGTTGCCATTTATGTTTGATAATAACACTGTGATTTAATAGGTTGTTGATATACACTCGTAAACTACCATTATTCTTCTAGACACATAACACTGATGTTCCCACAAAATCACCTTAGGATAGATAAATTATTTATCCAATAATTTCTGAAGCTGCTTCTTGAGCTTCTTCAACTCCGTTTATGCAACGTCCGAAATTATAAAATTCCGAACCAAATTTTTTTAAGACACTTATTCACTTATAATCTTTTGGTTTGCATTTGGTATCAGTGTAACCACACTCCATATTTTTATTTTCCCGTCAACTCATTGTACCATTAAACAAATAAATAAATTAGAAATTTAATGTATCTACAATCAAATATTTATTCATACAATTTACATACCACTATAAAATTTATATACCTTTCCATAAATACATCTACTGTGCAATTAAATGTCTGAATATAAATATATATACCTATTCGTATGTTACTTTAAACTTCTAATAATTTCCTCAACAAGTTCGATTTGGTAAATACGTGCATTGAGAAGATATCTGGGAGAGAGAGGAGTAAAAGGGTGGACTTGGGGAAAGTTCAATAAGAAACATATATAAAAGTGTTGAAAACATTATGAAAATGCTTTAGAAATCATATTATAAATTATTTCAATATATATAACCCATCTATAGTCTGTATCTGAAAACACTACGATACACTTTAAACCGTTTTGGTAATAATAAACTGTTTATTGTCAGTAAACAGTTCAGTACTTGTAAGCACCTAAGTACTAGTAACCAGTAAAAATGCAGTACTTATTTTAAATCTTATCATAAATTATTTCAATAAGAAAACAATTTATAAACAATATTTAAAAACACTGCAGTGATCAAATTTGTAGTAGTAAGTAGCTCACTATTAATAAATAGTTCCGTTATAAACAGCACAGTAAACAAAATAATTTTCAGTAAACAGTTCAATAATAGTAAAAGTTTAGTGAACAAAAACAATTCAGTAACAGTAAACAGTTCAGTACCAGCAACAATACATTAAAATAGTACAATAAACAATAACAGTAAGTGGAGACCAGGCATCACCCAAAGTATATCATGCTAACAGTAGTCCCCGAAGGGAGTAACAATAACAGTAAACATGTGAGACATATGGCCATAGTCTATAAGTGTCCTCAGAGCACACTTGCCAGGTGACCTTGGGACTGCTGATGACTTGGCGGGTCCATCAGCCATAGTAACAGTAACACATGAACACAAGAGCATGATACGGGGCCTAACGGTCTCGAAACAATTCATAAACAATATAAATTCCTTACAGGAAATCACTGGAATCATTTCACAAACACATGTTCTGAACATATATAACATGTTTTGAAATAAATATTTATAAAATATTTAAAATTCACATTTCACTTCTGAAGATATTCCATTTCACTATAGATGGATAAAAAGACCATGCTGGTACTTTTTCACGAATAAAAAATTCAATAATGAGTACTTAAATATTGTTTTTCAGTAATTAAACTGTGTATAAACGATAAATCTGAAATCATTGCAGAAATATTTTAGTATCGATAAATAGATTTATTCCAAACCAAGGTAGTTCATAATTCAGTGAGCATGCAATTTAAAAAAACACATTTGGTTTTGTGAATAAATTATATTTCCCCTTTTAAGAAAACTGATGGGCAACAGTTAAGAATTGAATATTTCTGAAAATTCCAAAGACATCTAAAAAATTTGTAAGCAACTTCTATATATGTTCCTTACCTCAATTATCGTATAGTATCGCATCCGATAACACCACTTCCTATTTATTCCCTCAAAATTGATAACTGCAAAATAATATTAAAATACTTTTAAAATTTCACACCACAATAATGATAAATTTTTTTATTCATTCCTTCCATTTTAATTTAATAATTTCTCATATTCAAGTATAATTTTCTATCGATCATTAGATAGTACTCCATTAAATGATATTCTTTCTTCCAACCAATTCCATCTTTAATCCTATTAATATTGTTATTTTATTTCTTATTCATTATTCACCAAAATCCCAGATTTAATATTATAAATCATGCTTAGCCGTAGATACTAATTTGTTCACCACTCATTCTTTTTAAATCTTAATTTCACAACTATTCTTTACTCATTTGGTGCAATTATCATACATCCTCCATACATATAAAATTGCATTAACTTCGCTCCTCCATGTTTTTAGCCAAATTGACCTCTTACTACCAAATTTATTATCTCACTCATGGTTAAGCTTATAACATGTATACAATTATTTCCTATCAATAATTTTATAAAAATTTCGGTAACATAACAGCTATAATTGTCCTAACCCTCATGCACAAAGAACACAGTTTTATATATATCACCAACCAGTCACAATTTCCAATGCAATTCATTTCAAATACTTGTCTATGTCTCATACCATTATCCACATATTAAAACTAAGTTCTCAACATCCAAAACCAGTTGATTTGATACAGTAAAATATTTAATCACAACCTTGATCACCATTTGTATGTACTCCTAGAGTTCTAATTTAACTTTATTGCTACCTCAATATTAACAATTATAACTCCAACTAAGAATATCTTACCTACAACCAAGCTTGTAATTTGATCTCTAAAACCCGATCAAGCACTCTTGCACAACTTTTATGAATTCAAACCCATATCAACACTTAGAATTTTATTAAATTATTCAATAATTTAACAAACTAAAATTACAATAATTTCTTACCAATCTTTCTTCTATGTTCTGTCTCTTCTTTTCTTTTCTTTTTTTTATCTGTTCTTCTCTCTTTCCTTTTTTCTTTCTGTTTTGTCTTTTTCTTTTTTTTTTCTAGCCAAACAGCCCCTATCCTCATGAATCATTGCTTGCAGGCAACAGCTTTAGGACATCAACGGCACATCCAGTGTAGGGGATGAGGTGGCCGCCGACGTCTCTCTCCCTTCCTCCACTTCTGGTAAACCCCAATAGTTTATTCTTTCTTTCTTTTTCTTCTTTTCTTTCTTTTTTTTGTGGTCGCCGACGCCTTCATGCTTCAGTCCGATCTACCTTCGCTAGACTTGTTTCCCCTATTTTTGGTCGACAACCGCCTCCTTCCTCTTCTTCCCTCTTCCTTCTTCTTTCCTTTTCCTTTCCTTTCTTCCCTTTCTCAATCGCTTCTTCTCTTCCTCTTCTCGCTATCGTCGGCGACAGCGATAGCCCTAGCCCCTCTCTCCCTTCGATCTTCTTGCCTTTCCCTTCTCTTTTTTTATTATTTAAAGTCTACTCCCAGTAGACTATGAATCGTGGCAAGCTCTTTGATTCATTTTTTAGAGGAAGCTTACCGTGAATCACTTTTTTTATTTATTTATTATTATTATATAAATATATTATAAATATAATTTCTATTAACAATTATATATATTCTAGATATATTTTATTGTAATCATTATATATATATATTCATAACATATACTATACAAATATTTTTATATTTTTTAAATTTATTCTTATAATATAACTAGTATATATTGAAAACATATTTATATATAGTTTATAGTTTATATATGTATAATCCTTAAAACATATATTTATCCATTTTATTATTTATTAATATATGTATATATACACTTTACTTTAAAATAATATTTATTATATATATATACACTTGTATATTTGTACTTATATATAAATAAAATATACACATATTTTATTACATTTTTTTCTTTAAATTTTTTATTCCTTAATACCCAAATTAAATTCCTAATTATTAAATCTCCAATTCGTCAGTGTATCAAGTACCATAATCCCAAAATATTCCAATCCTCTAATAAATTTATTCATTTATTTTTAACTTGTCTAATAAATTCTTGGTTATTACAGTTTATGTCATCTGATAAAAGCTTAGAAGTAGGCTCCGCATCAAGAATCGATGTGAGACCTGATTTTACTGTATTGTACATGTAATATGCAATTAATTTTTGAGTGAAAATTTATGTGCTAAGTGATTATAAGTGAAAGTGTGATGTGGGCCCCACTTATTTTTAATGTGTTCAAATGGGCTCAAGACTGAAAATGTTGTGTACAATGGTGTAATAAAATATAATATGATGATTTTGAGGTTTAAAATCATTAAATTATGTTGTTGTGAATTTTACTGAATTATTTTGTGAAGGTGGAAAAGAAATTGGAAAATGATATATACGTCCTGAGGGCATTTTCGTTAATTACGCTCAAACTAAAATGAGTTGGGACAAAGTAAAAATACCATGATATTCTACATGCAAAGTAGGATAAGACAGTGTCAAGAGATTTATCGAAACAATGTTGAAATGGGAGAAATTTGCTAGCGGGTCACGGGGGTAAAATCGTAATTTCTCACTATTCGTGCACCGCACGTCGACGAAACCACTTCCATTCATCAAGATACATTAAATATGATTATTTGGTGAAGGAATCCAAAAACTTGGAGTCTAACTACACGGCTTTTATGACTACTGTCACGACCCGTGACCACATTCTTCATCTTCTTATACACAACTTAACCAGTTGGGCTGTCTGCGATACTTCACTTGTACTGACTGTTAAACAATTTATATAATATTGTTTATATTATACACATCCCCTATCGTAATAATTCAGATAAGTAGTACTGTTTGACATGTCTAAATACAGAGAATAAATGATCATACCTCAAATAAACAGTTGGTCTGACACATTGTCCTTCGTGTACAGCCAGGATCCACAATCCAATGAACTCGCATTCATCAAAACCTGAAATGTTGAAAATTAAGGGGTGAGCAAAACCACGGCTCAGTAAGAGAATTATATGCCTCACTTGATACTCAGCTTCCTATATGCTGAAAATCTTTTTCATTTTTTCCTATGGGCTCTAGGCTCGCATGTAGGAAAGATACTACAGTCGGCTAGGGATCCGAATAGAGTAAGGTAGGTATTTTAGAATACCATACTTGTTACGGAACCTAGAAGCAACTGTAGAGAGAATTTTCATTTTGTTTTGAATTAATAAATCCTCTTCTCTTTCAAACTTTCATAACCTTTTTCATATGCTTTTCAAAATAATGCTTCTACGAAACAAAGCATTTAAATAAAATAATTAATATTCGTATATTCCTTGAAAAGAATATTAGTTAAATCATCATCTTATTTCTTTAAAACTTATTTCATGTTTTAATGTACTCTCTTAATTAGTTCCGTCCTTTAAAAAGCAAAATAAGCTATAAAAATCTATTCCATTCTTAAGTTCACGAGCATCATTCTTTTTATCAGTATGATTAAGTGTGAAAGAAACGAACTTATTGTGAGGACCGGGAGTGCCTGGATCTCTGTTAACCAGGGATTTACCACCCCAATGCCTTACTCATCCGATATATCACACACATCATATGTCATATGCACCAGATCTATTTCATTTTTATTGTCAAGGCCCAGCCCGTATCACCAGGCCGTCGGCTGGCATCCCCTTGGCCCATCGGCCCCAGGTTTACCTCGACTCAACCGTATTGTCCGCTCTGGACTCTAGAGGTGGCTCCCACGGTTCTATCATCGAGTCTCTGCTCGGTATGGCCTGTACTGAAACATCAGAACACGTGTAGCACTTAGTTCCCGAAGGACTCTAGAGGTGGCTCCCACGGTTCAATCATCGAGTCTCTGCTCGGTATGGCCTGTACTGAAACATCAGAACACGTGTAGCACTTAGTTCCCGAAGGACTCTAGAGGTGGCTCCCACGGTTCAATCATCGAGTCTCTGCTCGGTATGGCCTTTATGCCATGTGTACTTTCCACTGTCTTATCAGATCTCATGTAGTACTTATGATCTAATATTTCATTTGAGACCATAGAAAGAATATTAGAATTATCATTTCTTCCTTTTGAAAACATATTACCTATCATTTATGGAGTATAAGATAGACATCAATCTTATCATACTGTATACCTCGGAGGGTAAGGAATTACATCGGTCAAATCTATGATCATAACCTATATTGTCCTCGGTGGATCACTGATTAGATGTCCACCGGGACTAAACATATCACATATCATGCATCAGCATGATAAGAATACCAACCAAATCTCAAAACCGTAATTCTCATCATAAAATACACCTTTATGGAATTTATATAAATATATAATTCCATCATTTAAAACCATAAGGGTTAAAATCCTTTAGTGAATATTTATAAAAATATTCATTAGAATCCTCACTATGTTTCACTTCATCTTTCGTCTCGTAATTCGTGTAATTTATCTATTCCGAGAATTTTCGGTGGTTTCATTATCACCATTCTCGAATACATGAATATCTTAAAATTTCATCTCATTATATTCATGTTTTATGAAATTTAGTAATTTCCTCATGTTTCGTGATTTACTATCAAAATTCGAAAAAAAAATCATTTAATATGATTTTATAAAGTTTCTCTAAAATTTTCGGCAGCATAACGGCTGCCGATTTACTAACCTCCTGCACGGAAAATACAGTTTAAAATCTTTCAGCCAGTACTTCTTCCCAAATTATTTTCAGCAAATCATGCATCATAATAATTTTCATAAAATAATTGCATAAAATATTTCAAAGTAAATTATGCAGACTGAGTATCCTTACAGTGCTGCACATGCATCCCTTACCTTTTTCCGGGTCGGCGAATTCCGCTTATCGATCGCGCCCGCACTCCATTTCTCCCGATTCCTTATCCCGATTACTGAAAATAATTTCTGGAATTAAAATTCTAATTTTTTAGAATTTTTCATAATTTATTTAATTTTTTCTGAAATTAAATTCTCGGGAAATTTCTTACAGAATTTGTAAAATCCCGGGTTGTCGAATTTCCGGGAATTTTCCAAATTCCTGAAATTCTCCTTTTTTCCTCTTTTTCTTCCTTTTTCCTCTTTTCTTTTTCTTTCTTTCTTTTTCTTTTTCTTTTCTTTTTTCTTTTTCCTTTTTCTTTCTTCTTTTTTTTTTCCCTGGGCGGACCGGTCCAAACCGGTCAGTGCCTCATCCCGCCGGTTCGGCCGGTTCGACCGCCGGCGGTCCTCCTTTCCGCCGGTTCGTGCCTCCCACAGCTGGCCGACGTAGCGGGGATGCCAAATCTGGCCTCCGTTTCACCCCATCACCGGCGACGGCGTCGGATCTGGGTCTGTGGGTTTCGACCCCTTTCTCCTCCGTTTCTTCCTCCCTCCGTCGTTTCCTTCACCGCCGGTGGTCTCCTTCACCTTCGTTGGTCCTTGCCGATGGCGTTCGTAGCGGTGGCGGTGCCCGGATCGGCCGGCACCGTCGATCTCCTCTCTTCTCTTCTCTTCCGATTTTCCGTTTCTGTCCCGATTTTTCTCCTTTTTGGATCGTCGCCGGCGGCCATCTTCCTCCTTTCTGCTCGTCGGTGATCTTCTCGTACCCTCCTCTCTCTTTTCTCCTCTCACCGACGGCATCTGTTGCCGCCGGGTTTTCAGCTGGGATGGGAATCGGGTTTCCCGATTCCCAGCTTGCTTTCCTTTTTTTTTTTCATTTCTACTTTTAGTTTATTTTCCTTTCCCTATTTAGTATATAGTATACTATATATTATACAGTTAATATAATAATATATGTCATATATTTATATTATATATTTAATACACATAATATTATTATTATCATATATATAATATAGTATTACATATATTACATATAAAATATATGTTTTGTGTATTAAAATTATAGATCTAGCATAGTTATATATGTATATATTTATATACTTGAAATAAATAATCTTTGCATATATATATCTATATATATGTTATAATATAACATATATTGTATTTACAATATATATATTTTTCAAACTTTAATGTAAATCAAATATAAACATTTCTCAAATATATGTGTATATGTATACTTATATATACATAAGAGATTATACTTAAATACATATGTATTATGTAACTTCATGAACTAGTATATATATATTCATATATATACAAACGTATATTATTAATATACTATATAGTATTTACATACATATGTATTTGTATAAAAATACATTTATATAATTTGTAATTATATAATACTTTATTTTCATTTCTCGTTTTCTTTATTTAATTTGGATTTTTTAATTTATCTAATTTAATTCCCTTTACACAAATTTTCCAATTCTTTCTCTTCCTTAATTTCTCGGGATTTTCACCAATATCCGTTCTCGCAAATTTTATTTATTTCCTCTGATTTATTTTCTCCAATATTTATTTTCAATATTTATAATTTTCAATAAATGGAAAATTTACGGTTATCACAACTACAGAAGCTTAAGGGCAAAATTATCCAAAATTTACATAACCAAGGGCAAAATGGTAATTTCATCCCTCTTTAGAAAGTAATAAGTCAGCCCCTTATTCAGCCGGCCACTATTTACTTTCTTCAACCCACACCTAATGGCATAAGAGAGAAAAAGAAAGAAAAAGTCAACGAAAACCCACCAAACTTGACTTTTCTCACAAAGGTTGGTTCTAGGAAATTATTCTACACCATTCTGTCTCTCCACTAACACCAATATCTCACCAAACAAAGAAGAAAATAAGGAGAAAAGTGAAGTGGAAGGTGGCAGCAAAGGTATGTTTCCATGGTGATTCTTCATTTCTTTACAAACTAAGGTTGAATTTATATGTTTTTCAACATGCTAAGGATAGATCTAGCCTTGTTTTTGCTTAAATCTCATTAGAACATGAAGAAATGGCATATTGGGGCTTCGATGTGGATAAGAACAAGAGGAAACCATGCTGAAATTTACATGAAATTAGTGCTAAATTGCATAATGGAATTAGTTAAACTATTTGGTAAGCTTAGATTGAACGAAAGCTTTAAGAATGGTTATGGGTACCTTTCGGCTATGGGGATTTTTACAGCCTAAGGTGTTGCAGTTCATGGTTTGAATATGTAAAATGACTGTAGAAATTAAGAGAAGAAGATTGGTGAAATCGGATTCGAAATCGGAGCTAAAACGGGAAAGTTTAGCTTTACTACCGGTGTAATTTACACTTGTTAGTCATAGACAGTATCCTACATGGCTACATTTAGTGAAAGTTAATAGCTTAAAAATAAGAGGAAAATTAATGATAATGTTTGGTAAAATTGTTTTGCAGCTAGGATTGACGGATCACGATCGGTGATACCGAAAGGATCGGTAATACGAGACAGGTAAGGGATGAGTGTGTAGGCCATAGGGATATATTGAATGCATGTTTTTGATGAGTATAATTTTATGAAATTATTTGGTATTGAATTGCCTTTGAAAATCATGCAAATATGTGGTTTATGGCTGGCAAAAATACTGTGTTTAAGTGTAGGGGGTTAGAGTAATCGCAGCTGTTATGCTACCGAAAATTCCTTCAAAATTTTTAAAATATCATGAAATATTTTATCAACATAAAATGAGTGAAATTGTGTAATTTGGAGCTTATTTCCAATATTTTTCATAAATTGAAATTTTAGCAAAAAATTATTATTTAAATATTCATGTAATTAAATTTTATTAAAGTAAGATGTAAAATACGTTCTTTGAGATATTTCGCAATTATTTAGAACGTTTATAAATTTTCTCACTGAAGCATAAATATTTTATTGACTGTTTTTACTGGACTGTTAAATGTGAATTTAATATACCTTTTTGGAAATTTTATTAAATTTTAATAGTAATTGTTTAGATTCCTTAAAGGTATTTTATACTACGAATAAATTGATTTTGAGACTTTAGGCCCCATTATCATGCTCACTGTTATTGTACTTACTGTGGCTGATTGACCTGCCAAGTCATTAGCAGTCCTAGGGTCACCTGGCAAGTGTACTCTACGGACACCCTATAGACTATGACCATAGTGTAACAATCTACAGTACAGTAAATTAACATATTTTATACATAATGTATGGTTAGCCTGTCTGTTATGTTTTTAATGCTTGATCATTAACAGTAGTACATGGTGAACATTTATTCAATAAATTCAGAATATAAAATTTTTTACAATATTCCATACACTTTACATCCCTTGTTTCTATTTTACAATAATATAGTACTGTATACAAGTATCTGAATATATAAGAGAAGTGACTGTACATTTAAATTTCAATGCTCTTTGCCCCAATAGGCTACTCGCGACTATATTTAACTGAGGAAGCCATCAAATAATCCTCGTGATTAATCTGAAAAGTTTGAAAGTAAAGGGTGAGCGAACCACTTGCTCAGTAAAGGAGTCATATATAATGAAAACTATATGCTGTAAAACATTTATTTCCTAACGGTGCACTAAGCACAATAAAGGAAGGATACTATAGTCAGTCGGGAAATCTAGCAGGATCATGGAAGGTATTTTGAAATACCTGTCTTGTCCCGAAAACCCAGAGCAACTATAGAGAGTAATAAATAAATTGTTTTATTTCAAAACAATTTCCTTCTCTTTTCTCATAATTATAAAAATGGTATAAACCATTTTATTATATCATTTCAGTACACCAATTTCAAAACACGTGACAGTATAATGGTAAAACAGTAGTTACAGTAAACAGTCTTTTTAGTACAGTAGCTTATAAATATCCAATTCACTGGATAACAGTTCAGTAATTATTTCTATTTTAGAAATAATATTCAAAGTATTCTTTCTCGATAACAGTAAATTTCCTTTCAGTTCAATAAACAGTATTTCGTACAATTCAGTTCAGTAAACAGTAATCAATAGGTTTCTGTTCAGTAAACCGTAATCAATAGCTACTAGTTCAGTAAACAGTAATCAATAGCTATCAGTTTAGTAAACAGTAATCAGTAGCTTTTAGTTTAGTAAACAGTAATCAGTAGTGTAAACACCATTTTTATCCGGGTACATTAATTCTCGAATAATTGCATTTCAAAATTTGATTTCGAGAGTTAATTTGAGCTTTTAAAATATTGGACCTCAAAATATATTTTGTATAAATGTTTTTGGTCTTCAAGTTGACTAAGCTTTAAAAATAAATTTTGACAAGGAATGGAAATTTGGATATGGAAGCTTTGGAGAAACATTGAAAGTCAATAAAAAATATGAAAATTAAAAATTGGATTGAGCTGGAATTTGGTTTTGGAAAGAAATCCTAAAAATTGAATGCTTGTTTAAATCTTTTGGAAAAGATATCAAAATTTGAAGAAAATGGAAAGTTAATCAAAGGAGTAATGTGAATATTGGACGTAATCTTCTCATTGATTGAGATTTAACTTAATAAACAAGAGGAGGGTTTTTCTTTAAAAAGGCCGAGAGCCAACCCTGTTAAAGGGGGAGGAGAGCTAGCCGCTGGCCAAAAAAAAATACACTGGTAATTCAAAAAAGAAAACCCTACTGCCTCGACTTCCCATGCTTTGCTGCCTTCCCTTCTCTTAGCCGACCCCATCTTCACAGCCTCGCATCACTGCCCTTTTGTGCCTCCTCGTCAAGTGCCCTGCACCGGACCTCCACATCTTAATGCTGCATTGACTCCCTCACTGTCCGAGCCACACCAGCCATATACAAAAGTTGTTTTGGCACCGTCCCTACCTCATTCTTCCTTGCACCGAATGGCTGTGGAGTCCCTTAGCCCGTGATTGTTGCTGCATCAGTGCTGTCCTCTCATTACTGCCTGTTTCGCTTCAGTAAAGTATCATCATCTGCTCGGCGATCTTGCAAGCTATTGCTGCTCGTTCTTGCCGTCCAAACTGCCTACACCATTGCTGCCCATCCCCGTTGCTGCTACTATACCACTGTCACCATAGTTATTTGCTGCAACGTGAAACAGAAACAGAAAAGAAAAGGGGAAAGCACTATTCTTGCCCAACGTTCCTTCCTTGCTCGAGCTGCTGTTCCACCTGCTGCCGTCACGGTGCACAAACGCCACAAGCTGCTGCCACGCCTCACGCTACTGCCGCTTTGCCTGCTGTATCATCCGCACGAGCCAACTTGATTCACCCAATTAAAGAAGAACGTGAACTGCAGCTGGAAAAGAAAAGAAAGAAAACCAATAAAGACAAGGACGTGAGTTGTGGCAGGTTAGTTTTGTTTTACTATATTAATTAATTCATTAGTTTATTTAATAGAATTTATTTGATTAATTAGTTAATGAATAATTAATTGGTATTTGTTAATCACTTAAATTTTTGATAGTTAAATGTATGATAACAATAAGTTGATAATTTAATAGTTGAGTAATTTAATAATAATTTAAATTGATTTAATAATTGTAAATATGTAAGTTAATTAAGAATTGATAGATAAGATAAAATTAAGTTAAATAAAAATATTAATTAATTATCAAAAATAAATATGGATCATATCGATGATGATATTTTGAGAAAGTCAATTGAGACATATAAAAAATGTCTAGGTGAGGAAATTCTTTCTTAAGTTGAGCCAAATCGATGGGATACTTTTGAAAGAATTTTTAATAAATTATAATTCATGTTTATTCTTAGTAAATTAAATATAAATAAAATATAAATAAATATAGATAAATAAATATAAATACAAGAGCATAAATTAGATGAAAAATTAAATAAATAGAATGAAATAGTTTAGATTGAAAATAATTAGTAATTATTAAGACTAGATAGTAAATAAATATGAGTTATACCGAGGATGAAATTCCAAGAAAGTCAATCGAGACTCCTTGGATATTTCTAGGTGAGATGATTCTTTCTTAAGTTGAGCCAAATTGATGGAATACTTTTGAAAGAATTTTTGATAAAATATAATTCATGTTTATTAAATAAATATAAATAAATAAAATAAAGATGAATTAAATCAAGATTAAGATTAAAGAAACTTAAATAAAATTAGATAAATAAATGAACTAAATAGCTTAAAATAAAAATCATAAGAAATAAAATTAGATAGATAAAGGAGTAAACATGAATCATGCCAATGATGAAATTTCAAGAAAGTCAATTGGGACTCCTTGAAAATTTCTAGGTGAAAAGATTTCTTTTAAGCTGAGCCAAATTAATGGGATGCTTTTAAGAAAACCTTCAATAAACCATGATTCGTATTTATTCTCTAAGTAAATAAAATAAATAAATAAATAAAACATGTAGATAAGAATAATGTAAAATAAGACTTAGAAAATATAGGAATTAATATGGAGTCAATTTTAGAGCCAAATTTAAGAGTTTCATAAAATATTTCATTGATCCGACGATGGAGTTCAAGAAAGTCAATTGAGACTCCTTGAACATCTTGAGGTGAGGGAAATTTTTAAGATTGGAGCCAAATTGATGGAAAAATCTTAGAAATATTCCCAATATATAAGCATATCGAAATTAATATAAACACAAGGCAAATTGTAAAGATAACCTAAAACTAGTTGGTACCATTTTAGGATGGGCGTTGTGGGGGTGCTAATCCTTCCCTACACGTAACCGTACTCCCGAACCCTAGTATCTTTGAACGTAGACCAAGCCTTATCCTTAGTTTGATTAGGTGACCAATCACACCTAGGTTAGAATGGTTGGTGGCGACTCCTTTGATTTTAGTGTCTAGCTATTAGGTTTTCCGAAACGTAATACGTTATGACAAGTAGCTTTTAGTTCAGTAAACAGTAATCAGTAGCTACTAGTTCAGTAAACAGTATTCCCCAGTGCAATACAGTTCAGTTCAGTAAAACAGTATTTCGGTACGGTTTAGTTCAATAAACAATAATTCACAGTGCAGTACAGTAAAACAGGATTCAGTAAATCCCTTCAGTAAACAGTAATTAGTAAGTTGAGACTAGGCATCACCCTACATCATATCATGCTATCATCATCTACTAAGGGACACAGTTACAGTATACAGTGAGATTTATGGCTATGATCTATAGGAGGTCTTCGATGTACACTTGCCAGGTGACATCCGGGACGGCTGATGATTGGCGGGTCAATCAGCCACGTGACAGTAACAGTAATGATAACAGTAGTAAACATGAATCTCGAGGCCTAAGTCTCAAAACAGTATAAAAACCGTACCACAACCTTTATGGATCTTATTCAAAATAATTTGAAATATTTCATGTTTATCCATAAGGCTCTCACATTTTCATATATCATCACCTTTATGGAATTTATAAAATAAATAAGATTAGTATTTATTTCCATAAAGGTATAAAATCATTTCTTTTCCCATAAAAATACCTTTAAGGAAATCTCATGAATTAAATCATTTATTTAAGTAATTATTTCCAAAAAGGTATTTATTCCTCATTTCCACATACCGTAAATCAGTCGGTAAATATTCATGTATTAAGTGAGAACACAATAAATATTCATTTTGAATATTTAATATCATATAAAACATAATTAATTTCTCACTTTAATGAAAATATAAAACATGAATATTTAATTTTATTACATTCTCATAATTTCCAATTTATGGAAAATTGGTGGAAATTATATTCAAAATTTCTCATTTAAATCATTTCATGCATCTAAAATATTTTATAATATTTTAAAATACTTTTGGAAATTTTTCGACAGCATAACTGCTGCAGATTCCTAGCCTCCTACACACAATTCGCAGTATATAAACCAGCTTATCAAGCACAATTTTACATGTTTTCAAACCAAATCATGCATCCAATATTCTCATAAAATTTAGCTTAAGAAAACATGCAATTCATTATATCACTACAACTCACACACTCCCCCTTTACCTGTCTTACGAAACCGAGCTTCCCGGTTACGCCTACTGAATTTCGTCATTCCCGACTGCAAAATAATTTTATCAAAATTTATCAATATTTTTCCTCTTAATTTTAAGCCACTAGCTTTCATAAAATGTAGCCACTAATGGCACAGTACATGCACAACCAGTATTATTTACACTAGTGCTAAAATTGAACTTTCTCATTTTAGCTCCTTTTTCGGTTCCGATTTCACTGGTCTTCTTCTTTAAATTTCCATATTCTTTTTCTATTATTAGACTACAAAATTCGGCATTAATTCATGCCTCAAACAACTTGGCCGAACCCTCTCCATGGCCATTTTCATGATTTTATCTCTTTTATGGAATTCTAATATTTCCATCCCTCTTATTCCATCTCAAGCTATCATTCCTTATCATTTTCATGCATTCAATTGCATGTCTTTATTAAATCCTAAGGCTAACCGAACTCATGAAAATTGTATATTCTTGCCCAAGTAAAATAACTTAACATCAATAGCAAATATGAGAGGTATACCATTAGATCTATAAGATTTATAACTTGAATTAAAATAAAATAATTAAATTTGGTATCCCCTTTTCTGTCCCAGCCTTCCTTATTCTTTTCTTTTCTATTTTGTTTTTCTTTTTTTCCTTTACTGTCGTAGCTTCCTTTGTGTTTCTTTATTGCTGTGAGTTTTCCAATTACCAAGTCTTCATGGCTTTTCTTTCCTTTTTTCTATTGTTCATTTCAGTCTTTATATTTATCATTTAATCACTTAGAAATTTTTAGTAAACATCGTTTATGTACAAAAAAAAAAAGATCCATCACTTTTGTTCCATCCATGGTTTGGCCAAATATACCCACTTCACGCCACTTCAAATTTTCTACAACTTATTACTAACTCAAATCAAGTTTCCAACAATTTAATTCATCCACTCTACTAATTTCTACCTAAACACGTTGAAATCACCAAAATTCTTCATTTTCTTTCAACAACCGAATCTGCCCTATTTTATTACAGTTCAATCAAATTTAAATTCAAAGTTTAATCCATATTAATCCATATCATTTATGCATAAACCCACAAATACCATGGATAGAATCAACTAAAACATCAACCCACCTTACCTCAATTAACCGAGCAACACAACCCCCATACTAGTGCAAATTGTTTCACGTCAGCCCCTCTAATTCCAGCTATATGATGATCTTAAGGTGAGGGAGAGGTTTAGTGAAGAAAATGGGATAATTAAATGAAGAGAAAATGGGATTAGCATACTAAACCATAAAGAATTCATGAAGAGCCAGTAGAAAAATCCTGCAGCAAAGAAACGAGAAGGAACGTCGGTTTGGGCTGCTGAAGAATGGCTGAGTTTTGGGTCTTCTTAATTTAGTTTTCAACCAATAATAAACAGCCACATAGCTAACAATCCATTTCTTTCATCATTTCTTTCCTTGTAGTGGATTTACACGTGCAGCACTTAACAGCCAAGAAAAAGTGGCGTGAGACATGATTTTTTCTGCACATCTTCCACTTATCTTCGCTCTCTTTTATATACTCTAACCAATCACCTTTTATCACTTCTACAAACAAATCAATTTCCTTTTCTAAAATTCATTTCTTTTGAATTTTTTATGACATTGAAATTGCATTTAAATTCCAAATTTCAGATTTATTAATTTATTTATTTCTATACCTCGACTTCATCATGTAATATTTATTTCACTTCTTATACACCATATTTCAAATCATAAATCCAATAATTCCGAAGTTTTAAAGTGGAGATCCACATTTAATATTTATTTATTTTCACTAAATAATTTATTTTCACTATCAAGAATTTATAAAAGTATGGTGTACAGTATTATAAAATCGGGTCTCACACATAGATCTTACTGTATACTGTTACTGTTTTCCTTTGGGGATAATTATAGCATGATTATATAGGGTGTTGCCTAGTTTCAACCTACTGTTAAATGATTATTGAACTACAGTTTACTGTTTTATTAAACTGTGAATTACTGTAAACTGTTTTACTGAACTATGGATTACTGGTTACTGTTTACTGAACTGTAATGAATCATCACTGTTTTACTGAACCATGAAGTACTGTTTACTGTTTATTGAACTGTTAATGTTTCAAAAAAGAACATTTTATTATCTCTAAACATATACGGTTTACTGAAATCACTACTGTTTACTAAACTGTTACTGTTTACTGAAGACTATTACTGTTACTAAATTGTTACAAATAAAAGTGTTACCAAATTAATCATTGTTAAGGCAAAGTTTTTTTTACTGAAACGATTCATTATTGTTTTACTGAAGTGTTTACTGCGTTAAATGGTTATATTACCATTTATTTATGAAAGTATTATTAAATGATTTTATATCAACAATTTATAAACTACTCCCTATAGTCGCTCCGGGTTTACAAGACAAGACAAGTGTTTCAAAATACCTTCCATGCTCCATCTAGATTACCTGATCGACTATAGTATCCTTCCGTTTATTGTACCTAGTGAACTGTTAGGAAAGAGAATGTTTTCCAGCATATAGATTTCGTTATATCAGTCTTGCATACAATTCCTTTATTGAGCACGTTTCGCTCAGCCCTTTTATTTTCCACTCCACAGGATATTATAAGTGATTAAAAAGGGGATACATTAGTGGATATCGGCTGAAATTAAGATTACCCGAGAGTACTTGTGTCTAACCAGGAGGTATTTGTGCTTTCTTTTAGACATTCAGATGAATTGTACAATACTACTTAATTTGTAAAATAGGAACAGGGGATGTAAGTTGTAAGAAAATGATGTTAAATTTCATATTCCAAAGTTATAAAATTATTTGGAGTTCCTGTTTATTACTGTTAATGTACAAGTGTAAAGGAATCGCAGACAGCCCAACTGAAATTTGTGTGTAAAAATATGTTATTTACTATATATTTGGACTGTTACAATCGAGTCAATGATAACTCGATCTCCCAAATCAATGATAACCCTAGTAATTTATCTAGAATTACATCTGGTAAATTTCAAATTGAAATTTCATTCAACTTTGGATGTTTTGTCTCTACGTCCTTCACATACACCATATATCCTCAAAACACATGTATATAACACTTGAACAATTTTAATACACATTCCACTTTGAGTCATTTATTTATTTACAACTTCACAATATAGCATTCAAGATAAGAGGAGGTGATACACTAGGTATAACAATTTAAGCTAACACAATTCACAACTAACCTACCTATTTCTTGAATTACTTCAAAATCATTAACAAACTTAAGTTAGCTGTCACTTCCCTTATCTCTCTCTTGCAGTTAATTTACAGGTTCTATACACACTTTTTGGAATTTTAAGATACTCTAAACAGTATGTTATTCTGTAGGGTGTATCCCAGAATTTTTCGGTTCTATAGGTATCTGATTAATACACATAGGAAACAGAAGGGATAGGTAGAACCAGGATTAACAGTACTGATATTGAGTTACAAAATACACAGATCACATTCTTAGTCACATTAAGTAGATGTATCATTTCTCCTAACATCAAACAATCCTACACCAGATACCCCGTCTGTTCATATTTAAATCAGGCCCTAAAGATTATATAATAGGGCCAACTATCATGCGACCTTCCACAATGTACACATCAGGTCGCATCATTAATCTAAGTAAAGGTGGGGCCAATAGTAGGGATTGTTATACAAGAATTATGCAACCATAGTATCATAAGGGATATTTTTTACACAAACAGTTACTCTATCATAATTTGAGAGAACGTAGTATTTTGTATTGTATACATGTATATTTGTAATTATTAAATTATTTTGAATAAATTTTGTAAAATTATAAGTAAAGAGTAATGTGGGCCCCACTTGATAACTTTGAGGCCTGATGTATATGGATGGATGGATGGTGTAATAAAGATATTATGGAAATTTGAGACCCAAAATACCCTATTTACATTATTTTGGGAAGTGTATCAAACAAATTAAAAAATGACAGTAACGTCCGGATGGTATTTTTGTAAATTGTACCCAAACTAAAATGAATTGGGATGAAGTAAAAATACCATGGTATTCTAAATGAAAAGGAGGTTAAGATAGTGTCAATAGATTTATCGAATCAATCTTTAATTGAAAATTTCGCTGGCGCTCTGTAGGGGTAAAATCGTAATTTCTCACTATCGGTGTACCGCTTGTTAATGAAACTACTTCTATTCATCAAAATACATCCAATAGGATTATTTGGTGCTGAAATCCAAAATTTTAGAGTCTGATTACATAGTTTTTACGACTATGAACCTTAGGGGCAAAATTATCTAAAATTTACATAACTAAAGGCATTTTGGTCATTTTGCCCACTTCTAGAAGACTTTTTAAAACTCCATTAGCAGCTGGCTAGTACTATTCATCATCTTCTCCCAAGCTCCCCATGCCACCTAAAGGAAGAAAAGAAGAGAAGAAAAACAAAAGCTTTTATAATTCTTTCAACACACAAAATCTCAACAAAATTATAACTAGAAAATTACTTTACACTCTCTCCTCTTTCAACCATACCCATAGTGTATCAAATAAGTGGAAAAATTTTGAGATAGGAGGATTCAAAGTTTCGGTCAAGGTATGTATCCCACCATAAATTGTGCTTCTTTTGATTCTAATGATGTAGGTTGATAGATCTAAGGATGTTAAGCATGTTTATCACTTTGGTTTTGATTAAATCTTGCATAATAAATTTTTTCCATTAAAGGGGTATTCGACCAGGCATAGTACCTAAAGAAACCATGGATTTTCATGCATGAAATGGATGCTAGAATGAAGAATAAACATGCTAGAATAAGAATGTACCATTAAATTGTTGAAGTTCACTAAGAATTTCAACAAGGCAATTTCGGTCAACATAAGGGGACCATTATCCATGTCTGGTTTTGATGATTTGAGGGTATATTTAGACTGTAGAAATTACAAGGAGTCTACCGGTATGCTTGGATTTAAAATCCAACTTAAAACGAAGAAGTTATGTTATACTACTGGTAGAAATTATATTGCGAAAATATTTGCAGTGTCCAATGTGGCTCCACAGACATGAATAATAGCTTAAAATTAAGTATTAAATAAGCTAATATTTTTGGTGAAATTATTTGTAGCCTAGGAGTAACGAATTATGAGTGGTGCATTCGAAAGAGTTAGATACATCAAACAGGTAAAGGATGCATATGTGATCTATAAAGATATCTCGAGTGCATAATTTCGATACGAATAATTTTATAAGAATATTTGAGAAATGAAATACATTGGAAATTGTGAAATTGTGGCTGTTTGTTGGTTTGAAGCTGTGTTGAAATTGCAGGAAGGCTAGGGTATTAACAGCCGTTATGTTTCTGAAATTTCTTAGAAAATTTTCTTGAAATTTCATGAAATATTTTAGTGCATATTTGACTGATTTCCTAGCCTTAAAAATGATATATTTGTTATTTTTCATAAAACATGAATATACTAAAAAATATTATTTAAATATTCATGTTACCGAATTTAATGAAAGGGAAATTACTGAAAATTCCTCCCATATGTATCACAGTATATGAAGTGGTTTATAAAGTGAAAAGTTGAAAAGTGAATATTTTATAAATTATTTTCCATAAATATTCACTATATAATTTAATAAAATCTTTATGGACTGATTGATAATTTTATCTATTTTATTGTTTTCCATAAAGGTGATATGAGGATGAGAATATTCTTTTGAGACTGATAGGCCCCTTTATCATGTTGATATGTGATATGTGATACGTGATATGTGACATGTGATATGTATTCAATCCTGGTTGACACCTAATCAGTGTATGACTGAGGACAATTATAAACTATGGCCATAGATCTGATATGATGATTATTCTACCATATGGGGTTTGTAGCATGATATATTCTAGGTGATGCCTTCGTGTCCACCATTTTTATAACATGAAATGATGATTTAAAAAGGATGATCATATTGAGTGATAAATGATTATTTATATGTTTAAATAAGATGAATGATGATTTCTAAACGGTTTATTGTACTAAATCAAGTACAATTCTATTTATGAAATTTTTGGTGTTATATGTGATATGTGTTCAATTGGAAAATGATGATTTGTTAATTTAGTATTCTTTTTATGATTTTATTTGAATATTAGATTATTTGATTAAATGCTTTAATTTATGGAAGCATTGATTTGGAAATTAATACGAAATAAGATGGAAAAAGTGTTTTATTTCAATAATAAATAGTTACTCCATATAGTCGCTTCTAGGTTCTGGGACAAGACATGTATTTCAAAATACCTTCCATGCTCTATCCGGATCCCTAGTTGACTATAGTAGCCTTCCTATTTCAGTTCCTAGCATACCTATAGGAAAATAAATGATTTTACGGCACGTAGATTTCGTGGTATCAAGATGTACATATAATTTCTTTACTGAGCTGTGGTTTGCTCACTTTATTTTTACTTCCACAGAGTTTTTTCAGTGACTTCGTGATTTACTTTTCGAGGATTTTGACTGCCTCTGAGGCAGTTTAATGGAGATCTTGGAGGTATAATCATTTAGTTTATATGTTCAGACTTGTTTTACAGTACTACTGAGTTGTATTATAAATAGGGGATGTAAACGATAAATGATTTACGATATGTGAACATTTTTATTAAATGGTAAATTATGATTACAAAATGTTTATTGTGCAAAGGAAATGGGAAATAGAGGCATTGCAGACAGCCCAACCCTTGTGATATGTGTGAAAAAGTGATAAATACTATATATATAGAATATGATAGTATTTATTGGTATCATAGAAAGGTTGGCCTGATATCTGTCGGTGTCTTTATGATAAGATGAAGTGGTAACATCCCCTGTAGTACTATATCGTCTGGATATATAAATACTTCACTAACCAAATCTCGATAAATTATCTGTGTTGTGCAGATATGAGTGGATAACGGGTAACTCGCGCGACTAGGGGTAGAGGCAAAGGTCGAGCGGAGCCAACTCCGGAGCCTCACATGCCAAAGCCAGTACCGGAACCCACCCCAAGACCTGCTCACCCATCACAGCCTGAGAGCCTAAACACTCGAATGACATGGATGGAGAGGATGTTGGCAGATTTCATTGCTATGTATCATGCAAACCAAGCTGTTGACAGGGTAGAGAGAGAACGAGTAGCTCCACCAGTTGCACCACCTCCATCACCTTCTGCACAGCTTGTTCTCGAGCCTCAGCTTACACCAAAACCAGTACAGCAAGCACAGGCCATTCCCCCATCACCACTAGTACAATCACCTAAGGATGTAGAGTCTTACTGTGATGTGGCATTGGTGTGGCAGTTTACTAAGCTTAATCTGCCTAAGTTTAAGAGAGATCGAGATCCACTGGTGGCAGAGCAGTGGGTGACAGCTATTGAGAAGTTATTATGATATATGAGATGTTCAGACACGGAGAAAGTCAGACTAGCAGTGTTCTAGATGATTGATGATGCGGAGCAGTGGTGGAAGTCAACACAGACAGTATTATTTGCCCAGCATCCGGTGATTACTTGGGAGATCTTTGTTGATGCCTTTCACCACCAGTATATACCCAATATAGCTCAGACAAAGTTACAGCAGGAGTTTATGGAGCTAGTACAGGGTAGTATGATAGTAGATCAGTATGAGTCGAGGTTCACTACACTTAGTAGATTTGATCCACTGACACAGGTAGACGAGCAGCATAAGATCAATCGATTTAGGGCTAGGCTGAGATCATCTATCATGTCCAAGTTGGCTTCGTTTGACATTCATACATATGATGAGGTGGTTAGACACGCTAGCATCGAAGGCTAAGTCTAAGGGAAAGGGTAAGGTGAAGAAAGGCACAAAAGACAGATCAGGTAGAGATCAGCCTAAGAGGGCCAAACCATCGGGCATTCAGATTTCAGAGGGGCAATCTATGAGATTAGCTACTACGGCCCCTACCAGTGGTCCCACCTCGACACCAAGGAGTATTGCGACCAAATGTACGCTTTGTGGTCGGTTGCATGGTACACGGCCTTGCTACTTGCTGACTAAGGCTTGTTTTAGATGTGGGCAGACGAGACACATGATGAGGGATTGCCCAATGTTACGAGAGTCAGTCACACTACCACTCTAGCACCTATTCCACCAGTACAGGCACCACTAGCTCCAGTTGAGACAGAGAGAGCTACACTCTCACAGCTGAGATAGGTGACTGTAGTGGAGAAGGGTAAGAAGCCCATGACTCAGGGACGGGTGTATGCATTGGATTAGGATACTAGTGATGCATCTGTGAACGTGATTAAAGGTAAAATTTACATTTTCGATATACTTGTACTTACATTATTCGATCTGGCTCTACTCATTCATTTATATCACCTGCTTGTGCTAACAGAGTCCCAATAGAACCAGAGCCGTTAGGATATATGTTACAAGTAAATACTACCTTTAAAGAAGCACAAATGACAGATGTAGTGTACAAAAATTGTAAAGTAACTCTAGGAGAGAAGAAAATGACAGCTAACCTAATTTTGTTGACGATGTATGATTTTGATGTAATATTAGGAATGGATTGGTTAGTAACGAATTTTTTTAGCTTAGATTGTTATTCTAAGTTTGTTATCTTCTCTCAACCAAAACGTTATATTGTAAAACTTTTGATAAGTTATAATGAAATGATATGTTTACTAAATTGTTTGAATGTTATGTGTACATGTTTAAGGTTTTATTGCATATGTGGAGGACGTGGAAAAGAGACGTCTTGAGCTACATGAGATTCTTGTGGTCAGGGATTTGTCAAGATTATTGCCAGATCGGGAGATCGAGTTCACCATTGACTTGGTACCCGGTATGGATCCCATTTTTAAGCCCCCATATCGAATGGCATTGACGGAGTTGGCAGAGCTTAAGAAGCAGCTCCAGGAGTTATTGGATAAGGGATTCTTCCGTCCTAGTGTGTCTTCGTGGGGTGCACCGGAAGAAGGATGGTAGCCTTTGGTTATGCATTGATTATCGGTTGTTGAACAGGGTGACCATCAAGTATAAGTATCCCCTGCCCAGGATCGACGATTTATTTGATCAGCTCAGGGGTGCACAGGCATTTTCTAAGATTGATCTCCGATCGAGCTATCATTAACTTAGGATTCAGGAGTTGGATGTTCCTAAGACAGCATTCTAGACTTGATATGGACATTATGAGTTTCTGGTGATGCCGTTCGGGTTGACTAATGCCCCTGCAGCATTCATGGGCTTGATTAACGAGGGGTTTATAGCCAACATTTTGGTGTACTCTAAGTCTCCGGAGGAGCACGAGCAGCATCTTTGTATAGTTCTACAGACCCTCAGAGACCGGAGGCTATATGCCAAATTCAATAAGTGCATGTTATGGCTGGATCACATCACTTTTCTGGGACACATAGTGTCGAAGGACGGGGTGTTTGTAGATCCGTCCAAGATAGAGGCCATAGTACAGTGGGAGAGGCCTAAGACGGTAATCGAGATTCAAAGTTTCCTAGGTCTAGCCGGATATTATTGCCAGTTCGTTGAGGGATTCTCTACATTGGCTGCTCCATTGACGCGACTCACATGTAAGGATGTTAAGTTTGAGTGGTCAGATACGTATAAGCCCAGCTTCCAAGAGTTGAAGCGGAGACTTACTACAGCACTAGTACTTGCCCTTCCTAGCGGATCTGGTGGATTTTTAGTATATATAGATGCTTTCGCATAAGGATTAGGGTGTGTCTTGATGCAGAACGGTAGGGTGATTGCTTATGGTTCTCGACAGCTAAATGAGCATGGGAAGAACTACCCTGTCATAACGTCTAGGTCCATGAACCTAACCGCTAGACTTAAATGAGTTGCCACCAACCATTCTAACCTAAGGTGTGATTGGTCACCTATTCAAACTAGGACAAGGTTTGGTCTATATTCAAAGAATCTAGGGTTCGGGAGTATGGTTACGTGCGGGGAAGGATTAGCACCCCTTCAATACCCATCCTAAAATGGTACCAATTAATTTTGTGATATCTTTAATAATTTTTAACTAAATGATTTTTAATCTTGTTAAATTCAAATATTTAAGTATTGGACAATTTCTAAGAAACTCTCCATCACGCTAGCAGAATTTCTTAAATTTCATCCTCACCTCAAGAGTATCCAAGAAATCCCATTCGTTTTTCTCAGAGAGGCTCCGCCGTCGGATTTGCTAAATCTTTTATGAAATATCTTAATTTTATTTTCCTTCTCTTATCCTTATTTTATCTTCTTTTTATTTCCTTTTTAATTTTCCTTTATTTTTTATTTTATTTTTTTATCTTTATTTTAATATTATTTATCTTTTGAAAATAAATGTCGATTATTCTTATTGAAAATTTTCTTTAAATCTTCCATCCTGCTAGTGAAATTTAAAGAAAACATCTTACCTAAGAATTTAAAAATGTCAGTCATTCGTGACACCTTATAATTCCATCATCGGGATAACCTCTACTTATTCTGAACTTATTATTATTATTATTATTTTTTATTATAAATCATTATATTCTAATTTCTTATTATTAATATATTATTTTTATTTTATTTTGAATGGAGATTGATTATTAATATATTTATATTTTTAGAAATAAATAGTGATTATTAGTATTGAACACTTACCTCAAATCTTCCATCATGCTGGTGAAATTCGAGGCAAATATCTTCACCTAGGAATTTCCAAAATGGCAACCATTAGTGACACTCGAAATTCCATCCTCGGAAAAATCTCATCTCCATATTTTTGTGATTTTATTATTTTAATAATATTATATGCCAATCAATTTAAGTATACAAATTATTATTTTTCTTTATTATTATCCAATTAATGTTAGTACTATCATGAACTTACCAAACTATTAAATTTATTAAATTATTGAATTAATTAACAAATTATTATCAAATTAATATTATTTAACATTATTAAAACAGATATTAGCCATTATCGAAATAAATGTTTATATACAAATTATTACCACATTATTTACATGTTAAATTATTAACTATTAATTTATTTATTATATAAACAATTAATACCCAGTTATATATATAATAACCTAATAATCATAAACTACCCATTAACATTAATTAAACGTTTTTTACTTACCTGTAAAGAGGCAAAAACCAAGCTTTCCTTTGTATTTCCGAGCTATAGCTCACGTGTATAATAGGAATGATGAGGGACAGGGGTGGTGGCAGCTAACGCCCAAGCAGTTGCAAGACAGGATGCGTGACAAGCGAACAAGCTTGTTTGGCGATGAGTTGCTCACGGTGGTGCAACGATTGACAGCCAAGAAATTGATACAACCGACAAACTCCAATCCACAATGGACAGGGTAACAATGATCAGTGTAAGATGATGATGGCAACAGTATGAGGGCAAGCTTGGTGATGATGCTCGGTAGGATTTTTCTGTCAAGGTTGAGTGCTTGATTGTGTATTTGTTGTCCCCTAAATCATGAGCTTTAATCCCTTTTTATAGCCAAAAATTTGTTAGAATCCTAATACAACTATACTTATCTAATAATTATCTCCTATTTTTAATATTTTATCTATTTATTTCTTATGTTAATCATAATCTAACTCTATCAAATTTAATATTAATCTAAATAATTATCCTAAAAAATCTAATTATCCTATCCTAAAATTAATTTTATTTTTATATCTTTTTATCTTTTCCTTTTTTTTTATTATTCCTAAATCCTATTTTAATTTTAATTTCCTAATTAATGTTAATTCTAAATCTAAAAATTCTAATTTAATTCTAGTGTAATTCTAAATTGTTAAATTAAAATACAAAGTCACTCAACCCAATTAATTATTTATACAAATTAAGACCCCGGACAAAATAGGGTGTCTACAGCTGCCCCTCTTTGTGCATTTGCTGTGAAACAGTAATTGTACAAAGACAGAGACACCTATTTTGTCTAACATTTTTTTTCTTTTTGTTCTTTGTTTTTGAAAAAGCTCTCTCTAAACAGAAAGGCAATCAAACTTTAAAATCTTGTCTAAAATGCTCCTCCTAAATAGACAGACAGTCAAACTTTAAAAATCTTGTCTAAAATGCTCCTCCTAAACAGGCAGGCAGTCAAACTTTAAAATCTTGTCTAAAATGCTCCTCCTAAACAGGCAGGCAGTCAAACTTTAAAATCTTGTCTAAAATGCTCCTCCTAAATAGGCAGGCAGTCAAACTTTAAAAATCTTGTCTAAAATGCTCCTCCTAAACAGGCAAGCAGTCAAATTTTAAAAATATTGTCTAAAAAGCTTCCCCTAAACAGGTAGGCAGTCAAACTTTAAAATATTGTCTTAAAAAGCTTTAACTTTTTCTCAAAATTTTAGGAAACTCCTCTAAAATTTTTCTTGTCAAAATTTGGAATCTTAGGAAACACATCTAAAATACCTTTTTCTTGTCCAAAATTTGAAATCTTGGGAAACCCCTCCAAGACTTCTATTCTTGTCTAATTTTGAAATTTTAGGAAACCCTTCTAAAACTCCTTTTTTGTCAAATTTTTGAAATTTTGAGAAACCCATCCAAAACTTCTTTTCTTGTCTAATTTTGAAATTTTAGGAAACCTCTCTAAAATTTCTTGTGTTATTAAAATTTGGAATTTTAGGAAACTCCTCTAAAACTTCGATTCTTATCAAATTTTGAAATTTTGGGAAAACCCCTCCAAAACTTCTTTTCATGTTCAATTTTTTTGTTGAGATTTTATCCTATTCATGCAATGTCATTCATGCATTCTAGTCTATCCATACAATATTATTCATGCAAACTATTCTATCCATGCAATATTATTCATGCAATCTATTCTATCCATGAAATGATTTCTTTGAAAAATATTTCAAGCTCAATTGTGGCAACAAGTTTTTTCTTGATCAATCCATCTTCATGCATTCTCCATCCTTCATCTGTCATCCTGTCCTTATATTTCTTATATCTTTTCTCATTTTCCCTCTTCCATTTTTCTTTCCCAATGAAGCTCTTGTCTTCGTGCCCTCTATATCTTATCTTATCCCTTGTTTCTTCTTTCACCTTCATTCACTCCTTAATTTCTATTTTCTGTTCATCCATAAGTTTCCTTTTCTTTCATTTTCCTAAATAATATAGGAGTCTTTCACATATTTTGCCAAGCAAACATTCATTACCATTCTAATTTCAAGATCAATGCAACAAAATTTCTCAATCCCTCAAGGTAAGGATATAGCAAAGAAATGATAGGTGAAAAGAAAAGAGTGGTATTATTCAAAATTTGGACAGATTTAACAAGAAATTACCAGGCTTAAAAGGAAAGTAGGCTTGAATGAAAAGCAAGAATTTTTAGGATTATGTTTCAGGTAACAGTATCCAAATAACAACAATTTAAGCAATTCCGATCAATGAATACAAAATTCCCTTCAAAAGTCCATCTTGTCTGATCATGTTGAGTTCATCAAAATATACTCTGGCCTTAATATCATTGACATCCAGTTTTTCTCATATCTAAGCTGCCTTTTCAGGTTTTCAACTTAGATGCACTTCATTGATCCAAATCGCCATTTTCCGGTTTTCAACCTGAATCCTCCTTTCATTTTTCTCTTTTTTTCCTTTCCTTTCTTTTTATTTTTATTTTTATTCATTTTTCTTCATCTTCAACTTCATTGTCCTTAATGAAAGTTCTTCTATCTCTTCTCTATTCTGATTCTTACCCCAGCAACAAATATTTCTCCGCCCAATTTCATGTTCACATGGATCTAAGAGAGTCTTCAAAATCCCACTTCTTCCATTTAGATGAAATCTCTTTACTTATCTTGATTTACTTGTCCTATTTCCATCCAAAGGATCATCATCTCATAGTGTAAGTACACCTTTATTCAACACATGATTCTTTAATGGGAGTACTCATATTTTATCAAAATGGACTTTTTAAGGCACGTAACGTAGGCTCAAGTGAGGGTTTATGAAAGAAAGGATAATATAGGCCCAAAATAAGTGTTTCAAGGTTCATCAAACCAAGAATCATTTTTCATGAATCATTTAGGCACTTTGGCTTTTGCCCCATTCTAATTTGCTTTCTCTCTTCTTTTTTATTCAAATGTGACTAGGATTTTCACTTTCTTGATTCAAACCCTCTTTCCTTCTTCATTTTCTTTTTCTTTTGCCACAAAAAGATTTTTTCTTTACCCCTTTTATATCTTTACTTTGCCTCACTGATCTTTCATCTTCTATTCTCTTTGCCCCCCAGTGTGGAGGGTGATTCTTGGTGGGTTATATCAAACAGAATATAATAGGCTCAAAAGGGATAATCAATGAATAATTTTACTCAAGCTTGAAAGGTAGTGAAAGAAGGCCATTTCTCATCTCAATATAAGTACTCTCATTAAAGGTTATTTATTGAACAAAGATAAACTCATTAGAATTTTACGTAGAGATTCACTTTTACTTTTAACATTCTATAGTTGAAGATTTTAGACAAATATCTTCTATTCTCTTCTTTCTTGAACAATCTTGGCAAACTAAAAATCCATTCAACCAACCAAAGCAGCTCTTTTAGAATTGAATTTTATACTCATTGCCATCATCATTGTCATGTTCATTATTTGGATACTTTTAAGCTTGGTAACAAAGTATAGGGTTATTGGTGTTTTGCATTAAAGAACAAGATTGGAATGAGGAATTAAGAAATATGCATCGCACTAATCCTTTATTGAAAATGAAAATAAATGAAAGTTGGCTTAATACATAAAAGAAAATCTTAGCGCTTTTGGGCACAAGCACTCCTACATTACCTAAAAATTGAAAGATTTTAAGAAAACCTAAGACAAACGAAAATGCAAAGAAAAATCCATTATTCTTGGGTGGCATAAACAACTGGCAATTCATAAACAGTCCAATTTCCTAGCTCTGCATCTGAAGGGTACACAAACTGATCAATATCAAACTCTCCATTTCCTTCTTCATCAACCGCATTCACTATTCCCCAAGCATGATCGGGTGATGGGTTTACATTGACATCTGGCTCACCTTTCTTCCCAAAACTCAAGAGTCCAGCTTTGATTAGTGATTGGACTTTCACCTTCAAACCCATACAATTCTCAGTAGAATGACCAATATTACCGTTATGATAAGCACATTTTGCATTGGAGTCATACCAGTTTGGGTAAGGAGGTTTCAATGGCTCTATATAAATAGGGGCAATGAGATGACTCTCTACCAACTTTGGGAATAGCTCGGTGTATGTCATGGGTATAGGGTCTATGGTAACATTTTGACTAGGTCAAGTGTACCTTTGGTCATTAGGTGCGAAAGTGTGGTTTGTCGAGGTTGTAGGTGTTTGTCCATGGAAAATAAGTTGATAAGGGTTATGGGGATGAGCTTGTGGGTAAAATTGAGAATAGGTGTAATTCACTGAGGGTGAGTAAGGGTTATAAGGGTGATGTGAATTGTTTGAGACAGCTTGTGCATCTCCTTCCTTCTTCGAGAATCCACCCTTCCTACTATCATTCATTGGTGCTTCGATCTTACTGCTCTTGATGGCATTCTCAATGGCTTCACCGGTTAACGCCATGTCTGCAAAGTTCTTAGTTACACTACTAGGCATGCGTTCATAGTAGGGTACCTTGAGAGTGTTCAAAAAGAACATGGTGACTTCCTTTTCCTTTAAAGGAGGTTGAACTTGCGACGCCACATCTCTCCACCGTTGGACATATTCTTTGAAGCTCTCATCCCTCTTCTTTTCCATACCTTTGAGAGATAAGCGGTCAAGAGCTACATCGGACACATGTTTGTATTGAGCTATAAAAGCTCTCGCAAACTCAGACCATGAAGAAACTTTGCTCCTTTCCAATTGGTTGTACCACTTAGCGACTGACCCAGTCAAACTGTCTTGAAAAACATGAATTAATAGCTTGTCATCCCATGCATACGCCACCATTTTCCTACAGTACATGGTGATATGATATTTTGGGCACGATGTTCCGTTAAACTTTTCAAATTCAGGCACCTTGAATTTTGGTGGAAGCACGACACCAGGTACCAAACACAACCTTTCGGCCTCAATGGGTACAAAATAGTCAACTCCTTCCACAGCACTTAGTCTTTCCTCTATCAAGCTCAACTGAGCTTTAGTACCACTATATTCTTCTTTATGCTTCAACTTTTCTAACTCTGTGGGATCATCTAAATTTGGCACTTCCACTGGGTTTTGAACTTGTATCTGTAGAGGCGTCGGAGCTTTAACAGTACTTCCTTCAGGAACAAAAATGGGGTTGTCTCGCATGCTTTGTTGAGCCTCTTGGATAGACTCCTCTTAATTACCCATCTTCTCCTTTCCTTTAATCATGGCTTTTAACAACTGGGTTATTTCGCTCAATTGCCCCTTTATCTCTGCATTTTCCCTTTCTAACTTCTTTATCTTGTTATCTTGATCTTCTTCCATTATACGAGCTTGGTACCTTGTGTGGTACTTATGGAGGGTGGACCGTCTGGTAGATGTAATTTTGATACCTTGAGTGCCACAATTAAGTTGAAATTATATTTCATGTGGTGATATGTTTATGCACAAAAAATGAATGCACATGGAATGCACTTAGGTCTAGCAATCTCTCATAACAATCAAAAGTGTGTTTATTCTCATGATAAGACAGGTGCAAACTTATGTGAATGATATGTTATGCGATGCAAAATCGAACACAACTATGCATGACTTAATAATACAAACAAACTCTTTTTTTTGTTTTTTTATGGAAGAAAGGAAAAAAACTATATATATATTTTTTTGTAGAAACAATGTAAAAAAGAGGAAGTAAAACTTATTCCTTCATGTGTCCTATCATAGGTTTGAGTCTACACTTCTATCTAGTATGGTTTCACCATAAGGCCAAGCCTTATGTTTCATTACATGCTGGGTTTGGATAATTCAAGGTCTAAAGGTTCCCAAATTGTTCCTCACTGTCGTCCACACAAGACTAGTAAGGCCACCCAATCCTCACCCATCACAGGCTACAAATGGAAAGGTTCAATTTGAGTGGAAGCATTTCGCTAGCCATTGCGAAGGTTACCACCTCCCGAGAGCGTAGTTACTATACTTCCTCCTAAAAGAATGGAGCTCGGGTAGAAGGCTCATGCATGCTCATGCAAGTGATGTGTGTGTGTGAAGGAACATGATTCCATTTTAAATGCCCCCCAATAAAGATAACATAACAAGCAATATTTACAAAAACATTTAATCAAAAATTCAAGATAATCACAAAATTTCCTATTGGCGTGACTCTCTAAAAATCACTAGTGGAGTCGCCAAGCTGTCATAACGTCTAGGTCCTTGAACCGAACCGCTAGACTTAAATGAGTCGCCACCAACCATTCCAAGCTAAGGTGTGATTGGTCACCTATTCAAACTATGACAAGGTTTAGTCTACGTTCAAAGAATCTAGGGTTCGGGAGTACGGTTATGTGCAGGGAAGGATTAGCACCCCCACAATGCCCATCCTAAAATGGTACCAATTAATTTTGTGATATCTTTAATAATTTTTAACTAAATGGTTTTTAATCTTGTTAAATTCAAATATTTAAATATTGGACAATTTCTAAGAAACTCTCCATCATGCTGGAGGAATTTTTTAAATTTCATCCTCATCTCAAGAGTATCCAAGAAATCTCATTCATCTTTCTCAGAAACGCTCCGTCGTCAGATTTGTTAAATTTTTTATGAAATATCTTAATTTTATTTTCCATCTCTTATCCTTATTTTATCTTCTTTTTATTTCCTTTTTAATTTTCCTTTATTTTTTATTTTATTTTTTATCTTTATTTTTATATTATTTATCTTTTCAAAATAAATGTCGATTATTCTTATTGAAAATTTTCTTTAAATCTTCCATCCTGCTGGCGAAATTTAAAGAAAACATCTTACCTAAGAATTTAAAAATGTCAGTCATTCGTGACACCTTATAATTCCATCATCGAGATAACCTCCACTTATTCTCAACTTATTATTATTATTTTTTATTACAAATCATTATATCCTAATTTCTTATTATTAATATATTATTTTTATTTTATTTTGAATAGAGATTGATTATTAATATATATTTATATTTTTAGAAATAAATATCGATTATTAATATTGGACACTTACCTTAAATCTTCCATCATGCTGGCGAAATTCAAAGCAAATATCCTCACCTAGGAATTCCAAAATGGCAACCATTCGTGACACTCGGAATTCCATCCTCGGAATAATCTCAAATTATCTACATATTTTTGTGATTTTGTTATTTTACTAATATTATATGCCAATCAATTTAAGTATGCAAATTATTATATTTCTTTATTATTATCCAATTAACGTTAGTACTATCATTTACCAAATTATTAGATTTATTAAATTATTGAATTAATTAACAAATTATTATCAAATTAATATTATTTAACATTATTAAAACAAATATTAGCCATTATCGAAATAAATGTTTATGTACAAATTATTACCACATTATTTATATGTTAAATTATTAACTATTAATTTATTTGTTATATAAACAATTAATACCCAATATATATAATAACCTAACAATCATAAACTACCCATTAACATTAATTAAACGTTTTTTACTTACCTGTAAAGGGGCAAAAACCAAGCTTTCCTTTGTATTTCCAAGCTATAGCTCACGTGTATAATAGGAATGATGAGGGACAGGGGCGGTGGCAGCTAACGTCCAAGCAGTAGCAAGACAGGATGCGTGACAAGCGAACAAGCTTGTTTGGCGATGAGTTACTCACGGTGGTGCAGCGATTGACAACCAAGAAATTGATACAACTGACAAACTCCAATCCACAATGGACAGGGTAACAATGATCAGTGTAAGATGATGATGGCAACGGTATGGGGGCAAGCTTGGTGATGATGCTCGGTAGGATTTTCTGTCAAGGTTGACTACTTGATTGTGTATTTGTTGTCCCCTAAATCATGAGCTTTAATCCCTTTTTATAGCCACAAATTTGTTAGAATCCTAATACAACTATACTTATTCTAATAATTATCTCCTTTTTTTAATATTTTATCTATTTAATTCTTATGTTAATCTTAATCTAACTCTATCAAATTTAATATTAATCTAAATAATTATCCAAAAAAATCTAATTATCCTATCCTAAAATTAATTTTATTTTTATATCTTTTTATCTTTTCCCTTTTTTTTATTATTCCTAAATCCTATTTTAATTTTAATTTCCTAATTAATGTTAATTCTAAATCTAAAAATTCTAATTTAATTCTAGCCTAATTCTAAATTGTTAAATTAAAATACAAAGTCACTCAACCCAATTAATTATTTATACAAATTAAGACCCCGGACAAAATAGGGTGTCTACATACCCGACCCATGATCTCAAGTTAGCCACTGTGGTGTTAGCACTAAAGATATGGTGGCACTATCTTTACGGTCAGACATTTTAGATTTACACAGACCATAAGAGCCTGAAGTACTTATTCTCGCAGCGTGAGTTAAATATGAGACAGCGAAGATGGATGGAGCTATTAAAGGATTATGACTGCAAGATACTGTACCACCCGGGGAAAGAAAAAGTGGTGGCAGATGCTTGAGCCAAAAGCATATGGCGATGGTAACATATATGATGTCACAGCCCGTGACCTTATTTTTCACCTTAGTCTATACATCTTATTTGGTTGGGCTGTCTGCGATACTTTACTTTTCCTTTACATATAAACAATTTTATATTAAATTATAATATGAATTACATCCCCTATCTTAATTCATAATGAAGTAGTACTGTAGATAAGTCTAAATACAGAAAATAAATGATCGTACCTTATGTAATAAATCAAGCTGTCGCATCGTCCCCAAATGCACAGCCGAAGTCCTTTAGATGACAGACTCTTAGTCCTCAAAAACCTGAAATGTTAATATTAAGGGGTGAGCAAACCACGGCTCAGTAAGGGAATTATATGCATACTTGATATTCAGCTTCCTATATGCTAAAAAACTTTTTCATTATTCCTGTGGGGCTCTAGGCTCACGTTTAGGAAGGATACTACAGTCGACTAGGGATCCGGATGGAGTAAGGTAGGTATTTTGAAATACCTATCTTGTCCCGGAACCTAGAAGCAACTGTAAAGAGCAATATTCTTTCTTGTTTTGAAATTCAAATCCTTTCCTTTTTATTTCATAACATTTTCATATTCTTTTTCAAAATAATGCTTTTATGAAATAAAGCATTTAAATAAAATAACTAATATTCATATTTTCTTTGAAAAGAATGTTGGCTAAATCATCATCATTTTCCTTTAAAACTCATTTCATGTTTTACTGTACAATCATAATTAGTACAGTACTTTAAAATAGCAAATTAAGCTATTTAAACCTTTTTCGTATAACATATAAATCATTTAAATCTAATATTCAATTTAAAATTAAAATAAGAATATTAGATTTATTTTCCTCCTTTTTCCTTTTGAAAACATATCACATATTCATATTACATATCATATGAAAATCATCTCGGAGTACTAAAAACAGTACTGAAATAAGCATTTTGTAAAATGCTGTAAATCACTTTCATTTGATTTATCACATATCATGTAAAACATTTTCATTTCACGTCTCACATATCATATAAAACATTTTCATATATGGAGACTTAGGCACACACGCCCAGCCCGTCCACTAGGTCGTTACTCATATCATGCTATAGACCCCGAAGGGTATGAATAATCATGTCAGATCTATGGCCATAGTCTATAATTGTCCTCGGCGGATCACTGATCAGGTGTCGGCCGAGACTACATATCACATATCACATGTTACATATCACATATCACGTATTACATATCACATGTCAGCATGATAGAGGGCCAACTAGTCTCAAAACCATGTTTTCATCATAAAATAACCTTTATGAAATTTATAAAATATATAATTTCATAATTTAAAATCATAAAGGTTATTAAACCATTTAGTGAATATTTAAGAAATAATTATGAAAATATTCATAAAAATATTCACTTTACTTCTTTTCATTTTTCGTCTCGTATTACGTGTAATTTACATATTAAGAGAATTTTCGGTGATTTCATTATCACCATTCTCGAAGAGGATTTTTGGTGATTTCCTTATCACCATTCTCGAAAACATGAATAATTTAAAATCATTTTCATTTTATTCATGTTTTTATGAAAATATTCATTTTCTCAATTTTCGTGGATGAAAATCATTTCTCGTGACATAAAATCGTTTATTATGATTTTCAGTAATTTTCAGGAATTTTTCGATAATTTTTCGGCAGTATTATGGCTGTTGATTGGCTAGCCTCTTGCACGGAAAATACAGTTTAAAATCCAGCCAGTGCATCACCACAAATTTCCAACCAATCATTCATCGCAATATTTTCATAAAATATTTTCATAAAATATTTCATAATTAAATCATGCAGACTGAATATCCTTACAGTGCTGCACATGCATCCCTTACCTTTTTCCGGGTTGGCGATCGCCTCGTTCGTCGCGCCCGTACTCCATCCCTTCCGACTCCTCATCTCGATCACCGAGAATAATTTCTGGAATTTAAATTCTAAATTTTAGAATTTTCTCAAATTATTTGAATAAATAATTTATTTAAATAATTATTATTAATAATTTCTCGGATTTCTTACCGATTCCCGAGATTCTCGAGTTCCCGAGATTCTCGAGTTCCCGAGAATTTTTCGAATTCCCGAAAATTTTTCCTTTTCCTCTCTCTCTTTCTTCTTTTCCTCTTTTCTTTCTTCCTTTTTCTCTTTTCTTTTCTTTCTCTTTCTTTTTCTTTTTCTTTTTCCTTTTTCTTTTCTTTTTCTTTTTTTTTTCTCGTTAGACCGGTCAGTGTCCCTCCTTGCCGGTTCCTAGCAGGCGGCCGGTTCTCCGGCGGTTCACTGGCTCCTCAGTTGGCCGACGGCACGGTGAAGCTACCGGTGCCCTCCGTTTGCTCTGGATAGGCGGCACGGTGGTGGATCAAGTCGATTTTCCCTCGGTTTCTTCCGCTCTTCACCGGCCTTCCTCCTTCGTTCTCCGCCCCAACGGTGGCCTCCCACGTCTTCCTCTTCCTCCGGCGAAGCTGCTGTGGTAGTGGCGGCAACCAATTCCTCCGGTACCGCCGGTTCCCATTTTTCTTTTCTCTTCCCCGTTCGTCGCTTCTGTTTCCGTTTCACGCTGGTTCCTTCTCCGTTTCGCTTCGCCGGCATTGGCGTCGGCTTCCTCTTCCTTTGCCGGCGATGACGCTTCTCTTCCCTCTTCTCCTTTCCTTCTCCGGCTGCCGTTGACGGGGGCGGCCTCTTCCTCTTGTTTTCGACAGAAACGGGATTCAATTTCCCGTTTTTGTTTTGTTTTATTTCTTTTTTTTTCTACATATAAATATATACCATATATATTATACACACATCACTTTAAATTAAAACAATATATATATTTCTCATATATATATTTATATACTTTTATTTAAAATACTAAGGTATATATATATATATTTCATATATATATACATTTATATTTATAATTATATAAATATATTTTATAATATACACATGTATTTATTTAAGACAAAATAGTATATATTTCATTTTATAATATATACTAAAATTCATATACATACTAATGTATTTATATAAAAACATGTGTAAATATATTTATATAATCTAATTATATAAATATATTTTTATACTCATTCTTATTTTATTTAATTTTTTGGATTTTCTTAAAATCCAATTATTTTCTCCCTTTCTTTTCTTATTTAATTTGGATTTTCATTTATCCAAATTAAATTCCTCCTTTCCTTATTTTCCATAACTCCGACTTTATTTTTATTTTCATTTTATCTAAAATTTAAATTCCTCCCTTTCCTTAATTTCGGGAATTTCAATGATATTCCCATCTCGTAAATAAATTTTATTTATTTACTTTAATTTATTTATTTCCTCTTATCTATTTTCTTTAATACTAATTTCCAAAAATAGAAAATTTGCGGTTATCACATTCTCCCCACCTTAAGAAATTCGGTCCTCCGAATTTAACTTAAATCCAAAAGGTGGTGGCTTCCTGTATGCTTATCGTCTTGTATACTTATCATTCTTAACCTTTTGATCATCTTCCGTATTATACTGCCAGTATACCTTTAGGATTAAAATCACCTTTTTCACCACTATATATCATTACTCATCATATATTTATACTCCCTTATATTTCTTATCAATTGGGAGTTATCCATTTCTACTCCTTTTCTCACATAAAAGTCCATTCACACTCTTTTTCATACCACAGCTGATCTATGCTGTTTATCATCCATCTTTCTTATTTAGTGCCAAGTCGATATAGTTTGGTAACTGTCATTTACACATTTAAATCAATAGTATGTAATTGTCCCAGTAGCTTTTACATCTCGTGCATCCGCTCACTCAACATATTATCGAGCGTTTCTTACTACGCTCACATATTTACATCATGTACGGAGCGGTGCTGTATATAAATTTGGAATCTCAGAGCCTTTTGCTATTTCCCATCACATATAGCTACTCAGAGATTCCCATCACATATAGTGCTCACTGGAACTTCACATACATTCTCATCATCTTTTATAATCATATCTCGACTGTGGCACTAAAGAATCTAAGAGTTTGATAATTGAGAAGTGATTTCATTAGACTATCAGTCTATAATCACTTCTATATTATCATCTCTTTTAGATCCTTCATTATTATCCCCAATACTCTTTCATATTTGTTTCATCACATGCTGCAACTCATTTGCAGACTTTACTATTTACCATCTTTTATCATAATTATATCACGAGACAATCATTTCCTCCCCATATCTACTTCCATATAATCTCATCATTACATCTCTTATTCTTATGGTATACTCTATATCACTTAGGTTTTAAAATATACCGGAGAATGTACTCTTTTGATAATTTAGATTCCATCATGACATAATCAAATTATAATTAAATCATCTCATTGTTTAAATTCATCATGGAATCTATAGTTATCAATTTAATCACCTTATTATCCATACAAATCCACTATTTCCATCATTTCGAGATGGTATATATATATATATCATTTTCCATTTACATTACTGGCAGTAAAATGTAGATCATTTCTTTACTCCTTGGAGTATAATTACCTTTCCTTTATCGAGTTTGGCTCGATCTTATATCCAACCATAATCATGTGATAACCACAAAATCACTGTTAGCTTTTAACTTCGGGAACTACTTTATATTCGTGTTCCCTCTTCATCATGTACTTATCCTCTTATTACATATTCATCTTTTCCTTCATCATCGTTTCGGTCATTTTTCATCTGTGGTAAAGTATTCCACTATTAAATTCTTTTAACCTTTTGTATACCATCTTTATATTTATTCGTCCACTGACTTAAACTTATTTAATTTCAAGTCTCATATGTAGAGCAGCTAACCCAATAACTCTTCCATAGACTGGCAATAGTATTTAGCTAGATCCAGTACATTTCGTATCTCAATCATTATCTCTTCATCATAGACAGATCTACATCGTTCTGTCATTCGAGGTCATATATCTTAGAAAGAGATACTGTCTAGCCAAATCTTTTGTTTGCCAATCTTATCATATAGATCACTGTCTTTAAGAGTCTGCGGGGTTACCATTATGCTGCTCATTTTCCATTTGTGCCTTAGACTGTATTAGTATCTCATCATATTATTCATATAGGGTTGCCTCATTCATTAGGCTCATATACTTCATAAGGTATCTCATTAACCTTAATAAACCTCAATAGAAACTCGTAAAAATTATATCGAGTTTTAATTATTATCATCTTATGACCATCAATTTCCAACTTTTCATCTAATGATGCCTTTTTACAGAGATTTGTCTTATGAACTCCTTATACATCTCCGATTAAATCAATTTAAGGCATCAATTTCATAAAAAGATTATTTGTTCTTCATAAGAACTTTATTTCATAATAGGAAATAAATTCACCATTTAACTGTATACAAGTGAATTTCATTATTCACAAAATTTTCAGAGTTATTTCCTTAAGCTTTTCAGATTCTTTCTATACTTTCCGATATAAGCTTAAAATTAGGTTTCATATACTCATCGAGTTCGTGTTATCTCGATTCCTCCAATCTATATAACTCTGAAAAATTTATTGGGAGTCATCTCCGATACTTTCTTTAATCACACATCTTTTATCATCTTGGACATTTCATCCTCATGTCCTATCATTTTCACTGTATATTCCTCAAGGCAGAGACATTTGATATGCAAATCATTTTAACTCATACTCTACCTTGATTCACTTATTTTTGTATACCTCACAGCATTACTAATCTCAATCTAGTAAGCTGTATAAAGTACAACAGTTATCAACACATTTTACAGCTAACCAATTTATTGTCACTGCAATTTACTTTAAAATCAATTTCATTTAATAAATTCAAGTTTAATTCCCTTGAGCATGTTATCCATGAGGTTCGAACCTTGGCACCCTTACGTACCTAGTTCCTTACACTCGTATTACCATTAAAATAATTGTAAGAGTCCCGCCCGTTCGAATCGGCCGTCGGCGAGCATCCCCTAGGCGATCCTTTCACCCCAGGTTTACCTTACACATAGTTCGCCCACATCTCACATCATATTGTCCACTGCGGGTCGCTCATCATTGGGTCGCCCGTCTTATTTTATCTCAAGGGTCCTGAAGAACTTAGGTTAGCTGTCTTCTTCTTCTTTTTATCACTTTACTGTTCTTATAAATATTCTCCAATTTACAATACTCCATACAGTACATCAATTTGCAATGCATGTCTCCAAATGCTCCGGTTCTATAAATAAATATTCATTTAATACCTCAAAATGGTATAAATGTATAGAACCTCGATCAGTCATACTGTTATGGATTTCATTATCTGTACTATCTACTTTCTCAATTCATCATCAGTAATCATTTCACTTTCCATCATATCCAACAATCTCGTAATAATATCTCGTTAATACACTTTTAATTTAGACCTTTAAAAATCAAAAAAACTAAATCGCTCATCCTTCGACTTCCTTAAAACCATTCGGGTCACATCAGCACTTTAAGTGTAGTGAAATTTATACTCGGGATCGTTATACTCATATTGTGTCCTTATACCATCAATAACTCCATTACTATCAATATATTCAAAATCGACTTGATTTTATCACTATTCAAACCATAATCCCACATAGGGGCATTTTCGTCATTTTCACATTTATTTCTTTCTCTTCAATATACATTTAAATTAGTGATCTTATTATCTATTTGCTGATAGTATCCCTTTCTCAAACCAATATCAGTAGTTTAAAATCTTTTTTTTTATTTCGACAGAGAAATCCAATAGAATCTATAATTAGATTATTTTGCTTGAAATACAGCTTTACATCATCAATTTCTCTATCAGATCGGTCAATTCCAACTTCTGGTGATCTATTTTGACTCCCGGTAAAATTTTGAGGGTAGGAGTATTTTGGTCATTTTTGGCCAAAAATTTTCTCTCTCCTCAAAATAACTTTAATCGATGATCTTAATGTCTATTTAGTGATGATACTTCATTCCCCTCCTTTATATCATCACTTTCAGGTCTCAGTTCGATCTGGACAGAAAAGTACTGGTGTGGCCTCACCAAGTCCATTTCTGTCCCTTACCGAACTGACCTTCATTTAGATCATAAGATCACCATTTCAGGTAACATTCCTGAGCCATTTTCCCTTTTTAGCATTCCTTATTTCATAATTGCTCACTCCCTTCTAAACACTTAACTCAATTTACAATCATTTATTTTCTCTATGTATTTAGACTACACAGTACTACAGGGGATGTTAACTTTTTCAACACAATTTCTTTCCAAAAGTATCTACAGACATCAGGCCAACCGTGCTCTGATACCATTAAATCTGTCATAGCCCGTGACCCTATTTTCACCTTAGTCTATACATCTTATTTGGTTGGGCTGTCTGCGATACTTTACTTTTCCTTTACATATAAACAATTTTATATTAAATTATAATATGAATTACATCCCCTATCTTAATTCATAATGAAGTAGTACTGTAGATAAGTCTAAATACAGAAAATAAATGATCGTACCTTATGTAATAAATCAAGTTGTCGCATCGTCCCCAAATGCACAGCCGAAGTCCTTTAGATGACAAACTCTTAGTCCTCAAAAACCTGAAATGTTAATATTAAGGGGTGAGCAAACAACGACTCAGTAAGGGAATTATATGCATCCTTGATATTCAGCTTCCTATATGCTGAAAAACTTTTTCACTATTCCTATGGGGCTCTAGGCTCACGTTTAGGAAGGATACTACAGTCGGCTAGGGATCCGGATGGAGTAAGGTAGGTATTTTGAAATACCTATCTTGTCCCGGAACCTAAAAGCAACTGTAGAGAGTAATATTCTTTCTTGTTTTGAAATTCAAATCCTTTCCTTTTTATTTCATAACATTTTCATATTCTTTTTCAAAATAATGCTTTTATGAAATAAAGCATTTAAATAAAATAACTAATATTCATATTTTCTTTGAAAAGAATATCAGCTAAATCATCATCATTTTCCTTTAAAACTCATTTCATGTTTTACTGTACAATCATAATTAGTACAGTACTTTAAAATAGCAAATTAAGCTATTTAAACCTTTTTCGTATAACATATAAATCATTTAAATCTAATATTCAATTTAAAATTAAAATAAGAATATTAGATTTATTTTCCTCCTTTTTCCTTTTGAAAACATATCACATATTCATATTACATATCATATGAAAATCATCTCGTAGTACTAAAAACAGCACTGAAATAAGCATTTTGTAAAATGCTGTAAATCACTTTCATTTGATTTATCACATATCATGTAAAACATTTTCATTTCACGTATCACATATCATATAAAACATTTTCATATATGGAGACTTAGGCACACACGCATAGCCCGTCCACTGGGTCGTTACTTATATCATGCTATAGACCCCGAAGGGTATGAATAATCATGTCAGATCTATGGCCATAGTCTATAATTGTCCTAGGCAGATCACTGATCAGGTGTCGGCCGGGACTACATATCACATATCACATGTTACATATCACATATCACGTATTACATATCACATGTCGGCATGATAGAGGGCCAACTAGTCTTAAAACCATGTTTTCATCATAAAATAACCTTTATGAAATTTATAAAATATATAATTTCATAATTTAAAATCATAAAGGTTATAAAACCATTTAGTGAATATTTAAGAAATAATTATGAAAATATTCATAAAAATATTCACTTTACTTCTTTTCATTTTTCGTCTCGTATTACGTGTAATTTACATATTAAGAGAATTTTCGGTGATTTCATTATCACCATTCTCGAAGAGGATTTTTGGTGATTTCCTTATCACCATTCTCGAAAACATGAATAATTTAAAATCATTTTCATTTTATTCATGTTTTTATGAAAATATTCATTTTCTCGATTTTCGTGGATGAAAATCATTTCTCGTGACATAAAATCATTTATTATGATTTTCAGTAATTTTCAGGAATTTTTCGATAATTTTTCGGCAGTATTATGGCTGCTGATTGGCTAGCCTCCTGCACGAAAAATACAGTTTAAAATCCAGCCAGTGCATCACCACAAATTTCCAACCAATCATTCATCGCAATATTTTCAGAAAATATTTCATAATTAAAATCATGCAGACTGAATATCCTTACAGTGCTGCACTTGCATCCCTTACTTTTTTCCGGGTTGGCGACCGCCTCGTTCGTCGCGCCCGTACTCCATCCCTTCCGATTCCTCATCTCGATCGCCGAGAATAATTTCTGGAATTTAAATTCTAAATTTTAGAATTTTCTCAAATTATTTGAATAAATAATTTATTTAAATAATTATTATTAATAATTTCTCGGATTTTTTACCGATTCTCGAGATTCTCGAGTTCCCGAGAATTTTTTGAATTCCCGAAAATTTTTCCTTTTCCTCTCTCTCTTTCTTCTTTTCCTCTTTTCTTTCTTCCTTTTTCTCTTTTCTTTTCTTTCTCTTTCTTTTTCTTTTTCCTTTTTCTTTTCTTTTTTTTTTCCCGTTGGACTGGTCAGTGTCCCTCCTTGCCGGTTCCTCGCCGGCGATCGGTTCTCCGGCGGTTCACTGGCTCCTCAGTTGGCCGACGGCACGGCGAAGCTACCGGTGCCCTCCGTTTGCTTTGGATCGGCGGCACGGCGGCGGATCAAGTCGATTTTCCCTCGGTTTCTTCCGCTCTTCGCCGACCTTCCTCCTTCGTTCTCCGCCCCAACGGTGGCCTCCCACGTCTTCCTCTTCCTCCGGTACCGCCGGTTCCCATTTTTCTTTTCTCTTCCCCGTTCGTCGCTTCTGTTTCCGTTTCACGCTGGTTCCTTCTCCGTTTCTCTTCGCCGGCATTAGCGTCGGCTTCCTCTTCCTTTGCCGGCGACGACGCTTCTCTTCCCTCTTCTCCTTTCCTTCTCCGGCGGCCGTTGACGGGGGCGGCCTCTTCCTCTCGTTTTCGACAGAAACGGGATTCAATTTCCCGTTTCTGTTTTGTTTTATTTCTTTTTTTTTTGTACATATAAATATATATACCATATATATTATACACACATCACTTTAAATTAAAACAATATATATATTTCTCATATATATATTTATATACTTTTATTTAAAATACTAAGGTATATATATATATTTCATATATATATACATTTATATTTATAATTATATAAATATATTTTATAATATACACATGTATTTATTTAAGACAAAATAGTATATATTTCATTTTATAATATATACTAAAATTCATATACATACTAATGTATTTATATAAAAACATGTGTAAATATATTTATATAATCTAATTATATAAATATATTTTTATACTCATTCTTTTTTATTTAATTTTTTGGATTTTCTTAAAATCCAATTATTTTCTCCCTTTCTTTTCTTATTTAATTTGGATTTTCATTTATCCAAATTAAATTCCTCCTTTCCTTATTTTCCATAACTCCGACTTTATTTTTATTTTCATTTTATCTAAAATTTAAATTCCTCTCCTTCCTTAATTTCGGGAATTATAATGATATTCCCATCTCGTAAATAAATTTTATTTATTTACTTTAATTTATTTATTTGCTCTTATCTATTTTCTTTAATACTAATTTCCAAAAATAGAAAATTTGCGGTTATCACATATGATGGTCAGGAAGCACGAGTTGTTGGAGCAATTCTTGAACCTCAGTATTAATGTGATTTCCTTTGAGAGCTACGGGTTTACGGCTAATTTCAGGATTGAGCCAGACTTAATGGATCATACCAAAAATGCTCAAAGGACAGATGCTTATTATATAGAGGTTACCAGTCAGGTACAGATGGGAGTACAATTGGATTTCAAGATTGGCAAAGACAGTATTCTGAGGTTCAAAGGTAGGATCTGTGTTCCCGATAATCGATAGCTTAGAGATCTGATTTTGACAGAGGCCCATACCTCTAGGTACACTCTACATCCAGGTAGTTCTAAGATGTACCAGAATCTATGGAAAGTGTATTGGTGGCCGAAGATGAAGAGAGACATTACAGAGTTTGTAGCTAGATGTCTCATATGCCACAAGGATAAGATCGAGCATTAGAAGCCTGTAGGTGTATTACAGCCTTTACCGATTCCTACTTGGAAATGGGAGCACGTTACGATGGACTTCATCATGGGTTTGCCAAGAACCCAAACGAATCATGACGTTATATGGGTGATTGTAGATAGATTGACGAAGTCTGCCCACTTCTTAGCCATCAAATCTACAGATCCTCCCAGCGCCTTTGCCAATCTATGTATACGAGAGATAGTGATGCTACATGGTGTTCCAATGAGCTTCACATTGGATAGGGATTCCCGGTTCACATTCCACTTTTGGGATTGATTTCAAAAGGCTATGGGGTCCCAATTGAATTTCAGCACCGCTTTTCATCTGCAGACTGATGGACAGTTCGAGCTAGTGATACAGATGCTCAAGGATATATTGAGGGTGTGTGCTTTGGATTTTAAGGGCTCCTGAGACGACCACTTGAAATTAGCTGAGTTTCCATATAATAACAGCTACCAGATGAGTATCGGCATGGCACCATATGAGGCATTATATGGTAGAAGGTGTAGATCACCGATTGCTTGGGAAGAAGTGGGAGATTAAAAGTTATTGGCTCCCGATTTGGTAGAGCAAGCTTCGAGAGATGTACAATTGGTTTGCAAGAGATTAAGGATAACACAGAGTCGGCAAAAGAGCTATGCAGACATGAGACGCCGACCACTTGAGTTCTCACCAGGTGACTATGTATTTTTGAAAGTTCCCTATCTAAAGGCATAATGAGATTTGGCAAGAAAGGAAAATTGAGTCTTCGGTACATTGGACCATTCAAGATCTTAGATCGCATGAGAGACGTGGAGTACAGATTGGCACTACCACTTGAGTTATCAGCAGTGCATAATGTATTCCATGTCTCAATGCTCAGGAAGTATCAACCAAATCTGTTTAACATAATTTGATATGAGCCAGTGGAGATACGAGAGGATATGAGTTACATGGAGAGACCTATACGGATCTTGGATCAAAAAGATAAGGTATTACCATCTAAGACGATTCCATTGGTGAAAGTGCTTTGGCAGTACCATTCCGAGGAAGAGGCGACATGGGAGTTAGAGAGCTTGATGCGGGAAAAGTACCCAAAGCTATTCCAGTGAGTGGTCTAATGAAATTCGAAGGACCAAATTTCCTAAAGGTGGGCAGGAAATGTGAGAACCGAGTATTTTGTACTGTACACATGTATATTTGTAATTATTAAATTATTTTGAATAAATTTTTGTAAAATTATAAGTAAATAGTAATGTAGGCCCCACTCTATAATTTTGACGCTGGATGTATATATGACTGAGGAAATAATATATGGATGGTGTAATAATGATATTATGGAAATTTGAGACCCAAAATACCTTATTTACAATATTTTGGGAAGTGTGTCAAACAAATTGGAAAATGACGGTTACGTCCTAAGCGTATTTTTGTAAATTGTACCCAAACGAAAATGAATTAGGACGAAGTAAAAATACCATGGCATTCTACATGAAAAGGAGGTTAAGATAGTGTCAATAGATTTATCGAATCAGTTTGTCGGGGTAAAATCATAATTTCTCACTATCGGTGTACCGTGCGTTGATGAAACCACTTCTAATCATCAAAATAAATCCAACGGGATTTTTTGGTGTTGGAATCCAAAATTTTGGAGTGCGATTACATAGTTTTTTTTACTACGAAACCTTATGGGCAAAATTGTCTGAAATTTACATAACTAGGGCATTTTTGTCATTTTGCCCATTTCTAGAAGACTCTTTAAAACTCCATTAGTAGCTGGCTGGTACTATTCATCATCTTCTCCCAAGCTCCCCTCGCCACCCAAAGGAAGAAAAGAAGAGAAGAAAAACAAAAGCTTTTATAACTCTTTCTACACATAAAATCTCAACAAAATTATAACTACAAAATTACTCTACACTTTCTCCTCTTTCTAACCATACCCATAGTGTATCAAATAAGTGGCAAAAAATTTTGATATAGGAGGATTCAAAGTTTTAGTCAAGGAATGTATCCCACTATACATTGTGCTTCTTTTGATTCTAATGGTGTGGGTTGATAGATTTAAGGAATGTTAAGCATGTTTATCACTTTGGTTTTGATTAAATCTTGCAAAATAAAATTTTGCCATTAAAGGGGTATTTGACCAAGCATAGTACCTAAAGAAGCCATGGATTTTCATGCATGAAATGGATGCTAGAATGAAGAATAAACATGCAAGAATAGGAAAGTGCCATTAGATTGTTGAAATTCACTAAGAATTTCAAGACGGCAATTTCGGTCAACATAAGGGGACCATTATCCATGGTCGGTTTTGATGATTTGAGGGTATATTTAGACTGTAAAAATTACAAGGAGTCTGCCGATATGCTTGAATTTAAAATCCGACTTAAAACGAAGAAGTTATGTTATATTACCGGTAGAAATTATACTACGAAAATATTTGTAGTGTCCAATGTGGCTACACATAGACATGAATAATAGCTTAAAAATAAGTATTAAATAAGCTAATATTTTTGGTGAAATTATCAACAGCCGGGAGTAACGAATTATGAGTGGTGCATTTGAAAGAGTCAGATTCGTAAGACAAGTAAGGAATGCGTATGTGATCTGTAAGGATATCTCGAATGCATAATTTCAATTCGAATAATTTTATAAGAATATTTGAGAAATGAAATACATTGGAAATTGTGAAATTGTGGTTGTTTGTTGGTTTTGAAATTGTGTTGAAAATGCAAGAAGGCTAGGGTATTAGCAGCAGTTATGCTGTTGAAATTTCTTAGAAAAATTCTTTAAAAATGTCATGAAATATTTTAGTGCATATTTGACTGATTTCCTAGCCCTGAAAATGATATATTTATTATTTTTCATAAAACATGAATATAATGAAAAATATTATTTAAATATTCATGTTACCGAATTGAATGAAAGGGAGATTACTTAAACTTCCTCCCACATGTTTCACAGTATATGAAGTGGTTTATAAAGTGAAAAGTTGAAAAGTGAATATTTTATAAATTATTTTCCATAAATATTCATTATATAGTTTAATAAAATCTTTATGGACTGATTGATGATTTTATCTGTTTTATTGTTTTCCATAAAGGTGATATGAGGATGAGAATATTGTTTTGAGATTGATAGGCCCCTTTATCATGCTGATATGTGATATGTGATACGTGATATGTGACATGTGATATGTATTTAATATCGGTTTACACCTGATCAGTGTACGACCTAGGACAATTATAAATTATGGTCATAGATATGATATAATGATTATTCTACCCTACAAAGTTTATAGCATGATATATTCTGGGTGATGCCTTAGTCTCCACCATTTTTATAACATGGAATGATGATTTAAAAAGGATGATGATATTGAGTGATAAATGATTATTTATATATTTAAATAAGATGAATGATTTCTAAACGGTTTACTATGCTAAATCGAGTACAATATTGTTTATGAAATTTTCAATGTTATATGTTATATATGTTCAATTGGGAAAAGATGACTTGTTAATCTAATATTCTTTTTATGATGTTATTTGAATATTAGATTATTTGATTAAATGCTTTAATTTATGAAAGCATTGATTAGGAAATTAATATAAAATGAGATGGAAAAAGTGTTTTATTTCAATAATCAATAGTTACTCCTTATAGTCGCTTCTAGATTCCAAGACAATATAGGTATTTCAAAATACCTTCCATGCTCTATCCAAATCCTTAACCGACTATAGTATCCTTCCTATTTCGGTTCCTAGCGTACCTATAGGAAAATAAACGATTTTATGGCATGTAGATTTCGTGGTATCAAGATTTACATACAATTCCTTTACTAAGCCGTGGTTTGCTCACTACTTTATTTTTACTTCCACAGAGTATTTTCAGTGACTGCGTGATTTACTTTCCGAGGATTCCGACTGCATCTGAGTACCCCGAGGCAGTCTAGTGGAGATCCTGGAGGTATATTCCTTTACTTTATATGTTAAGACTTGTTTTACAGTACTACTGAGTTGAATTATAAACAGGGGATATAAACGATAAATGATTTACGATATGTGAACATTATTATTAAATGGTAAATTATGATTACAAAATGTTTATTGTGCAAAGGAATGGGAAATAGAGGCATCGCAGATAGCCCAACCCTTATGATATGTGTGGAAAGTGATAAATACTGTACATACAGGATGTGACATAATTGGTGAGTTCAAGGTCAATTTGGTTTACTGTTATTTAAAAGAGTTATTTCAGTGTAGGGATATGTTCGTCATTTTCGAATTTATTTATCACTTTTCAAGATACATTGAAACAGGTAATCTTAGGATCTATACGCTGATGATATCCACATTTCACCCCAATATCATCATTTTAAGGTCTCACTTCGATCTGGACAGAGAAGTCCTAGTGAGGCACTTACTGAGTTCCTTTCTGTACCTTATCGAACAGAACCTTCATTAACATTGTAGTCTCACCCATTTCACTTAAAATTCTTGGGTTACTATCCCCTTTTGATAACCCTTAATTCACTATCTTCCGCACAGCTTAACTCGGTTCATTTATACATTCAGACTATACAGTACTATAGGGGATGTTATTCACTTTCAACACTTTCGGTTCTAAAGACATCAATAAATATCAGGCCAACCTTACTCTGATACCAATAAAATTGTCACAATTTATTATATATAGTAATTATCACATTTATCACATATCACATGTATACAGTGGTTGGTTGGGCTGTTTGTGATGCCTTTAACACTATTTACTAAAAATAATAAACACTTTACTAAATATTTTATTCACATAATAATTAATATTTACAACTGTATAAATCAGTTTACATCTCTTGAGATTAAATTTACAACAAGTAGTACCGTATAATAAATGTCTAAACATACAAATTTAAACATAACACCTCCAGGATCCACTATAAATTGTTTCGAGATAATCAAAGCACAACCAATCCATGGAGCAGTAAACCAATTAACCACTGAATATAATCTGTGGAGTAGAAATATAAGGGGGTGAGCAAAACGTGCTCAATAAAGGAATTGTATGCAGAACTTGATATTACGAAATCTATATGCTGCAAAATAATTTATTTTTCCCTATAGTACACTACAGATAGTAAAGGATGGATACTATAGTCGGCTAGGGATCCAGATGGAGTATGAAAGGTATTTTAGAATACCTGTCTTGTCCTGGAGCCTATAAGCGACTATAGGGAGTAGCTATTTACTTTCATATAAAACTTATTTAATAATTCTCCATATATAAATAATTCACATAAAAATGGTATAATAAACCATTAAATAAATCATTTAGGAAATAATTTAGTTTCCATATTAAAATACCACTTTCACAATTAAATAAACCATAGTTAACAGTACGGTATACAGTTCAATATAATGAAAACAGTTTAGTGATATCAACTTTTCAATAAATAGTACGATAACCCGTTAGGTAAACAGTACTAATTAAATAAATAATAAATCCCATAATGGTTTATAAAACCATTTAAATAAAATACTTTAATTTGTATTTTAGCAATCACATTATACACATTTCACACACTTCAATAAAACCCTGTAAGTAATACAATAAGTAGTTCAATACGGTAAAAACTTCACTTCAGTAACAATAACAGTTCAATAAAAACTGTAGTAGTAAATCAATAGCATTTGTATGGAGACCAGGCACACCTTGGATAAATCATGCTATAATCCCTATAAGGAAACAATAATAGTATCACATGAGACATATGGCTATAGTCGATATTTGTCCTTAGTAGTACACTAATCAAGTGTTAATCAGGACGTTGAAGATAGGATCAATATCAATAGCTTCACATAGAATTCACACAATAACCACGTGAGCATGATACGGGGCCTAGTAGTCTCAAAACAGTTTATAAGAAATCACATCACCTTTATGGAATTTAGCAAAATAGATAATATCTTTAAGAAAATCCATAAAGGTATAAAATCACATAGTATTCAGTACGATGAAAACAATGTTATAAAATATTCACACTGTAGTAACAAATTTCACAAATATTCCATTTTATCGTAAAACACATATACTCACATTTCACCACTTTCATTTCAGTGAAACTTAATTTCAGGATTACAGAAATATTATTTATCGGTAATTTCATACTTTATGGAAAATAATAAATATTTATTTACCAAGGCTAATATTAATTTTTATAAACACACTGTTTCAGTATGGAACACATTTAGGAACTCGTCGGTAACTATATTTCGATAAAATTCTTTTTCATGACTATTCGAATATTGTTTTTCGATAAATTCATATTTTATGAAAAATATTGAATATTACATTTTCAAGGCTAGGAATCCACTTAGCAATGCACCAAAATATTTTTTGAAATTTTTGGAAAATTTTTCTAAGAAATTTCAGCAACATAATGGCTACTAAAACCCTGCCTCCTTGCACTTCAAACACAGTTCAAAACCAGCCCAAAAGCCACAGTTTTCAAAGTTTCTAAGGCATTTTACTTTCAAAATATTCTCATAAAATCATGTGCATCAAAAGCATGCATTCATAATATCGCTACAATCTACAGACGCATCCCTTACCTGTCTGACTAATTCGACTTCCTCGATTGTACCATTCGTAAACCGATACTCCCAGGCTGCAGATAATTTCACCAAAAATATTAGCTTATTTAATACTTATTTTTAAGCTACTTTTCATGCTTAATTGCAGCCACATTATACATTGAAAATATTTATGCAGTATATTTTCTACCAGTAGTAAAACTTAACTTCTTCGTTTTAAGTCGGATTTTAAATCTGATCACACCGGTAGACTCCTTGTAATTTCTACAATCTAATGGCATATTAAACTCATCAAATGCAGCCATGAAACTACCTCCCCTTGCCTAGGCCGAATTCATCATCATGCCACACTTATTGTTTTTCAACAATTTATTTTCACATTCATGTTCTATCATGCTCAATCATCAATTTGGCATCAATTTCATGCATGAAACGCAATGGTTTCTTATACTTCCAAGCTTGGCTAAAACCTCCCTTAATGGGATGCTTTTATTTTGTTCAATTTAATCAAAACTAATGCCATAAACATGATTAACAAGCTTGAATCTATCATTATACACCATTGAAATTAAATGAAACATAATAGATGAAGAGGACCTTACCATGATCGAAAATTTAAGCTCTTCTATCTCCAAATTTTGTCACTTATTCAAGAAAATATTGGTATGGTTAGAAAGAGCTTGAAGAATAGAATAATTTTGATGAAAGAAGTTTGGTGAGATTGTGTGTTTGTAAAGAGAAATGGAAACTTTTTATTTTTCTTCTCTTTTTCTTCTATGGTGGTGTGAGGGAAAAAGGTTGGGGATGATGAATAGTGGCCGGCAGCCTTTGGGAGAAATATGAAGGATTCTCTAGAAAGGGGCAAAATTACGAAAATGCCTTAGGCTATGAAAATTTCAGACAATTTTGCCCTTAAGCTTCCGTAATCGTAATAACTATGTAATTGCACTCCAAAATTTCGGATTTCATCACCAAATACTCTTATTGGATGTATTTTGATGAATCATGGTGGTTTCGTTGATACCGGCACACCGAATGTGTGAAATTACGAAATTACCCCTAGTAGACTTGTAAGAGCCTTGCCTGATCACCAGGTCGACTGCAAGCATCCTTTTGGCGATCCATGCCCTAGGTTTACTGTTACTACATCGTCAAGGCCTAGCTCGTTTCACCAGGCCGAAGGCGAGCATCTCTTAGGCTCGACACCCCAAGTTTATCTTGACAGCGAGAGTAGGCGGTGGCCCAACACTCACCAACAACGTATTGTCCGCTCTGAGAGGTCGCCCACCAAAGCCTCGAAGTAAAGCCCTGAGGGTGGGTGACCTCTCAGAGCGGACAATACGTTGTTGGTGAGTGTTGGGCCACCGCCTACTCTCGCTGTCAAGGTAAACCTAGGGCGTGGAGCCTAGCGGATGACTTGACGATGTAGTAAGAGTAAACCTGGGGTGTGGATCGCTAATGGGATGCTCACCGTCGACCTGGTGATCAGGCAAGGCTCTTACATAAAAACGTGCGTTTTTTTTTTATGTAAGAGCCTCGCCCGATCACCAGGTCGATGGCAAGCATCCCCTTGGCGATCCACATCCCAGGTTTCCTCTTACTACATCATCAAGGCCTCGCCCATTTCACCAGGCCGACAGCGAGCATCCCCTAGGCTCCACGCCCCAGGTTTACCTTGACAGCGAGAGTAGGCGGTCGCCCAACACTCACCAACAACGTATTGTCCGCTTTGGGAGGTCGCCCACCCTCACGGCTTTACTTCAAGGCTCCTGAAGAACTCAGGATAATGCCTTGAACGCGTTTGCTAAGCTCAAACCCCGGCATCCTTAGATACCCGAGCCTTACAGCCGGGTTTTGAGCTCAACAAACGCATTCAAGGCATTATCCTGAGTTCTTCAGTGTGATAACCGTGAATTTTCACAAATTAATATTAAATATTTGTAAATTTAATATTAAAGCAAATAGAGAAGTTAAATAAATAAATAAAATTTATTTACGAGATGGGAATACTGTTGAAATTCCCGAAATTGATGAAGTGATGAAGTTGAGGAAATTAATTTGGAGAAATGGAAATCCAAAGTAAATAAGAAATGAAAATGGGAAATTATTTGGATATTAAGAGATCCAAATTATAAGGAATAAAATGAGTATATTCATATATTTATATATTTAAATATATAAATATTTTTTATTAAATAAATACATGTGTATATTTTTATACAATTTTGTATATAAATAAAAATATATATAAGAAATATATATATGTTAATTCTAATTAAAGAGTGTATATATATGTATATTGTGTATAGAATATATATATATTGTTATAATTATCTTGATATATATTATATAAATATAATTATAATACAAAAAAAAAAAGAGAGGAAACGGGATCAGGAGAATCCGACCCCGTTCCATTTCAACCGGGCCGACGGCAGCAACAGCTGCCACCGTCGGCGAGAAAGAGAAGGGAAGGGGAAGACGCCGCCGGCAAGAGGAAGGAAAAAAAACCGGCGACAGAAAGAAGAGAAGAAACGGAAAGAAAACGAAACAAAAATCGACGAAAAAGGCGAAGAGGAAAGGGAAGGATACAGCGATGCCGGCCGACCCAGGCACCACCACCGCCACCCGAACCTTGGCGGAGGTGAGGGGAAGGTGAAGGAGGCCACCGGTGAGGCCAACGATGGCGGAGGAAGGGAGAACGAAGGGGGAGGAGAAACCGAGACCCACGCCGCCGATCCAGGGCAAAAGGAGGGCACCAGTAGCTTCGCCGTGCCGTCGGCCAGCTGATGGAAGCCTGAACCACCGGAGAACCGGCCACCGACGAAGAACCGGTGAGGAAGGACACTGACCGGTCTGACCGGTCCAGTTGGAAGAAGAAAAGAAAAAGAAAAAGAAAAAGAAAAAGAAAAGAAAAAGAAAAAAAAAAAAAAAGAAAAAGAAAAAAGAAAAAGAAAAGAAAGAGAAAAGAAGAAAAAAGAGGAAAAAGGGAGAAGTTCGGGAAATCGGAAGATTCCCGGGAATTCGACAACCCGAAAATTTACGAAAATTCGGTAAGAAATTTCAGGAAATTAATTTTTAGAAAAATTTAATAAATTATGGAAAATTTCTAAAATTTAGAATTTTAATTTTCAGAAATTATTCTCAGCGATCGAGATGAGGAATCAGGAGATATGGAGTACGGGCGCGACCGACAAGAAGAAGTCGCCGACCCGGGAAAAGGTAAGGGATGCATGAGCAACACTGTAAGGATATTCAGTCTGCATGTTTTTAATTATGAAATATTTTATGAAAATACTGTGATGATTATGTGGTTGGAAATTTGTGATGATGTACTGGCTGGAATTATAAACTGTATTTTTCGTGCAGGAGGCTAGTCAATCGGCAGTCGTTGTGCTGCCGAAAAATTATCGAAAATTTCTAGAAAATTTCATAAAATCATAATAAGTGATTTTATTTCATGAGAAATGATTTTCAATCATGAAAATCGAGAAAATGAATATTTTCTATAAAAGCATGAATAAAATGAAAGTGACTTTAAAATATTCATGTTTTCGAGAATGGTGATAATGAAATCACCGAAAATTTTCTTAATATGTAAATTACACGTAATACGAGATGAAAAATAAAAAGAAATAAAGTGAATATTTTTATATATATATATTTGTTAAATATTCACTAAATGGTTTTATAACCTTTATGATTTTAAAGTATGAAATTATATATTTTATAAATTTCATAAAGGTTATTTTTACGATAAAAACATGGTTTTGAGACTAGTTGGCCCCTCTATCATGCCGACATGTGATATGTGATACGTGATATGTGATATGTAACATGTGATATTTGATATGTAGTCCCGGCCAACACCTGATCAGTGATCCGCCGAGGACAATTATAGAATATGGCCATAGGTCTGACATGATTATTTTATACCTTCGGGTATTATTGCATGATAGGACTCGATGGTTGCCACTATCTCCATATATGATATGTTTTAAATGAAAATGTTTTACATGATATGTGATATGTGAAATGTAAAGGTTTTACATGATATGTGATACGTGAAACGAAATGATTTATAGCATTTTTATAAAATGCTTATTTCAGTATTGATTTTAGTACTACGAGATGATTTTCATATGACATGTGATATGAACATGTAATATGTTTTCAAAAGGAAAAAGAGTTTATAAGTCTAATATTCTTACTATGATTTTAAATTGAATATTAGACTATATGTGATATGAATATGTGATTTGTTTTAAAAAGGAAAGAGGAGGAAAATAAATCTAATATTCTTATTTTAAACTTTAAATTGAATATTAGATTTAAATGATTTATATGTTATATGAAAAGGAATTTATAGCTTATTTTTCTATTTAAAGTACTGTACTAATTATGATTGTACAGTAAAATATGAAATGAGTTTAAATGAAAATGATTATGATTTAACTAATATTCTTTTCAAAGAATATATGAATATTAGTTACTTTATTTAATTGCTTTATTTCATAAAAGCATTATTTTGAAAAGAATATGAAAATGATATGGAATAAAAAGGAAAAGAATTTAAATTTCAAACGAAAAGAAATTCATTACTCTCTACAGTTGCTTCTAGGTTCCGGGACAAGATAGGTATTTCAAAATACCTATCTTACTCCATCTGGATCCCTAGCCGACTGTAGTATCCTTCCTACATGCGAGCCTAGAGCTCATAGGAAAAATGAAAAAGTTTTTCAGCATATAGATAGCTAAATATCAAGTATGCATATAATTCCCTTACTGAGCCGTGGTTTGCTCACCCCTTAATTTTAACATTTCAGGTTTTCGAAGACTAAGAGTCTAACACTTAAAGGATTTCGGCTGCGCATTTGGGGACGATGCGATAGCTTGATTTAATTAATAAGGTATGATCATTTATTTTCTGTATTTAGACTAATCGACAGTACTACTTTCTTATGAAGTAAAAATCGGGGATGTAATTCATATTATAATTTAATATGAAATTGTGTATATGTAAAAGAAAAGTAAAGTATCGCAGACAACCCAACCAAATAAGACGTATAGAAAAAGGTTAAAAATAGGGTCACAGTCTGTGATAGATTTAATGGTATCGAGCACTGTTGGCCTGATGTCTATCGATACTTTTGGAAAAGAATGTGTTGAAAAGGTTAACATCCCCTGTAGTACTGTGTAGTCTGAATACATAGAGAAAATAAATGATTACAAATTGAATTCAGTGTTTAGAAGGGAGTGAGCAATTATGGAATAAGGAATGCTAAAAAGGGAAAACGGCTCAGGAATGTTACCTGAACTGGTGATCTTATAATCTAAATGAAGGTCAGTTCGGTAAGGAACAGAAATGGACTCGGTTAAGGCCCCACCAGTGCTTTCTGTTCGGATCGAACTGAGACCTGAAAATGATGATATAAAGGAGGGGAATGAGATATCATCATTAAATAGACCTTAAAATCACCGATTATAGGTATTTTGAGGAGAGAGAAAATTTTTGGCCAAAATTGACCAAAATACCCCTACCCCTAAAATTTTACTGGGAGTTAAAATAGACCAACGGAAGTTTGAATGAACTGAATTGACAGAGTAATTGATGATGTAAAGTTGCATTTCATGCAAATTAATCCAATTATGGATCCTATTGGATTTCTCTGTCAAAATCGAAAAAAGATTTTAAACTGCTGATAGTGGTATGAGAAAGGGGTATTATAAGCAAATAGATAATAAGATCACTGATTTAAATATATAGTGAGGAAAAAAAATAAATAAATGTGAAAATGACGAAAATACCCCTATGTGGGATTATGGTTTGAATAGTGATAAAATCAAGTCGATTTTGAATATATTGATAGTAATGGAGTTATTGACGGTATAAGGACATAATATGGGTATAACGATCTCGATTATAAATTTCACTGCACTTAGGTTACTCATATGACCCAAATGGTTATAGGGAAGTCGCAAGAGGAGCGACTCAGTTATTGATTTTTAAGGGTCTAAATTAAAAGTGTATTAATGGGATATTATTACGGGATCGTTGGATATGATGAAAAGTAATATGATGATTGGTGATGACTGAGAAAGAAATCAGTATAGATGATGAAATCTATATCAGTACTGTAAATTTTGGTTCTACATATTCCTACTATTTTTGAGGTATCAAACAGATATTTATAGAACTAGAATATTTTGAAATATGTTTTATAAAATGATATATTTTATAGAGTATATGGAATTGGAGGATATGCATAAGGACAGTAAGTGAAGATAAGAGATGAGGAAGATAACAGCTAACCTGAATTATAAGATGAAAATGATTTTAAAATGAATTTCAATAATAAATCGGTTAGCTGTGAAATGTGTTAAGGAAATAATTACACTCGTTACAGCATATAAATTAAGATGATTAATATGCTGTGAAGTATAAGGAAATGAATGAATCAAGGCGGAGTAGATGTTAAAATGATTAGAATATTAAATATCTCTGCCTTGAGAATATTTAGTGGAGATGATAGGACATAACGATGAAATGTCCAAAATATAAGAGATGAATGATTAAGAAGCATCAGATGATATTTCTGATAAATTTCAGAGTATATAAAAAGTAAGAAATCGAGCTAACACTAATTCGATTTTGAATATAGAAATGAATCGAGCTTATATCGGAGAATATAGAAGAAATCCGACAAGCTTAAGAAAATAATTTTTGAAAAATATTGTGGATGATGAAATTCACATGTATTGATGTAAAGGATGGAAATACAAATGATGTGATTGAGGATGAATTAAATGATGTATTAAATTTTTATTATACACTAAGTTCTTATGAAGAACCAGTAAATATCTATATGGAATTGATGCCTTAAATATGATTTAATCGGAGATGTATAAGGAGCTTATAAGAATTAATCTCTGTACAAGGCATCACTAGATGAAAAGTTGAAAATTGATGGTCGTAAGATGATAATAATTAGAACTCGATATAATTTTACGAGTTCCTACTAAGGTTTAGAAGGTAAATGGAATACCTTATTGAGGTATATAAGCTTAATGACTGAGGTGAGGCGACCATATATATGGATAATATGATGAGATAGCGATACAGTCTATGGCACAAATGGAAAATGAGCAGCATAGTAGTATAACCCCGCAGACTCTTAAAGACAGTGAAGTGTATGTTAAGAATGGCAAATAGAAGATTTAGCTAGACAGTATCTCTTTCTAAGATATATGATCTCGAATGACAGAGTGACGTGGATCTGTCAGTGATGAAGAGATAATGATTGAGATACGAAATGTATTGGGTCTAGCTAAATACTATTGCCAATTTATGGAAGAGTCATTGGGTTAGCTGTTCTAAAGATGTGACTTAAAATTTAATAAGTTTAAGTCAGTGAATGAATAAGTATGAAGATGATATGTAAAAGGTTAAAAGATTTTATTAGTGGAATAATTTACCACTGATGAAAAGTGATCGAAATGATGATGAAGGAAACGATGAAAAAGTAATAAGAGGATGAGTACATGATGAAAAGGGAACACGAATATGAAATAGTTCCCGAATTTAAAGCTAAAAGTGATTTTGTGGTTATCACATGATTATGGCTAGATGTAAGATCGAGCCAAACTCGATAGAGGAAAAGTAATCATACTCAAAGGAGTAAAGAAATGATTTACATTTTACTGCCAGTCATATAAATGGAAAAATTATATATATACCACCTCGAAATGATGGAAATAGTGGATTTATATAGATAATGAGATGATTAAATTGATAATTATAGATTCAATGATGAAGTTAAATAATGAAAAGATTAAATTATAATTTGATTATGCCATGATGGAATCTAAATTATCAAAAGAGTATATTCTCAGGTATATTCTAAAACCTAAGTGATATAGAGTATACTATAAGAATAAGAGATGTAATGATGAGATTACATGGAAGTAGATATGGAAAGAAAATGATTGTCTCCTGATTCAATTATGGAAAAAGATGGTAAATAGCAAAGTCTGCAAATGAACTGCAGCATTTGATGAAATAAATATGTAAAGAATATTGGGGATAATAATGAAGAATCTAAAAGAGATATGATAATATAGAAGTGATTATAGACTGATAGTCTAATGAAATCACTTCTCCATTATCAAACCCTTAGATTCTTTAGTGCCATAGTCGAAATATGATTATAAAATGAAGAGAATGTATGTGAAGTTCCAGTGAGCCTTATATGTGATGGGAATCTTTGACTAGCTATATGTTTATGGGAAATAGCAAAAGGCTTCGAGATTCCAAATTTATAGACAGCACCGCTTCGTATATGATGTAAATATGTGAGCGTAGAATAGAAATGCTCGAAGATATGTTGAGAGAGCGGATGCATGAGATGTGAAAGCTACTGGGACAATTACATACTATTGAATAAAGTGTATAAATGATAGTTATCAAACTATATCGACTTAGCACTAATTGAGAAAAATGAATAATGAATAGCATGAATTCGCTATTATGTGATATGAAAAGGATGGGAAATTGATAACCCCCAATTGATAAAGTAATTTATGGGGAGTATAAGTATATGATGAAAAATGATATGAAATGATATAAGAGGTGATACAGATATGAAGGTATACTGGCAGTATTATCTAAAGGATGATCTAAAGGTCAAGAATCATAACTATATGGAACAATACCACCTTTTAATTTAAGTAAAATTAGGAGGACCGAATTTCTTAAGGTGGAGATAATGTGATAACCGTGAATTTTTAAAAATTAATATTAAATATTTGTAAATTTAATATTAAAGCAAATAGAGAAGTTAAATAAATAAATAAAATTTATTTACGAGATGGAAATACTGTTGAAATTCCTGAAATTGATGAAGTGATGAAGTTGAGGAAATTAATTTGGAGAAATGGAAATCCAAATTAAATAAGAAATGAAAATGGGAAATTATTTGGATATTAAGAGATCCAAATTATAAGGAATAAAATGAGTATATTCATATATTTATATATTTAAATATATAAATATATTTTTTATTAAATAAATACATTTGTATATTTTTATACAATTTTTTATATAAATAAAAATATATATATGTTAATTCTAATTAAAGAGTGTATATATATGTATATTGTGTATAGAATATATATATATATATATTGTTATAATTATATTGATATATATTATATAAATATAATTATAATACAAAACAAAAAAAAAAAGAGAGGAAACGGGATCGGGAGAATCCGACCCCGTTCCATTTCAACTGGGCCGACGGCAGCAACAGCTGCCACCGTCGGCGAGCAAGAGAAGGGAAGGGGAAGACGCCACCGGCAAGAGGAAGGAAAAGAAAAAGCCGGCGACGGAAAGAAGAGAAGAAACGGAAAGAAAACGAAACAGAAACCGACGGAAAAAGCGAAGAGGAAAGAGGAAGGATACAGCGGTGCCGGCCGACCCAAGCACCGGCACCGCCACCGCCACCGCCACCTGAACCTTGGCGGAGGTGAGGGGAAGTTAAAGGAGGCCACCGGTGAGGCCAACGATGACAGAGGAAGGGAGAACGAAGGAGGAGGAGAAACCGAGACCCACGCCGCCAGATCAGTCGCCATGCCGCCGATCCAGGGCAAACGGAGGGCACCGGTAGCTTAGCCGTGCCATCGGCCAGCTGAAGGACGCCTGAACCGCCGGAGAACCGGTCGCCGGTGAAGAACCGGTGAGGAAGGACACTGACCGGTCTGACCGGTCCGGCTGGAAGAAAAGAAAAGGAAAAAGAAAAAGGAAAAAGAAAAAGAAAAGAAAAAGGAAAAAAAGAAAAAGAAAAAGAAAAGAAAGAGAAAAGAAGAAAAAAGAGGAAAAAGGAAGAAAAAGAGGAAAAAGGGAGAAGTTCGGGAAATCGGAAGATTCTCGGGAATTCGACAACCTGAAAATTTACGAAAATTCGGTAAGAAATTTCCGGAAATTAATTTTTAGAAAAATTTAATAAATTATGGAAAAATTTTAAAATTTAGAATTTTAATTTCCAGAAATTATTCTCGGCGATTGAGATGAGGAATCGGGAGATATGGAGTACGGGCGCGACCGATAAGAGGAAGTCGCTGACCCGGGAAAAGGTAAGGGATGCATGTGCAGCACTGTAAGGATATTCAGTCTGCATGTTTTTAATTATGAAATATTTTATGAAAATATTGTGATGATTATGTGGTTGGAAATTTGTGATGATGTATTGGCTGGAATTATAAACTGTATTTTTCATGCAGGAGGCTAGTCAATCAGCAGTCGTTGTGCTGCCGAAAAATTATAGAAAATTATCGAAAATTTCTAGAAAATTTCATAAAATCATAATAAGTGATTTTATTTCACGAGAAATGATTTTCAATCACGAAAATCGAGAAAATGAATATTTTCCATAAAAACATGAATAAAATGAAAGTGACTTTGAAATATTCATGTTTTCGAGAATGGTGATAATGAAATCACCGAAAATTTTCTTAATATGTAAATTACACGTAATACGAGATGAAAAATAAAAAGAAATAAACTGAATATTTTTATATATATATTTGTTAAATATTCACTAAATGGTTTTATAACCTTTATGATTTTAAAGTATGAAATTATATATTTTATAAATTTCATAAAAGTTATTTTTACGATAAAAACATGGTTTTGAGACTAGTTGGCCCCTTATCATGCCGACATGTGATATGTAATACGTGATATGTGATATGTACCATGTGATATGTGATATTTACGAGATGGGAATACTGTTGAAATTCCCGAAATTGATAAATTGATGAAGTTGAGGAAATTAATTTGGAGAAATGGAAATCCAAATTAAATAAGAAATGAAAATGGGAAATTATTTGGATATTAAGAGATCCAAATTATAAGGAATAAAATGAGTATATTCATATATTTATATATTTAAATATATAAATATTTTTTTTATTAAATAAATACATGTGTATATTTTTATACAATTTTGTATATAAATAAAAATATATATAAGAAATATATATATGTTAATTCTAATTAAGGAGTGTATATATATGTATATTGTGTATAGAATATATATATATATATTGTTATAATTATATTGATATATATTATATAAATATAATTATAATACAAAACAAAAAAAGAGAGGAAACGGGATCGGGAGAATCCGACCCCGTTCCATTTCAACCGGGCTGACGGCAGCGACAGCTGCCACCGTCGGCGAGAAAGAGAAGGGAAGGGGAAGACGCCGCCGACAAGAGGAAGGAAAAAAAAGTCGGCGACGGAAAGAAGAGAAGAAACGGAAAGAAAACGAAACAGAAACCGACGAAAAAAGCAAAGAGGAAAGAGGAAGGATACAGCGGTGCTGGCCGACCCAGGCACCACCACCGCCACCCGAACCTTGGCGGAGGTGAGGGGAAGGTGAAGGAGGCCACTGGTGAGGCCAATGACGGCGGAGGAAGGGAGAACGAAGGAGGAGGAGAAACCGAGACCCACGCCACCAGATCCGTCGCCATGCCGCCGATCCAGGGCAAACGGAGGGCACCGGTAGCTTCGCCGTGCCGTCGGCCAGCTGAAGGACGCCTGAACTGCCCGAGAACCAGCCGTCGGCGAAGAACCGACGAGGAAGGACACTGACCGGTCTGACCAGTCCGGCTGGAAGAAAAGAAAAGGAAAAAGAAAAAGGAAAAAGGAAAAGAAAAGAAAAAGGAAAAAAAGAATAAGAAAAAGAAAAGAAAGAGAAAAGAAGAAAAAAGAGGGAAAAGGAAGAAAAAGAGGAAAAAGGGAGAAGTTCGGGAAATCGGAAGATTCCCAGGAATTTAACAACCAGAAAATTTACGAAAATTCGGTAAGAAATTTCCGAAAATTAATTTTTTGAAAAATTTAATAAATTATGGAAAAATTCTAAAATTTAGAATTTTAATTTCTAGAAATTATTCTCAGCGATCGAGATGAGGAATCGGGAGATATGGAGTACGGGCGCGACCGACAAGAGGAAGTCGCCGATCCGGGAAAAGGTAAGGGATGCATGTGCAGCACTGTAAGGATATTCAGTCTGCATGTTTTTAATTATGAAATATTTTATGAAAATATTGTGATGATTATGTGGTTGGAAATTTGTGATGATGTACTGGCTGGAATTATAAACTGTATTTTTTGTGTAGGAGGCTAGTCAATCGGCAGTCGTTGTGCTGCCGAAAAATTATCAAAAATTATCGAAAATTTCTAGAAAATTTCATAAAATCATAATAAGTGATTTTATTTCACGAGAAATGATTTTCAATCACGAAAATCGAGAAAATGAATATTTTCCATAAAAACATGAATAAAATGAAAGTGACTTTAAAATATTCATGTTTTAGAGAATGGTGATAATGAAATTACCGAAAATTTTCTTAATATGTAAATTACACGTAATACGAGATGAAAAATAAAAAGAAATAAAGTGAATATTTTTATATATATATATTTGTTAAATATTCACTAAATGGTTTTATAACCTTTATGATTTTAAAGTATGAAATTATATATTTTATAAATTTCATAAAGGTTATTTTTATGATAAAAACATGGTTTTGAGACTAGTTGGCCCCTCTATCATGCCGACATGTGATATGTAATACGTGATATGTAACATGTGATATGTGATGTGTAGTCCCGGCCGACACCTGATCAGTGATCCGCCGAAGACAATTATAGACTATGGCCATAGGTCTGACATGATTATTTTATGCCTTCGAGTATTATTGCATGATAGGACTCGGTGGTTGCCACTGTCTCCATATATGATATGTTTTAAATGAAAATGTTTTACATGATATGTGATATGTGAAATGTAAAGGTTTTACATGATATGTGATACGTGAAACGAAATGATTTATATAGCATTTTTATAAAATGCTTATTTCAGTATTGATTTTAGTACTACGAGATGATTTTCATATGACATGTGATATGAACCTGTAATATGTTTTCAAAAGGAAAAAGAGTTTATGAGTCTAATATTCTTACTATGATTTTAAATTGAATATTAGACTATATGTGATATGAATATGTGATTTGTTTTAAAAAGGAAAGAGGAGGTAAATAAATCTAATATTCTTATTTTAAACTTTAAATTGAATATTAGATTTAAATGATTTATATGTTATATGAAAAGGAATTTATAGCTTATTTTGCTATTTAAAGTACTGTACTAATTATGATTGTACAGTAAAATATGAAATGAGTTTAAATGAGAATGATGATGATTTAACTAATATTCTTTTCAAAGAATATATGAATATTAGTTACTTTATTTAAATGTTTTATTTCATAAAAGCATTATTTTGAAAGGAATATGAAAATGATATGGAATAAAAAGGAAAAGAATTTAAATTTCAAACAAAAAGAAATTCATTACTCTCTACAGTTGCTTCTAGGTTCCGGGACAAGATAGATATTTCAAAATACCTACCTTACTCCATCTAGATCCCTAGCCGACTGTAGTATCCTTCCTACATGAGAGCCTAGAGCCCATAGGAAAAATGAAAAAGTTTTTCAACATATAGATAGCTGAATATCAAGTATGCATATAATTCCCTTACTGAGCCGTGGTTTGCTCACCCCTTAATTTTAACATTTCAAGTTTTCGAAGACTAAGAGTCTGAAACTTAAAGGATTTTGGCTGCGCATTTGGGGACGATGCGACAGCTTGATTTAATTAATAAGGTATGATCATTTATTTTCTGTATTTAGACTAATCGACAGTACTACTTTCTTATGAAGTAAAAATCGGGGATGTAATTCATATTATAATTTAATATGAAATTGTGTATATGTAAAAGAAAAGTAAAGTATCGCAGACAGCCCAACCAAATAAGATGTATAGAAAAAGGTTAAAAATAGGGTCACGAGTTGTGACATTCAGGAGCCTTGAAGTAAAGCCGTGAGGGTGGGCGACCTCCCAGAGCGGAGAATACGTTGTTGGTGAGTGTTGGGCGACCGCCTACTCTCGCTGTCAAGGTAAACTTGGGGCGTTGAGCCTAGGGGATGCTCCCCGTCGGCCTGGTAAAACGGGCAAGGCCTTGACGATGTAGTAAGAGGAAACTTGGGGCGTGGATCACCAAAGGGATGCTTGCCATCAGCATGGTGATCAGGCGAGGCTCTTACCAGACCGTCAGCGTAAATTTTCAATTTAACCACCAATTCGATAAATCCATTAACACTATCTTAAACTCCTTTTTATGTAGAATATCATGATATTTTTACTTCATCCCAATTTATTTTAGTTTGGGCACAATTTATGAAAATACCCTCGGGACGTAACCATCATTTTCTAATTTGTTTGCCATATTTCCCAAAGTAATGCAAATAAAAAGATTTTTTATCTCAAAATTTCGACATTATAATTATTACACCTTTCGTACACTATTTTCCTCAGTCTTATATACATTTGCGCACTATAAACCAAGTGGGGCCCACATTATTATTTTACTTAAAATTTACAAAATATAAAAAAAATTATCATTTATTAATTATCTACACATGTTCTGCTTGCCACGATCTTTAATTCTCTTCAATAACCACCACCTCGCCACGCAAATGCCCCAGCACCGAACAGCTTCAGCAGTAGCACACCAAGCACTAACAGCAAACCACGTCTAAGCTCCACGCGTATAAGCAGTAGCTATTTCTTGAGAAGTAGAAGACCAGAAAAGCTTGTAGCTATAATGTATATACAAAAAATAAACTCCTTGAGTAGAATCTTGTAATTGAAACCGAAAAGAAAGAAAATTAAATTAAATCTTTGACAATGATTACTTAAAAAGTAAAGTTTAAATTCAAATTTATCAATCTAAACTACTCAAATCTCCTTAAAAACAATAAATAAATGTGCTTTAACATATAAAAGAAACCTACATCTTGAAACTAAAGAAACAAAGGAAACAACGAAAATAAAAAGAAGCAAATCGCATCCAGAAGCATGGGAGATGCTTAGGCTCCTGTCACAAGCCGCCCCTCCTTCCCTTGCTTTAGTCGAATGCTAATCTTACTTCAACAACATTGCAACTCCGCACTCAGCAACTAAACTAAATTTGACCTTGAATTTTAAACACACTTAAAGTAATTAAAACATGAAATAAATGGAAGCGAGGAAACAATAAATGAGAAAGCACGAAAGTAAAGAATAGAACTTAAAATTTATTGAACGTAAAATGAGAAATAAAGCTCGAGTTTTAAAACATTTAAATAAACTATTAAAATCTAAACTAAAAATCTAACGTAATCTAAGGAAAACAATAAAAAGTTGCAGCAATGGTGAGAAGACTTGAGTTGCTGTCACCAGCCATCTTCCCCCCCTTTTCATCTAGCAGCTTCTTTTCTTGTTATAGGTAGGGCTTCCTTTCAATTCTTAGGCTACATGCTTCACTTGAGCTTCCTTTTCTTTTGGGCTGACATTCAAGTAAAATATAGTTGGATTGGGTTATTGGGTTTTGGGGGTTTAGGTAAAAGCGTTTAAAATAGGTATAGGGTTTATAGATAAGTGTAGAAATAGGGTTTGAAATTTTAAAACTATTATATTTATTATTATCTTTTTAAGAATTTAGAAGGTTAAGGTTTTAAAGTTAAAATTTGGTTTAAGGTTTGAAAAAGGCTAACTTTAGGATTTAGAGATAAAGTTAGGGTGAGGGTTTAAACACCAAATCCAATCATTTTTCTTTGATCTTCTTGCCATTTTCTTGATTTCCTCATTATTTTTGAATTTTCTACACATGAAAACAATTTAATTAAATTAGGGACGAAAATACATTAAAATTCTAAAATTTAATCAAAATTGATGGAATAAAATACTCTAAAAAACGTATATTTTAAAGACTTATCACACCCCCAAACTTAATATTTTGCTTGTCCTCAAGCAAAACAATTTCAAAACATGCAAGAGATAACATGTACTTGATAGATTTATTCGCCACATACACCTCAGAGAAAAAGTACTGATCTAATCTAAGCAAAGACAAAGTTATTAATCAACATAGAGTTTCCTCCAATCACATGCCAAAGTCCTAATTAGATTCTCCATGTGTGTGTAAATGTCCATCACATATCAAGGCACACATATTCGGATGAGATTATGCAAACATAAAAAGCAAAGTCTCCAAAGCATGAACATAAGTTTGCTTTTCACTTCTCTCTCCACTAATGTAGCCATACTCAATCAAGAATCAATAAGACTTCATTATGCTTGTAACGTAAGGCTAGGGTAAAGGTATGATAAAAGTCAATTTAGGCTCAAAAACCCCTAATCATGCATTACACTCTAGGATCTTTATGTTTCGAGCTTCAATTGACTCCCCCAAACTTATTCTATTTTTGCTTCTTTTCCTATTTTTTCATTTTCTTTTTCCTTTTCTTTTTTTTTTGAATTTTTTATTTTTCTACTTTCTCATTTTCATTTTTTTTAGTATCCTATCTATCTACCCAAATATGTACATAGCTCATGATATATCCTAGGAAATTACATGGTTTTAGGGTAAGGGATAGGAAACTGTATTTATTTGGGTAAAGGAAATTAACTTGTAGGTGTGTAAACAAAAATAAGCTAGTTTGGCACAAAAGGGTGACTAAGGACAAATATGAACAAGGTTAGCTTGAAAAGCTCAAACGATCCAAGGATGGCCTAAATCATTTTCCTAACTAAGCATGGGCTAAAAATTTCACCTCAAAAGGAGATCAAACAAATTCTAGGATATGCTCACAACTTCAAAGACAAATGCAATCCTATATTCACATAATCCTTCTTTAAACATGCATACAAATCCATGATCAAGACATATTGCATAAAGGTGGAAAAATCATAATCATAACAAGGCAAGTTCAAGAATTCAACCCATGCTTCCCAATAATCATGCTTTTCCGAAGATCAAAATCAATTTGAATCATTGGGACATGGGAAATAACCAAATCAAGCACAATATATCTTAAGGTAAAACAATAAAAGCCCAAAATTTTTGGAAAATTTTGAAATTTTTTTTGAAAAAATTTAGCTCGAATTTCCTTCCCCCCAAACTTAAAGTACACATTATCCTCAATGTGTACGTGATTCAAGAATTCAAAAAAGATAAAAGGAAACTCCCCTGAAATTTTTGTTAAAGCTCAACTACATGCCCACAAGGTTTCTTTACTACTCTCCTAAACTTAGACTCATACCTACAAAATAGAAATAAAAAGAAATCAAGGCTATGCAATTTTAACACTAAAGCTAATAAAAGAAAGAAACAACTAATAAACTAATAAAATAAAAAGCAGGGGTTGCCTCCCTAGAAGCATTTGATTTATAGTCATCAGCTTGACTATCTTTGTCATCCTTTAAGGTGGTTTAAATGTCTGAAAATGGATGGATGCACATAGTGCACCACCCTAGAAGGTGGCTCCATCATATATTTTTCTTCAAAGAACTTAACTCCACAATCTTTTAAGATATAACCCAATTCACACTCTTGTGGAAAGTCCCATGAAGAAATATTGAAGGATGCCTCTCGATGTTTCTTGTCAACCTCTGGAACTTGGACTTCAATCATAAGCCCTTCTTCTTATACTTCTTCCTCACCCTTACCATTCTCTATTTCTTTTTCTGCAATAACACTTTCATTTTCAATAAGCTCGGATGGTGGAGACTTTTCAATTTCTTCACTCAACACCTCTTGCTGCAGTGCTTGCAAAGGAGCTTGATTAGAAAGGTCATACGTCTTTATGAGCTCCGAATGAGGTGTTGAAAGGTTCTCATAGTTGCTTGATGAATAGCTCTGATGACTCTCCCAACTCAGATTGATAGGACAATTCTCAGTGGCACGACTCCCTTCGCATATCTCAAAGGAAATAAAAGGACTCATGTAAACTTTTTTAGGCAAGGTGGATTCTGGAGAAAACATGGTCTTAATAAGATCAAGCTCTTTGTTGTGTGTCTAAGATCTATACCGCAAGTGCATGGGTCATGACAAGTAATAAAGAATGAGTAGAGTATCGTTCCCACGAGGATTAGTTAGAATTGCTATAGCTAAGTACTAAAATTGATCATCCTAAATTTATTCAAGCTAACTAAATCTTCTTAACTATAATAAAATAAAACTAATTTGCAAATAATTAAAAAGCATGTAAATTAAAATGCAAATATTTAATTAGCAAAGAAACTAAAAATCATAAACATGTTAATAAAAAAAATTAAAATGCATAAAAAAATAAAAATGAAAATAAATTGAAAAATTAATCTGCATAAAAATAAAATAAAATAAAATAAATGCAAAATTAAATTGATGATATGAATTAAGTTACCCAAGCATAATTTACTAACTAAAAAAAACAGCTAATTCTACTTTAAAAAAAACTAATAAATTAATGGACTAATAACTAATTAATATCTAAACTATTATAACATACAATAATGTATTTAAACTATTAAATTAATAAAATAGTTAACACTTAAACTGATGAAACACTAGCAGTAGCAAAAACCGTGGTCTTCAACATGCAATTTCCTTTTCCTTATAGCTATGCACATGCCACGTCCTGCTGCAACTCTGCTCATGCCCTGCACGTCTGACCTCTGCACACACGTCAACTCCTGCTTCAACAACCTCCACGCAGCAGCTTTAAAACCTGAAATGTTTGAAATTAAGGGGTGAGCAAACCACGGCTCAGTAAGAGAGTTATATGTCATACTTGATATTCAGCTAGCTATATGTTGAAAATATATATATTTTTATTTTTCATTTTCTTTAAAATCTTCCTAGCTGGCTCTAGGCTCACATGTAGGAAGGATACTACAGTTGGCTAAGGATCCAGATAGAATAAGGTAGGTATTTTAGAATACCGTACTTGTTCCGGAACCTAGAAGCAACTGTAGAGAATACTAATTTCTTTTTTTTCAAAACGATATAATTTTCGTTTTTCCACAGAGTAAACCACTTATTTGTTTTCACTTCAGTATACTTTAAAACACGTGACAGTTTAGTAGTAAAACAGTGGTTTACTTCTCTTCTCTTCAGTACAGTAAAAACACGTGACAGTACAGTGATATGTAAATATCCAATCATTGGATAATTACTTCTTCAATTATTTCTATCTTAGAAATAATTCTTATGTTATTCTTTTAGAATAAACATTTATTTCTCTTTTCAAATCAGTAACCGTATCGTACAGTTCAGTAAAACAGTATATTCAGTAAAACAGTATCTCGATACGGTTCAGTCAGTAATAGTAAACAGTAGCTACCAATTCAGTAAATAGTATACGGTAGCTTTCAGTTCAGTAAAACAGTAATCAATGGCTACCATTTCAGTAAACAGTACAGTTCAGTAACATAGTGTTTTGGTACGATTTTTTCATCAGTAAACAGTAAACAGTGAACAGTGGTTCAGTATAGTAAACAGTACAGTAAACAGGATTCCGTAAATCCTTTCAGTAAATAGTAAGTGAGACTAGGCAACACCCTACAAGTAAATCATGCTATCATCGTCCACTAAGGGACACAGTAACAGTAATGAGATCTATGGCCATGATCTATAATATGTCTTCGGGGCCTAAGTCTCAAAACAGTGTAACTGTGATAACCGTAAATTTTTCCCTTTATTGGAAATTAGAAATATTGAAAATAAATATTGGAGAAATTAAATTAGAGGAAATAAATAAAATTTTGCGAGAATGGGATATGGGTGAAAATCCCGAGAAGTGAGGAAGTGAAAGAATTGGGAAATTCGTATAAAGGAAATTAAATTGGAAGTGAAGATAAAAATAATAGAGAGAGGAAAAGAATTAAATTGGATAAATTAAAATCCAAATCTAATTAAGAAAATTAGAGAATAAAATGAAATATATTTATATAATTACAAATTATATAAGTGTATTTTATATAAATACATATGTATTTAAAAATACTATATAGTATATTTTAATATACGTTGGTATATATATAGAAATATATACTATTTCATGAATTTAAATAATACATATGTATATAAACATAATTTTTTTTGTATATATAAATATATATACATACATATATAGAAAATGTAAATATTATTTTATATTAAAATTTATAGGTATATATATTGTATTATAACATTTATATAATTTACATATATAAATGTTATTTACTTTAAAGTATATAAATATACATATATACATATATATACTAGATATATGTTTTTGTAATATACAAAATATATAATTCATATATAATGTATATTGTATTACATTATATATGAAATAATATATGTATCATATATAGTATAAATTATATGTATAAAATATAATTTATGGTGTATAATATATAGTATACTATATACTAAAAAGGGAAAGGAAATAAAAAAAACCAAAAGAGGAAAGAAACAAATGGAAAAAAAAAGAGAAGAGAATAGAAACAGGGAATCGGGATACCCGATTCCCGTTTCTTCAACAGAAATGGCAAGGAAGCCGGTCGGCATCGGCGGCCAGGAAAGAGAAGGGAGAGAGAGTGACCACTGTCGGCGAGAGAGAGAAGAGAAGGGCCGGATGACAAGGGACGGACGGACGCAGAGGAAGAAACGAAAAGGAAAGTAGAGGCGAAAACCGAAAGGAAAAAGGAAGGAGAGATCGACGGTGCCGGCCGATCCGAGCACCGCCACCGCCACCAACGCCACCGGCAAGGACCAACGAAGGAGAAGGAGGCCACTGGCGGTGAAGGAAACGGCGGAGGAGGAAGAAGAAACGGAGGAGAAAGAGGTCGAAACCCACGGACCCAGATCCGGCGCCGTTGTCGGTGATGGGGTGAAACGGAGGCCAGATCCGGCATCCTCGCAACGTCGGCCAATTGTGGGAGGCGTGAACCGGCGGAAAGGAGGACCGCCGGCGGCCGAACCGGCCGAACTGGCGGGATGAGGCACAAACTGGTTTGAACCGGTCCGGCCAGAGAAAGGAGAAAAAAAAAAGAAAAAGAGAAAAAGGAAAAGAAAGAAAAGAAAAGAAAAAGAAAAAGGAAGAAAAAAAAAGAGAAAAAGGAAGAAAAAGTGGGAAAAAGGGAGAATTTCGGGAATTCGGAAAATTCCCGGAAATTCGACAACCTGGAAATTTACGAAAATTCGGTAAGAAATTTCCCGGAAATTTAATTTCAGAAAAATTAAATAAATTATGAAAAAAATTCTAAAAATTAGAATTTTAATTCCAGAAATTATTTTCAGCAATCGGGATAAGGAATCGGGAGAAATGGAGTGCGGGCGCGATCGATAAGCGGAAGTCGCCGACTCGGAAAAAGGTAAGGGATGCATGTGCAGCACTGTAAGGATACTCAGTATGCATATTTTTAATTGAAATATTTTATGAAAATTATTATGATGCATGATTTGCTGAAAATAATTTGGGAAGAAGTAATGGCTGAAAGATTTAAAACTGTATTTTCCGTGCAGGAGGTTAGTAAACCGGCAGCCGTTATACTGCCGAAAATTTTAGAAAAATTTTATAAAATCATATTAAGTGATTTATTTCCGAATTTTGATAGTAAATCACGAAACATGAGGAAATTACTAAATTTCATAAAACGTGAATATAATGAGATGGAATTTTAAAATATTCATGTATTCGAGAATGGTGACAATGAAATCACCGAAAATTCTCGAAATAGATAAATTACACGAAATACGAGACAAAAGATGAAGTGAAATATAGTGAATATTTTTATGAATATTTTTATAAATATTCACTAAAGGATTTTAACCCTTATGGTTTTAAATTATGGAATTTTATATTTATATAAATTCCATATAAGTTTATTTTATGATGAAAACTACGGTTTTGAGATTGATTGGCATTCCAATCATGCTGATGCATGATATGTGATATGTTTAGTCCCGGTTGACACTTGATCAGTGACCCACCGAGGACAATATAGATTATGGTCATAGATTTGACCGGTTTATTTCTTTACTCTCCGGGGTTATAGTATGATAAGATTGATGTCTATCTTAGACTCCATAAATGATAGGTGACATGTTAAAAAGCAAAGCGTTTTACATGATGTGGAATATGTCAAATGGAAAATGTGAAATATGATGCGTGACATGTGAAAAGAATATGTTTATATGATATGAGGAGAAAATCAATTGATTTATAGCATTTTTACAAAATGCTTGTTTCGGTACTGATTATAGTACTGTGGGATGACTTTCCTAAGACATGTGATTTGAGTACTAAATATACATATCGTTCCCGATGTTGAGTCAATGGACCCTAATCAACACCTAGTTATATTTGTCGAAAGCTAGGAAAACTAAAGGCCTAACCGAGCAAAGACTCGAATTTCGAACCGTGGGAGCCACCTCTAGAATCCTTCGGGAACTAAGTGCTACACGAGTTTCGATGTGTTAGTAAAGGCCAAACCGAGCAAAGACTCGATGATTGTACCGTGTGAGCCACCTCTAGAATCCTTCGGAAACTAAGTGCTACACGCGTTCTGATGTGTTAGTAAAGGCCAAACCGAGCAAAGACTCGATGATTGTACCGTGTGAGTCACCTCTAGAATCCTTTGGGAACTAAGTGCTACACGTGTTCTGATGTGTTAGTAAAGGCCAAACCGAGCAAAGACTTGATGATTGTACCGTGTGAGTCACCTCTAGAATCCTTCGGGAACTAAGTGCTACACGTGTTCTGATGTGTTAGTAAAGGCCAAACCGAGCAAAGACTCGATGATTGTACCGTGTGAGCCACCTCTAGAATCCTTCGGGAACTAAGTGCTACACGAGTTTTGATGTGTGAGTAAGAAATTTCTGTACCGTGGGAGCCACCTCTAGAATCCTTCGGGAACTAAGTGCTACACGAGTTTCGATGTGTGAATAAGGAGTTTCTGTACTATGTGAGCCACCTCTAGAAGACTCAAGGGACCTAAGTGCTACATAGATTCTTTGTGAACTATGGGGAGCCACCTCTAGAATCCTTTGAGCACTAAGTGCTACACGAGTTCCTGGATATGACACTTAACTCCATTGCTAGTTAGAATGGATGTCGTAACTGAAGCAGTGGATTGGGGCTTACGCCTATTAAATAATCGGTTATATGGGAATAAACTTTAATAGCTTATTTTGCTCTTTAAAGTACGGTACTAATTAAGAGAGTACATTAAAACATGGAATGAGTTTTAAAGAAATAAGATGATGATTTAACTAATATTCTTTTCAAGGAATATACGAATATTAATTATTTTATTTAAATGCTTTATTTCGTAGAAGCATTATTTTAAAAAGAATATGAAAAAGGTTACGAAAGTTTTGAATAAAAAAAAGAAGAGGATTTATTAATTCAAAAGGAAATGAAAATTTCTCTCTACAGTTGCTTCTAGGTTCCGTAACAAGTACGGTATTCTAAAATACCTACCTTACTCTATTTGGATCCCTAGCCGACTGTAGTATCCTTCCTACATGCGAGCCTAGAGCCCATAGGAAAAATGAAAAAGATTTTCAGCATATAGGAAGCTGAGTATCAAGTGAGGCATATAATTCTCTTATTGAGCTGTGGTTTTGCTCACCCTTTAATTTTCAACATTTCAGGTTTTGATGAATGTGAGTTCAGTGGATTGTGGATCCTGGCTGTACACGAAGGACAATGTGTCAGACCGACTGATTATTTGAGGTATGATCATTTATTCTCTGTATTTAAACACGTCAACAGTACTACTTATCTGATTAGTTACGATAGGGGATGTGTATAATATAAACAATATTATGTAAAATTGTTTAACAGTCAGTACAAGTGAAGTATCGCAGACAGCCCAACCGGTTAAGTTGTGTATAAGAAGATGAAAGATGTGGTCACGGGTCGTGACAGTAACCGTACCATAGCCTTTATGGATTTTAAACACAGTAAATTAAAATATTTCACAAGTATCCATAAGGCTCACATGTAATAAATCATCACCTTTATGAAATAATTAAATCAAAATAACATTTCTCAAAATATTTCATAAAGGTCTAAATCATATTTTCCATACGGTGAAAACAGTTTATAAATCATCACTGAAAATATAGAAGGGCAAAACTGTCCTATTTTCACCGTAAAACACATATGCACGCTTTTCCGTGCATTCAATCGGAAACATGGTTTTATAATTATCGGAATTTCAAACAAATCAATTTTATAATTTATGAAAATAAATTATTTAATTTCTAACTTTAAATTCCCATCACCATGTTTTCTTCTAAAAACACGTGTAGAGACCTCTAGTCTCGAAATCATAGTTATTCATCATTTCTTAACCTTTATGGAATTTTCATAATTAATTATTTCCATAATTAAAACCATAAAGGTTTTATATGAAATCAAGTGAATATTTAAGAATATTTATAAAAACATTCACTTCAGTCTCTTTTTCATTTTCATCTCGTTTCACGTGAAATATCACCTACCGGGTGAATTTTCGGTGATTTCCTTTGCACCATTCTCGAAAACATGAATATTTTAAAATTAAATATCAGTATATTCATGTTTTATGAAATTTACTTAATTTCTCGAATTTCGTACACGGAAATCGATTCACGTGAAATCAAATCATTTATTTTTGTTTTCGGTGATTTTCGGTAAATTTTAGTAATTTTTCGATAATTTTTCGGTAGTATAACGGCTGCCGATCTGGCCACAATTTGAAACTGATAAATCACCACAAATTTCAAAACTAATCATTATAAATTGCATTTATAAATTAAATGCATAATTTAAAACATGTGACCGAATATCCTTACAGGCGGCACATGTCTCTCTTACCTGTTTCGGGTAGGCGACTGACTATCGAAGGTCACTCCCGTGTTCACTTCGCCCGATTCCATCGGCTCGGTCATCGAGGGAATTTTCTAGAAATTAAATTCTAAATTTTAGAATTTTTCCATAATTATTTAAATAAATAAATTATTTAAATAATTTAACATTTTTCGGGATTTCTTACCGATTCCCGTAATTCTCGGGATTTCCCGTAATTTCCGAAATTCTCTTTTTTTCTTTTCTTTTTCTTCTTTTCCTCTTTTTCTTCCTTTTTCTCTTTTCTTTCCTTTCTCTTTCTTTTCTTTTTCTTTTTCTTTTTCCTTTTTCCTTTTTCCTTTTTCTTTTCTTTTTCTTTTCCTTTTCCCATCAGCCAGTTCAGCCTTCTTCCTCGCTGGTTCTTCGCCGGCGGCAGGTTCTCTGGCGGTTCAGGCGCTCTTCAGCTGGCCGGCGTTGAGACGAACTTGCCAGTGGCCTTTACTCAGCCTGGATCGGCGGCACAGCGGCGGATCTACTCGGTTTTACCTCGGTTTCTTCTCTTCCTCCGTCGGCCTTCCTCCGCCGTTCCCCGCCTCAACCGTGGCCTCCTACGTCTTCCTCTTCCTCCGGTAAAGCTTCGGTGGCAGTGGCGGCAGCCAATTCCACCTGCACCGCCACTTTCTCTTCTCTTCTCCCTCCCGGCTTTCGCCAGGGTTTTGCCTCTGTTTCCATTTCTGTTCCTCCCGTTTTCGTCGCCGGTCGTCTTCTCCCCTCTGGTCGGCGCCGTCTCTTCCTTTTTCCTCTCCGGCGGTGGCAACTCCGCCACCGTTGGTCTCGCCTGGGAGGATCTGGATTCTTCCCCGATCTTCCTTCTCTATTTTCCCTCTTTTTTTTGTATTATACTTTAATTATAATTATACTTATAACTATATTATAAATATAATTATTTTATTTTATTATATAGTACATTGTACTATATATTATATAAATATATATTATACATTAATAATATATATTTACACAAAAAATGTATATTTTCATATACTTTGAATTAGAGAACATTTATATATATATAATATATAAATGTAATAATAAAATATATATTGTATTTACAATATATATATACATTCAAACTTTAATGCACTTTAATATTTACATTTTTTTCCATATATGTATATATTTATATATACATAAAATATCATCCTTGAATACATATGTATTATTTAAATTTGTCGAATAGTATATGTAGACACCTTATTTTGTCCGGGGTCTTAATTTGTATAAATAATTAATTGGGTTGGGTGACATTGTATTTTAATTTAACAATTTAGAATTAGGCTAGAATTAAATTAGAATTTTTAGATTTAGAATTAACATTAATTAGGAAATTAAAATTAAAATAGGATTTAGGAATAAAAAAAAGAGAGAGAAAAGATAAAAAGAAATAAAAATAAAATTCATTTTAGGATAGGATAATTAGATTTTTATAGGATAATATTAAATTTGATAGAGTTAGATTAAGATTAACATAAAAATTAAATAGATAAAATATGAAAAAATAGGAGATAATTAATAGGTAGAGTTGTATTAGGACTCTAATAAGTTTTTAACTATAAAAAAGGGACAGACAATCGAAAAAAAAAAAAGATCTGAACTTCCATTGCTTTTGCCATCTCTTACTACACGCCTGACACCGCCAACCTTGCTCGACTTATTATCATCTTCATCACTTTTCAAAACTGAAACAAACCATCTAGCCCAAGCCGAGACCATCATCCTCACTACTTCACTGCAAACATCATTCTCAAAATTGGCCTCGCATCACTCTACCAACATCCCTTCAGCTGCTGCCCAATTTACGCTGTGTTGCCACGCCATTGTCTGGTTGCATCCAAGCTGTTACCACGACACCACCATCAATATTAATGCTTTTAGTGTTGGTTGACACTTGAAGGAGAAGATCAAAAAGGGTTGCTATTTCCTTGTACACGTGAATAGGTAAGTGAAAATTAGGTTCTTTTGTTATGTTCTAAATTAATTAATTAACTCTTCAATTTTTTAGGCAAGATTAAAATCAAAATAAATTAATTGATTAGTTAATTTAGGTATGTACAGTAATAATAAAATAATTCTTATAAGTTTCATTTGTTTAGAAAGTGAAAATAAATAAGTACATACATATATGTATATAATTTGCATGATTTAATTTATTAAATTTACATAGTTTATGAAAATAATTTAACATGGCATAATTTGTTTGATTGAATGATTAAAGTGATATGATTTAAGTTAATTGGCATGATGAAATAATTTGTGTGATATTTAATTTGACCTTATATGATATTATTGCATGATAATTAACTTGATAATTTGTAATTGGACTAACATAATTGCATGGTTTTTTTACTTTGCGTGAATTGTTCTTGATAACATGATTTGTAGTGTAATATATTTTGGTATAATTTGTTAGGATAAAGGTCTAGATCTTAATAATAATAATAATAAGTAAATTCAGAATTATTAAAAATATTTAAAAAATTAAGGAAATAAAGATGAGTTATTCCGACGATGGAATTCTAAAGGGACTGCGCTTGAGTAGTACTTTTAGATATCTTGAGGTGAGGAGAGTCCTCTTAAGTCTCACCAGCTTGATGGAAGATTTGAGAGGATATTTTCAATATTTAATAATTCATCATAAAAATAAAATAAAATTGAAATTACTAAATTCAAATTAAAAGAATAGAATAAAAATAAGATAAATATATGATTAAAAAATTAGTAAATTAAATAATGTTAAATAACTTGGATAAATGTGGATTAATCCGATGATGGAATTTAAAAGGGAATTGTGCTTGAGTAGTTTTCTTAAAAATTCCTAGGTGAAAAGATTTCTTCCAAGGTCTGACCAGCTTGATGGAAGGTTTAGAGGAAATTTTCAATATTAAATAATTCATATTTATTTAAGTTATAAGAAGTAAAATAAAAACAAAATAATTATATGGTTAAAAAAAACAATTAATGATTTTTATAAATTGGGATAGGAGTCAAAATTAGGTATTTCATAATATATTTAAATTATCTGACGACGGAGCCTCTTCAAGAAAGGCGATTGGTCCTACTTGAATACTTTTGAGGTGAGAAGAACTTTTAAATTATCCAACCAGCTTGATGGAGGAGACTTAGAAGATTTTTCAATATTTAATCATATCGAAATTAAAGCAAACATATAGGCAAAATTAAGATAACTTTAAACTATTTGGTACCATCTTAAGATGGGCGTTGTGGGAGTGCTAATCCTTCCCCACACGTAACCGTACTCCCGAACCTTAGAATTTTTGAACGTAGACCACGCCTTGTCTTTAGACAAGAATAGGTGACCAATCACACCTAGGATAAAATGGTTGGTGGCGACTCCTTGATTTTAAGTCTAGCGAGTTAGGTTCACGGACTTGACACGTTACGACAGCTTGGCGACTCCGCTGGGGATATTTAGAGAGTCAGGTCATTAGATAGTTTAAGTTTATCAAATTTTGCCTAAAAGCTTGAAATTTCGTAAAATAGTAAATGCACACACTTCACTTGCAAGAGCATGCATTAGCCCTCGACCCGGGCTTGTCATTTTTAGGAGGGAGTATAGTACCTTTGCCTTCGTGAGGTGGTAACCTCCACATAGGCGAGTGAAATACTCCCACTCAAATTGAACCTTTCTGTTTGTAACCTGTAATGGGTGAGGATTGGGTGCCTTATTAGTCCTGTGTGGATGACAGTGAGGAACAATTTGGGAACCTTTAGACATTGAATTATCCAAACCCAGCATGTAATAAAACATAAGGCTTAGCCTTAAGGTGGAACCATATTAGATTGAAGTGTATACTTAAGCCTAAGATAGGACACATGAAGGAATAAGTTTTACTTCCTCTTTTGTACATTGTTTTTACAAAGAAAAAAATCAAAAAAAATATAGTTTTTCTTTCTTTCATTTTCAAAAAAAAAAAAACAAAAAAAGAGTTTGTCTGTATCATTGAGTCATGCATAGTTGTGTTTGATTTTGCATCACATAGCATATCATTCACATAAGTTTACACTTGCCTTATCATGAGTATGAACATGCTCTTGATTGTTAAAAGAGATTGTTAAACCTAAGTGCATTCCATGTGCATTCATTTTTTGCATAAACATATCATCACATTGAAAATAATTTCAACTAAATTGTGGCACAAGGTATCAAAATTGCATCCACTAGACGGTCCAACCTCCACAAATACCATACAAGATATCAAGCACGCACAATGGAAAAGGATCAAAATAGCAGGATAGAAAAGTTAGAAAGGGATAATGCAGAGATGAAGGGGCAATTGAGCGAAATTACTCAGTTGCTAAAAGCCATAATTAAAGGAAAGGAAAAGATGGGCAATCAAGATGAGTCTGTACAAGAGACTCAACAAAACATGCAAGACAACCCCGTTTTTGTCCCCGAAGGAAGTACTGTCAATGCCCTAATGCCTTTACAGGTGAAAGGAGGAAATCTTCAAGGAAATTCATCAACACAAGCTCAAAACCCAGTCGAATTACCAAATTTGGATGACCCTAAAGAGTTGGAAAAGCTAAGACCTAGGAGAAAGATAGTGGTACTAAAGCTCAGCTGAGCTTGATAGAGGAAAGACTAAGTGCCATGGAAGGCGTTGACTATTTTGGGCCCGTTGATGCTGAAAGGTTGTGTTTGGTACCTGGCGTTGTGCTTCCACCAAAATTCAAGGTGCCTGAATTTGAAAAGTTCAATGGAACGTCGTGCCCAAAAGATCATCTCACCATGTACTGTAGGAAGATGGCGGCATATGCATGGCATGACAAGCTATTAATTCATGTTTTTCAAGACAGCTTGACTGGGTCAGCTGCTAAGTGGTATAACCAATTGGAAGGAGTAAAGTTTCCTCTTGGTCTGAGTTGGCAAGAGCTTTTATAGCTCAACACAAACATGTGTCTAATGTAGCTCCTGACCGCTTATCTCTCCAAGGTATGGAAAAGAAGAAGGACGAGAGCTTCAAAGAATATGCCCAACGGTGAGAGATGTGGCGTCGCAAGTTCAACCTCCTTTAACTGAAAAGGAAGTCACCATGTTCTTTTTGAATACTCTCAAGGTGCCTTACTATGAGCGTATGCTTAGCAGTGTAACTAAGAACTTTGCAGATATGGTGTTAACCGGTGAAGCCATTGAGAATGCCATCAAGAGTGGTAAGATTGAAGCACCAGTGAATGATAGTAGGAAGGGTGGATTCTCGAAGAAGGAAGGAGATGCACAAGCTATCTCAAACAATTCACGTCACCCTTATAACTCTTATTCACCTTCAGTGAATTATGTTTATTCTCAACCCCACCCACAAACCCATCATCAAAATGCTTACCAACCCATTCCCTATTCACAAGCCCCTACTTTTTCACCTAATGACCAAAAGAATACTTGAGCTAGTCGAAATATCACCATAGACCCTATACCAATGACATACACAGAGTTGTTCCCACAGTTGGTAAGGGGTCACCTTATTGCCCCTGTTTATGTGGAGCCCTTGAAGCCTCCCTACCCAAAGTGGTATGATCCTAATGCAAAATGTGCTTATCATAATGACAATGTTAGTCATTCTATTGAGAATTGTATGGGCTTGAAGAGGAAAGTCCAAGAACTTGTCAACACTGGAATTTTGAGTTTTGGGGCAAAGAATGATCCAAATGTGAATGATAATCCTCTACCAGATCACACAAAGGGTAGTGGTTGATGCTATGGAAGAAAGTGGATGATATTGATTGATTCACTGAATTTGAAGATAATGGTTATTTCTTTGTGTCTAATTTCATCCATCTTAGGACATTTCTTAGGTAATATAGGAGTGCCTAAGCCCAAAAGGCATTAAGAATTCTTTTATGTATTGGGCCAGCTTTCATTCATTTTCATTTCAATAAAAGTTCAGTACAATTCATTTTTCTCAATTCCTCATTCCAATCTTGTTCTTTTATGTAAAACACCACTACCCATATTCTCTACTTTTTTACCAAGCTTAAAAGTATCCAAATAATGAACATGATAATGATGATGGCAATGAGTATAAAATTCAGTTCTGAAAGAGCTACTTTGGTTGGTTTAATGGATTTTTAGTTTGCCAATATTGTTCAAGCAAGAAGAGAATGGAAGATCTTTGTCTAAAATCTTCACCTATTGAATGTTACAAGTAAAGGTGAATCTCTACCTGAAATTCTAATGAGTTTGTCTTTGTTCAATAGATGACCTTTATTGAGAGTACTTGTATTGAGATGAGAAATGGCCTTCTTTCACTGCCTTTCAAGCATGAGTAAAATTATCAATTGATTACCCCTTTTGAGCCTATTATATTCTTTTTGATATAACCTACCAAGAATCACCCTCCACACTGGGGGGCAAAGAGAATAGGAGATGAAAGATCAGTGGGGCAAAGAAAAAACCCTTTTGTGAAAAAAAAAGAGAACAAAAAAGAAAAAGAGAATGAAGAAGGAAAGAGGGTTTGAATCAAGAAAGTGAAAACCCTAGTCACATTTGAATAAAAAGGAGAGAGAAAGCAAATTAGAATGGGGCAAAAGTCAAATGCCTAAGTGATTCATGAAAAATGATTCTTGGTTTGATGAACCCTGAAACACTTATTTTGGGCCTATATTATCCTTTCTTTCATGAACCCTCACCTGAGCCTACATTACATGCCTTAAAAGTCTATTTTGATCAAATATGAGTACTCCTATTGAAGAATCATGTGTTGAATAAAGGCATACTTACACTATGAGATGATGATCCTTTGGATGGAATTAGGACAAGCATATCAAGATAAGCAAAAAGATTTCATCTAAATGGAAGAAATGGCATTCCAAAGACTCTATTGGATCCATGTGCGCATTAAATTGGGTGAAGAAATATTTGATGTTAGGGCATGAATCAGAATGGAGAATAGATAAGGGAAGCTTCATCAAGGACAATGAAGTTGAAAATGAAGAGAAATGAATAAAAAAAGAAAGAAAAGAAAATGAAAAAGAAGAAAAAAAGAAGAAAAAAAAAGAAAAAAAAGAGAAAAAAATGAAAGAAGGATTCAGATCGAAAACCCAAAAAGGGTGATTTGGATCAATGGAGTGCATCTAAGTTGAAAACCTGAAAAGGCGGCTTAGATACCAGAAAAACTGGGTGTCAATGATACTAAGGCAAGAGGATATTTTGATGAACTCAACATGATCAGACAAGATGGACTTTTGAAGGGAATTTTGTATTCATTGATCAGAATTGTTTGAATTGTTGTTATTTGGGTACTATTACTTAATCCTGAAAATTCTTGCTTTTCATTAAAGCCTACTTTCCTTTTATGCTTGTCAATTTCTTGTTAAATCTTTCCACATGTTGAATAATACCACTCTTTTTTTTCACCTGTCATTTCTTTGCTATATTCTTACCTTGAGGGATTGAGAAATTGTGTTGCATTGATCTTGAAATTAGAATGGTAATGAATGTTTGCTTGGCAAAATATGTGAAAGACTCCTAATTATTTAGGAAAATGAAAGAAAAGGAAACTT